>OX451215.1:170118818-170272254 GCA_949628195.1 Phasia obesa | reverse complement strand
CTACAGAATTATTGGCGACTTATTTTTAAGTTTTTTTTTACTCTAAATGTAAAGAAGTTAAGTTTGCATTAAATGATGATACACTATTTAAATTACTGTTGTCAAATATACAAAATTAGTTAAAAGCAGTTTCAGATATTGCTCTTGTAAAATATAACCCTTATCCGGCTAATGCCGTTGATTGTTTTCAACACTGAAGCACTGTCGATGTCAGATGTCAGTGGGAAATTTGACATGTCAGATGTAAAAAACATGTCATGTATGGGTACCTTTATTAGATTTAAACCAAAAAGTTTTTGAAAACCGTAAATAATAATAAAAAACCATTTGTTTGGAGATATTTTGGTAATAATTTTTTCTGTGTAGCCGAACAATTATATAAAATTTTATAAATAAAGACCGGTTCATAGGAAAACTTTTCTATTAAATAATATACCCTTTAATACGTTTAATTGAGGGAAAGAAATGTGTTTATTGAAATTTAAGTTATAATTAAGGCCATATCTGCATCAAGTTAAAAACTTTTTCCTTCAGCATAACAAAACGACATCCACCCTTTATTAAAAATAAAAAAGCCAAAAGAAATTTATAATAAAAAATTATGGTTTTTGTTTTCTTATTCTCTTATATTTATTATGAATCTATTTATATTTATTTTTTACAAAGTTTTTTTTTGTGAACAAGTAAACTACTTTAACAAGATACAAACAAAACTTAATTTATATACCCATATCTCCGCTATAAACACTTTTTATTTTTATTTATTTTCTCTTTTGCTTAAGGAGATGATTTAACAAAATGCTTGGCAAACCGCTAGGCTTAACTCATCTTTAAGTTTAATTATCGTTATGTAGAGTCAATTATAACCATAAATAAGGTTAACTTATGGTGGAAAAGAAAACGTTTTCATAACTCAATGCCCAACCAATTGGATGGCATTATTCTTTATAAAAGACTGTCCGCTAAAATCCGGAGGAATTGAGCTAAAATTATTGAAATAAAAGAGCATTTATTTGATGTAAATTTTTAAGATAATGTTATAACATAACATATACATTTCCTTACTTCTTATTCATTTGCAGGTATTTGTCTTAATTCACACTATTAAATTTGCTTTAACTCTAAGCAGAATCTAACCTAACATTTTTGGTTTGACAATCATATAGTATTTATTTTTTAAATATAAAAATACCTAATAGAATCAAAAGGATTTTATCGATGAAATGCTTTTAGACTAAAGGATATTCAAGCAGGGAAGTTTTTTTCGAAGAGATTCCTTATTATTTTCATGTGGTAAGTCTTTTTAATTTTATCAAGAAGAGAATCCCATTAAATCAACAAGAAAACTAGTTATTTACAATTTTTTGAATTGTTTAAAAAATTTCATTATGTTACATTATTGAATTTTTCAAAAAGGTTTCTCTTATTGATTTCATTAGGTTCCTATATGATCATGTGTAAATCATTTTTTTATTTTTTTAATAAAGATATATTCTTGTTTATATTAGCATTCTTGTTATTTCGTTTATATAATTCAAAATCAAAACTGTTTGTGGTATATAAAAAACTCGAACATTCATAAAGATCTAAACGTGCCATCAGTTAAAGCAGAAATAGCGAAACTTGCCATAAGGTATTTAAAGAAGCTTAAAACTCATCCGAATCCACTGGCCCGTAACATACTAACTGAACCTGGTTACATTCGACTAAGAAGGAGGGACACTGCTTCTCTCATCCGTACATCAGAGGGATAACCCACAAATTACAGTAACCGTGAAAAATACATTTTTTTGTCCAGCACTGGTTGGACTTAATAAGTATATGTTTAGACTTAAGATATGAGTAATTATTGATAGTTCAATTATATTGAAGATACAATAAATAAAAATTGCGAAAAAAAACTGTTTGTTAAAACATAAAATATACATTTGGTGTAGTGGTTAATAGCGTGCCTACAAAACGAAGCACACCAAGTTCGATCCCCGGCAGAAGAGGAAAAAATTTTTTCACAATTTTTTCGGGTTTTAGAAATTAAGTGGCTTCAACCCCCTCTAGACAATCCATCAGAAGAAGCTCCTCTGACCTTCCAATCCCTGGAAAAATATAGGATAAAATAAAGGAAAATTTCAGAAATCCGCCACCACAAAAAGAAAAGGTAGAAAAAAATCAAAGATCGATTAGCAAAAAATTTCAAAGGAGATACCAAAAAAGCAATTATTTTCAGTTTTTTATTTTAAAAATGTTTGTTATTTTTTTTTTTACAAGATAGCCTAATAAAATTAAGAAGAAAACCTTATAATTATAAATTTATGTTATATTTTAAAAGGTATTTAGACACTATTTTTTCTATGTATGCTGGAAATATAGTTTACACCAAATTGAATTTGCAATAAATCGTTTTTTAAGTGCGCTTTATAGCAGGTTGTGCCGTATTGTTGGAACCAAATATCATTGACGTTTAGCTGATTAATTTTTAAAAACCAAAATTCAGTCAACATGCCTTACAGCGCTAGCCATTTACTGTAACAGCAGCTGCTTGCTTATTTGAAAATAAATATAGAACGATGATGCCGCCTTAGGTCTACAGCACTAAACATATAAGTAATCGATGTAATGGTAATTCGTTAAAGGCTGTCTTTTGCTCCAAATTTTGCTTATTATTACGGCAAATTTGCTATTTAATGAGAAATGCGCTCCATAACTATAAACAATTCTTTGCTAAAAATTGCATCTTCGGCCAGTTTAAAATGAGCCCAATCAGGAAAAATGAAGGATCTGGCGTGAGATAACAATATTATTTTAGGTATACAAATATCTTTGACTTGCTGAATCAAGAAGCGTAAAATTAGTGCGAAACCTATCAACAACTGCACGGATTACTTGCTCACTAGGTCGATTAAGGTCAACATACCTTAAAATGAACGGAGTTTTCTATGAACTTCACGAACACATTTATTTTTTCAAAGTGAATTTCTACAATTTGGAAGCGTTTTACTGGCGTTAGGCAATTCATGATGAGTTGCGAAACCTTTCTGACCAGAAATGTCAACATAGTTTGACAGTCTTAGCTGCCAAACCATAGTTATTGATATCGATAGTTCTTATTCAGATAAAAACACACTCTATACAAAGCTTAGCACTAAATATAAAAATATAAAAATTATTAATGGCCTTTTAGGAAATTTACTTTGTGTATATCTTATTTTATTTAACAAACTCCATCTGGTAACTACAATCGTCTCGAAGCAAGTATCGAGACATTAGTGCATTCGTTAAACAGTTTTATGAGCTCTATGAGCAGCATGATGCAAGAAATGGTTCGCATGCAATCTATGATGTTGCAGGCGGTACTTAACAAACCATGAACTGTTTAAAAATATGTTTCTGGAACGCAAACGGCTTACGCCAACACAAAAATGAACTCGAGTACTTCTTGAAGAACCAACAAATTGATGTCATGATGGTTTCAGAGACTCATTTAACTACAAATAGCTTTTTTAAAATCAATGGCTATATATTATATGACACTAAAGACCCCCGTGGCAGAGCATGTGGTGGTTCAGCAATACTAATAAGGGCTCGAATTAAACATCATTTACTGTGTGATTTTTGTGAGGACTACCTTCAAGCAACAAACATCTGTATTGAAGAATATCATCAAAACTTTGTTATTTCTTCGATTTATTCACCTCCTAGATTTCAAATATCAGAGAGTCAATATATCAACTTTTTCAAATCACTAGGTCCCTGTTTCATAGCATCAGGCGACTACAACGCTAAACATACGTTTTGGGGATCACGCCTAATAACTCCAAAAGGTCGTGTTTTGTTTGATACAATTTCAAAAATGCGTCTGAATGTGATATCAAGTGGACAACCCACCTATTGGCCTACTGATCGACAAAAAATACCTGATGTTATTGATTTTGGCGTGACTAAAGGTATTTCGAGAGAAATGATTAAGGTTGAAGCGTCACTCGAATTATCCTCAGATCATTCACCCACTATTGTCTATATATGGAATCAGCAAAATATCGTGTCGCCAACAACTTGCACAAGCATTAATTGGTTGAAATATAGAAAGTATTTTAGTACTCATTGTTCGGAAAACATACCGCTAAGAACACCAGAAGATGTGGACCAGAGTCTAATTTATTTTGATCAAAACCTTAAATCAGCTGCCCAACATGCGACAGAAACCAGACAACCAGCTAGATACAATCAAATTTATTTTGTAGATGTCGAGCGGCTCTTGGCTGAAAAAAGAAAAATTAGAAGAGAGTGGCAAGCACACAGATCTCCTCAACTCAAATCTAGACTTAAAGATTGCACGAAACGACTAAGACAGCTGCTAGAATCTCGAAGAGTAGCATCTCTGAAAAATTACTTGGAAGACCTCGACGCAACTGCTCAATCAGATTATTCATTATGGCGTGCATGTAGGAACCTTAAAAGACCGGTCGTACGTAAGCCTCCCTTGCGAACTTCTTGTGGAGACTGGGTAAGGAATGATACCGAAAAAGGCAATTTGTTTGTTGGACATTTGAAGAAGGTTTTCACCCCAAATGTATGTACTGATATAGCTGAGTTACCATCAGTAGAGACTAGTGCCGTAGTACCCCTAAGATTTGAATTTAGCGATATTGAAAGGGCAATAGCAGATTTAAACACCAAAAAAGCCCCTGGCGTTGATAAAACAAGTAACAAGATGTTAGTTGAGTTGCCCCGTATAGGTCGCAGAATTATTCTGTTTGTTTTTAATGCCATCTTACGTCTTGAGTACTTTCCCACAGAGTGGAAGGTCTCTTTGATAACTATGATTCCTAAACCAGGAAAAGACCACACAAAAGTAGCATCATACAGACCTATAAGCCTTTTATCAAACGTGTCAAAGTTATTTGAGAGAATATTAATAACTAAGCTGAATCCAATTCTTAGCGCGAAAGGATGCATTCCGAACCATCAATTCGGCTTCAGAAAACAACATAGTACGATCCAACAAACACACAGATTAGTAAATGTAATTAAAAAGACCTTTGAAGAAAAAAAATACTGTTCTGCGCTCTTTATTGACGTTTCTCAAGCATTCGATAAGGTTTGGCACGAAGGCCTAATATTTAAGCTAAAGCTGAACTTGCCCGAAATCTTGTATAAGCTCTTAAAAAATTATTTAACGAATCGCAAGTTTTTATTAAAAGAAGGTGACTTTTTAAGCTCGCCACAGCTCATTGAAGCCGGAGTTCCCCAAGGTAGTATTTTGGGACCAATTTTATATTTACTGTATACATCGGATATGCCAATTAGCACCCTAGTCCACACATCAACTTTTGCAGATGACACAGCTTTTTTAAGTATTCATGAAAGTGCCCAAGAAGCATCACAACTTTTACAAGACCACATAATCAATTTGGAAAAATGGCTAGAAAAATGGAGAATAAAAGTGAATGAACAAAAATGTACTCACATAACTTTCACACTGCGCAGGGACTCATGCCCTCCTATTCGCATAAATAACCAAATGATACCACAGCTTTCAGACGTTAAATACCTGGGTATACATCTTGACCGTCGCCTTACTTGGAAAAGCCACATTGACTTCAAGTTAACACAAATGAAACTAAAAGCAGTACAACTAAATTGGCTTATTGGCAGAAACTCCACCCTGAGCTTAGATTGTAAACTTCTACTGTACAAGTCGGTCCTCAAACCAATTTGGTGTTACGGGATTCAGTTATGGGGCACTGTCTCAGCTAGCAATGTAGAAAAAATTCAAAGGCGCCAAAATAAGATTTTACGTATTATTACATCTGCTCCCTGGTATATAAAAAATTCGAACATCCACAAAGACCTAAACATGCCATCAGTTAAAGCAGAAATAGCGAAACATGCAGTCACATATCTCTTGAATCTCATCCAAACCCTTTGGCGCGTAACATGCTGAATGAACCTGGTTACATTCGACTAAAAAGAAGAGATACTGCTTTTCTTGGCCGTACATTAGAGGGATGACCCGCAAATGATTTCGAAATCCGTGAAACAAACATTATTTTTGTCTAGCACTGGCTGGGCTTAAAAAGAATATTTTATTTTAGACTTAAGATACGAGTAATTATTGTTAGTTCAAAAATATTGAAGATACAATAAATAAATTATGAAAAAAAAAAATTTAATATCTTGCTTATAATCCAAATTATAAAAACTTTACTTAAACTGATTGTTAGTTTCTGTGTACATTTCGCTTATTGTATTAATTAAGTCAGGGCAATTTAAACAAGCTAAAAAGATCTCTATACATATAATTTTAAATTAGAATTATATCAAAGACGTCATACACCAACTATTTGCCTGTACACAAAACTATAATAGCTGCTAGTGATTCGTTTATTCCTATAAGTTAAATTTATCCTAATTTTAAACAAAATATTAAAACAAAAAAAAAAAATTTTAAGAAAAATATACATTCAATTGTTCATATAATCTTGGACAATAATAAAGCTGTTTTATCGATTTTCAATTCAATATTGAGTGCAATTAACATTCACTTTTAAAAATCAAAATCATTGCATTTTAATTAACATAAAGTTAATTAAATAGTGATTTGTTTTTAAATCAAGCAAATGTAAATTAGTTTTATTTTTTTTAAATGATACAATTTACTTTTCCAGAATTTAAGAACACAATAAAAAATAATTAGTAAGCAAAACAAATTGACACAAACTTTTAAGCAACAAAAAAACACAATCAACATTGATTCTTAAATACAAAAGAAAATAAAAAAAACATAAAGAAGGAAGCAAATGGAATTAAAAAACAAGCTGTGTTGGAAATAATATAAAATTTTTTAATGCATGTATGTCAAATGCCTACAACTACAGCTTCACAAGGTGTCATGGATATAATTTCCTATGACTGGAGTTACTGTCGCATAAGTCTGTATGGATATCAGTAATAGACTGGTATATGTTTGTGCCGATATAAACTTGCGAGCTTAGGGAATCTACCAGTAAAAATAAAATATGAATTTCTTTAAACCGTTAAATTCATTGTGGTGTTATCTTTATATATCAAGTAGTACCATTCTCTTTAGAAGGGCATGTTTGCGTATTAGGACTTCATATCACTAAAACGGATTTATTATTTTGATCTAAGAACAACACGAAAATTTATTGAAATAACAGCTTGTAGAGCCATACCAAAGATATATCTATACGACCCTGCATATATTCAATCATCCATTAATGATGCCCATAAGAAGTAATATCGAATAATTTTCGATTGCCAGAAATAAGAAGTAATATCGAATAATTTTCGATTGCCAGAAATAAGAAGTAATATCGAATAATTTTCGATTGCCAGAAATCCCTAAATCCATTCTCTGTCGATTGAAGGCCTTATAATTCTGAAAAATCTGCAGGTGGGTATAAATTTGCATTTGCACTCATCAGCAATTTGGTTTCCATGAAATCCCTTATGTTCAGAAGCCAAACATTACTTACATAACGCCGCCTAAGCGGGGCACGCCACTTAAATTTCGACATCACCGCGTTCAAATACAAGACTTAACAGTGAAAATACTGTTCTTAAAAATCATATTCTAAACAGTCCGTAAAAATCGTAGTTACTTTGTAGTAGTATCTCTGACCAATAAATTAATAGCTCAAGGTTTGCTGATATTGAAACGTAATTGCGTTTTTATGAGATTGTTAACCTCAGGATAAAACCGAATTACCGCAATGAAACTATTTCAGAGTATTGCGGCCGATATTTGGTAACCTTTATTCCAGAATTTTTTATTATATGGTTCTCCTAAGCACAAAGCAAAAGGTAACCGAAAGCCTTACGACTACGATTAATAACAATGCGGATGCTTGAAGCCAGAATGGAGATTATGCGATCATTTATTAACATATTCTATGTCTAACCAGTAATTGTCCGGTTAGCTCTCATATACCGTATTGCGCCTAGTATTGCGGATATATGTATTTACATTGTGAAAAGCGTGCTCTGTTTCCGGTAATACCACTAATAGCATACACCTTTTTGTTCAGTGTGTCCTATGAACTTGTAAAAAATAACAAGCTAGCATACTCTATTTTATTGCAACTAATTGAATTTCTTGCCTTAGCATTCATTTTAAAAAACTCTCATTTATCAATCTGTCACAATACTTGTTACAATATTTAACTATAGAATTTTAAGTGGTTCAAAGATTTACTTTTTATGTCAAAATTTAATTTACTTTAAAATTATAGGAGTATGCATTTAAATGCAGTATTCAACATCTACCCAAAGGAAGTGGTTTAATTTTTATTAAATTTTAGCTGTTCCAAATCTTTATTTTCCTGTGCTCTAATTATTTAAACATAAAATTTATCATAATTGCTAATTATGTGTTAAATATGTGTGAATTGCACAGCTTTAAATTGTCTTTTATTTATATGGTTTAGTTTTATTTTAATATTTTAAAGTTTTTTTTTTTTTTTTGAATGAATGAATTTTATTTCAAATATGATTTATTAAGTTTATTATTAAAGCTAATTATATAATTATACATGTATTTATATATATTGAATTAATTTTATGATTTACTTTACGACTTCACAACTTAACTTTATTCTTTTGATTCTGCTAGACAACTGTGTCTTGCCTGATTGCTGCCGAAACTTTTATTGAAAATTTGAAAACTCTGTCTCAATAAAAACTCTATATTTATTTCTTTCTAATATTCTAACAGTGAAGGCATTAGTATTGTCTGCCAGATCTGGTCTTACGTTCAGGCCCCAATCCCACATTTAATTATGTTATATGTAAGTAGTTGTATATATGTGTGGATGTTTATCCAAAAATAATAGTATAAGTTTTTCTTCACCTAAAATCTTTGATAAATAACAAAAAACGCTGGTATAGTATCGAATGCCTAAATAGACTAATTGGTAGTGCGCTACTATTATGGGGTTGTGGTTTCAATACCCGTCAAAGACTCTGCTTGTTTTTGTCAGATGTTGTGCAGATAGTGTTTCTTTAAAAAAAATGTTGCTTAGAAATTGTTACCAAATTTCAAAAATAGTTAAAGGCTTCAATATTACCAGTTTCATAAACCTCAATAATTTTACGAAATATATTCAATCATTTAGATACTGTATATTTATTTTTTATATTCTGCTTTATTTATCACAGCATTGACATTTAAGGTCATTTTTCTTATTCAAAGTACTTTTGTTATTAATTATTGTTATTAATTATTGTCGCCACAAGCAATACTTCCTCTTAATAAGCAATATCAATTTATTTCTACAAAAAGTGGCCAAGGCACTAAACGCGTTACTCACAGCCTCTCTGGAGCAAACGTCAACCTCAGGCTTCATGTGGCGAATCTTATTTCCACAAGCTCTGGGGTCCGAACAAAAAACGGTATAATCTTTTAACAACAACAGCAATGCTCTAAAAGGAAATGGAGGCTACCTTTCATATTAGATGTTATTTTAGTTGATCAGTATTGCCATTTTACATCTTGAGTACTTCCTCTAGATTGAAAGGTTTCTAATAACTATGATTTATAAACCAGGATAAGACCAGACAAAAGTTGAATCATACAGACCTATAAGCCTTTTACCTAATAAGTCAAAGCTTTTTGAAAGGATGTTAATACCTAAGCTGAACCCCATTATAAGCGACAAAGGATGTATTACAAACTATTAATAAGATAATAAAATATCTTTTAGATAATTAGATTTATTGTATGGTGTGGTATTTATATTGGTCTTTATGAATTGCAATTTTTTTTTGTTAAATTTTAACGCATTTTGTTCAAGTTCGCAATTTAAGTTCCTATAGCTTTGAAGTTCTTATGGTTTTTTTTAAAGTTCCTATAGTTTTCAACCATTAGCTTTAAAGCTTTAAAGCTTAAAATCTTTAAGTTTTTATTTTCCTTGAAACAAATTAAATGTTTTATAAATTTAAAAGTTGTGGGTGTAGTAGCAAAAAGAGCTTATAAAAGAAAACATTAAATACCTAAAAAAGCTTAAATGGATTACTAAACAAATTGAATTAATTGGAATTTTATGGTATTGGAAATAGTTATGAATAATTAATGTTTCACTTCTCTTTAATAGTTTGATATCAGTTTTAAATCAGTTTTAAATTAAATAAAGATTTATGTTTTTACAAATATAAACTTTATTTCTGTATAAATTAATTTTAACAATGTTGTTATTTAGAATGAAATTTTATTGTTATTTAATCTAAAAGATTGCATTAAATTAAAAATTCTGATTTAATATAAACATGAATGTTTTACTAATTGCAATTATTTTAATAGTTTGTTTATTAGTTATATTGAATTCACTATTTTAAAATAATTCCTAAAGTTTGATTTATATTCTACCAACATAAAAAACATTTTACTATATGTGACCGCGCAAATAGAAAGGGAGCTAAGGATAAAAAAGTAAATTTTGCCGGCTGTTAACATAGCTGTTATGACTCCGAAGTGACAGGATTATGACCATTTTCTCATATTTTTTTACCGATACCAAAATTACGAACTAATTTTTTGATCTCAGAAATACAACTTCCATTAGATTTCTTACTAAATTTTACCCCAACTGATTATAATTTTTTTTTCTGTACTCGACTTTGATGCAAAAAAAAAATTGGGCAACATTATGTTATGTTAGGTCTGATTCTCTGTGTGCGGTCACATATATAAAAATAACAATACAATCAAACCATAAATTTACTTCCAGCAATGGTTATAAAAAATTCTTATATAGTACTTAGGTTTTTATTATTGTTGATATTTTGCTAAAAGCAATGCTCTGTTGTCTACTATACTGTCATAAATAAAAAATAAAAAATATTTTTCAATACTACACAAGGCGAATCCATTTATCAGGTGGAAGCGAAACGACAACAAACAAAACAATAAAAAATAAGATGAGTTTTGTTTTTGTTTTGCTGGATGGTTTTGTTAAATTATATGAATTTGTCTTAATTGATATCAATAATAACCGATTTTAAACCAGACAAACTTAAAATCATGGTTCTTTAAGACGGTAATTATATAAATTAATATTGCCGATTAATTATATTATATTCGAGGAAGATTGTAGGAAGATTTTTTAAATGTCGTAGCACAAAACGTCAATTCAGATAAAAAATTCAATAATCTAAATCAAATATCAGTCGATTTTCTACTGGGGGAGCTGTGCTTCCGGAGTATATAGGTGCACAAGACCATATATTCATAAAATAACACTAACTCTTGCGACACCCGGTTATTTCCAAATTCAAGTTTTGTACTTGTTATAGCGGTCGTAGCAATAAGGGTTCTTTGAAAATTTCAACCCTCTGTCTGTAACGGGTTTAAAGTTTGGCCATATAAATCAAAATACATAAACTATTGCAACATCCTTTAATTTATAATTGTAAATATTTATATTTATTATAACAGACATGGACATACTGTCTAATTGTTAAGTGTTTGTCAATAACTGTTCAAAATATAGAGCCATATATATCGAATGACGTCACCTATTCAAATTCAAATTTTAATTTAAAACTTGTTATAAAGGACTTTGTCATACAGATTCTTTAAATTATATGTCCATATACATCAAATTACATCAACTATTGGGAGATCCTTTAATTTCTAATATTAAATATTTAGACAATTATTGTAATTTTTTACCTTTTTAATAATTTTATAATTAAGTTTTTACGCTCTAGGTCTTTTTTATAAAAATATTTCAATTTATTTTTATATTCGATATTTCGCTACACCATTAGGTAGCATCGTCAGGAAATAAAAATAGTTTTATAATTATAAATATTTTTATAAAAAAGGCCTAGAGCGTAAAAACTTAATTATAAAATTAATATTTAGTTTATTTAGTTTGGCTATATACGATAACGTTTTAAAAGTTCGGCCGGCTTAAAAGTTTGGCCAGATAAATTAAATTACATAAACGACAGCCTTTAATTTGGAAAACGGAAATTCTGTATAATTGTTTAGTGTTAGTCAATAACCATACATAGGGATATATCTTTCAAATGACGTCACCTATTGGGACACCCTTTAAATTCAAATTTTAAATTAAATACTTGTTATAGAGGACTTTGTCATCAGATTCTGTGTAAATTTTAACTGTGTATCAAATTACTTGAACTATTGGGAGATCCTTAAATCCTTTTATTTGAAATTTCAACTGTGTACCTATAACAGCTCAAAAGTTTGGCCATATACATATATCAATTAACATTAACTATTGGTACACCCTTTAATTTTCAAATTCATTTATTATAGCTGACTTAGCAACACAAATTCTTTGTAAATTTCAAGTGTCTGTCTAAAACGGTTCAAAAGTTTGGCCATATATATCAAATTCAACCAACTAATGGGACACCCTTTAGCTCTTAATTATAAATATTTATATTTATTATAGCAGACACAGAAACGAATAATCTGAGCAACTTTTAAATGTTTGTCTATAACAGTTAAAATGATAGGATTTTAGAGGTAAAATTACGTCACCTATGGGGTAACTCTTCAATTTTTAATTTTATTTTTTAATACTCTTTGTTATTGGGAGCTATAGTGATACACACTTTTTTAATTTTAAATTGGTGACCTATAAAGTTCATAATACACGTAAAAAACAAGTATGTTGTATGGGGACACCCTTTAATTTAAATCTTGAACTACTTTTAAAATGGGACCAATCTGTAAGTATAACCTTTCTTATAAAGAAAAAATGTTTAAAGTTGGTTCAGAAATGACCGAGTTCTGAAGGCACAAACATACAAAAACCAAAACACAGACGAATTGATAACCTTCTTATTTTTTTGAAGTCGGTTGAAAATATCTTTGTTCGCTTTCCCAGCAGAAACTTTCAACTTTTTAATCTATGGCGCAAATCTAAAAGAGTAATTGTTGTTTTTTCGTTTTACTTGTTTTTTATTTCCCATCGGTGTATTAGCTGCCGGTTCCATGTCAACAATTAATAAGACTAATAAAACAAACCTAATGGCTTATTTTTCATAAACCAAAAAACAGTTGAAGCAGTAAAATAATAAAATTATAAACGATATGTTGTGTATTTTTTAAAATGTATAAAAATAAGATTTCAATATACACCTAATTCTGTTTTTACACTGTAGATTGGTTCCAGAAAAATCCGTGTAAAAAAGACATTGATCACATACAAAAATGGATGATTGGTTCCTTATTTCTAAAACCTATTAAAATTAGTGAAAAACGAGAATTTTTTAAGAACAAGAAATCGTGTTTATTTTTCCACATACATATATGCATGTACATATAATGTGTATTTGCACCGTTTTTTTTTTGGATCTTTAGTTTATGATGAAGACTTAACAGATAGTTTCGTTCCAGAAATCAACGTTTGCCTAATTAAATTTATTTTTTTATAGTTCTTACTGTGATTTCGTTTAAACCGAACATTTTCGAACATTTTCCCCTTAAATAATAATTTAATTGTCAAACTTCATATAAGAAAAATGTTAAATTTTCCTCTTAATATTTTCTCTCAAAATAAAAGGAAAAAAATAAAAGGAAAAATCCCAAAATTGGAATTTTTAGTATTACTCATAAGGTCCACATATGGACTTTACTTTCAGCAACAATTGGGAGTATACATATATAGCTTTATCTTCCTACAAGGATGATCAATTTTGCACGAAGTTGGGTTTAAAAGAGCTTACACAAAAATATAAATTTTTTATACACCTATTCCTTAAGAAAATTTTTGTCTAGTAAAAAAACAAGATTGATGACCCTCTTTAGGATAAAATACACAAAAATGAAATAATTTTGGAATTTTTGAATGATAATCGTTTAGTTTTTAACTCAGAAAAGCCATAATCTTGAAATTTTTCCACAATATTTTAAGTTTTGTTCGCTAGCTTTAATTTTAAATTGCTTATAACTCGCTCTTTTTAAAATACAACATATAGATTAAGGCACGAATTATTTTGATAATTTTTTCATAATTTTTAAGTAACAAAAAATGGGTTTGGAAAAATAAATCTCAAAAATTAATTTTTCAATAAAAATGCATGCAAATTTATTTGTTTTATTCAGAAATGTAGCGGAAACAATGAAAAAACAACACTGTAAAAAATTGTGAAGTTTTAGCCAAAATATGTACTTTTAAAAGAAAAATAGTCAGCTGCGATGGACCCGAAAAAATAGGCACATCAAAAAACTACTTTTATGAATCAATAATTTTATTTTCTGTTATATATATGTATAGAATATTTAGGTGTATACAAATATTTCTATGCCAACTTTTGAAATATAATTATTTTAAAAATCATCCATATTTGATATTTTTATTAAAATTATCAGTTAATATTTTTAATATATGAAAATGTACGATAATAGTAGGCTATGTTTTAAACCAGAGCGAACTAATACAAGGTGAGTGCACGGTCGAATGCTTTAGAATACCTTCACAAAACAACTAAGAAAGAACAGACTTGAGCACACTCGAAAAAATAGCAGAGAAAATTGCAATCAAGATTTAATGAATAATCTCCTAATTTTTTCTGATCCATTAATTTCATCCATCAGAAATACAATAAATTAGTAATTGCATAATAGTAGATGAATCTCTTAACACTGATTCCGACTCAGAAACTTATTTTAGTGATTAAGAAATTGTTTACAATTATTATGTTATTTGAATTTGTTTGTAATTTATTGCTAATCTTTATATATTTTATCTTAAATAATTATTGAATTTGGTAACCCTATTCATATAATGTTATTTGAATACCATTGGTTATGAGTATTTTCAAAACTTTAAAAAATAAAAATACAAAAAAGTTTAAAATAATGTTACATTCAAAAAAGGTATACGACAACCCTAAACAATTAGATTTTGATTATATTTTATAGAAAAAACTATCATGCTTATCATTTTGTATGTGAAATGATAGATTAAAATTCAAAAAAATAATAATTAATGAAATGGGGGAATTTTGGGTATTTAAATGTCCCCGCACCGGAAAATAAAACGATTGCTACAAATGTTAATTCATTTTTTTTAAATAGTAGGCCAAGAGAGATATGTGCCAAAAATTTCATTAAGCTACCATAACTCCTTCAATTTTTTCCAGTTTTACTATGGGGACCGTTCACTGTGCGGTGCTTTGAACTTCGAGAAGTTAAGGCCGGGGCACATAAAATCCGTCATACGTTATACTTTAACGTACTCAACTGAAAACAAAGTAACAACGGAAACAGAAAAAAAGCACTTGAAAACTTTTTTCATCATTTTACTTTATTTAATTTAATTATTTTGTTGCATTTTATTTCTTTTTCGCTGCTACACACCACAAACAGACAGAGAGAAAGAAAGAGAAACCAAATTATATCTCTCAACTGCTCACAACGTACGTCAAAAGCTAAAAGTTACCCAACACTCGTACTTTGCGTTGACGGAGACGTACTGATTGTGACAACACTCATTAGAAAACCTGTATTTCAACTTTCTTGTAAGTTGAAAAAGTCGACATATAACGTGTGACGGATTCTATGTTCCCCGGCTTTTATGCGATAATTCATAAATTTTTTTTCAAAATTTGTTTACAATTTTTGACCCAATTTTTCCTATATTTGCATTGGCTATAGGTTTTCTTTAAAGTAAATAAGTTTAAATTACATAACTGAAAAACCATATCGTCGAAAATCTTAAAAAACGGTAGTTTTTAAATTTTCCCGTTTCAGATGCTTGTAACTTTTTATGCATCGCGCTATCAGAACGAAAATTCCCACCATTTTATTAAGGTCGAACAAAAATTACAACAACAAAAAGTTCTAAATCAATAAACCTTTTATAACATTTCAAAAAACTTCTATGCCCGAGGTACCCAAACTTAGAGGTTAACGCATCACCTACAACAACTTTACTCAAAAACATAATATTACATAATATTTCTTATTTACTTTAAATTTCAGTAGATTTTTAAATAGCCTTGCTTGTATTATTTCAAAAAACAATTTATTTTGGAACGAAAGCTTTACTTTTAATTTTGCGATTATTAGCTTTTGCGGCCATAATTTATTAATATTTATTTTTGTTTGTAAAAATTCTGCAAGTTTTAAAAAATATTTGTGTTTTAACATATTTATAACAATTTTAAAACATGTTGAAAGTAAATAAAACTCCAATCATTTATTTAAACATGAGAATGACCATAATAAGAGTGTATGAGGCAAATAAAACATATGTAGATGCATATGCATGATTCTCGTTTTTTTATTTAAAAATATAAAAGTAAGTAAAGCAAGTATTGCAATATTATATTATTTGAATATGTAAACGATATGTAAACAAAATGTACGTATTAAAAACAAAAAATACTTATTAAATGTAAAGTATTTACACATATTTATGGTTATTAAACATACCTTTACTTATGACACAGAAAATACGGCGCAAATTAGGGTTTTCGATGCCAATATTGGGAATTGGGAATTCCTGATAACTTCCTGTTTGTAATTTTTTATCTTTTTTACTCAATATCTCAATAGAGAGAGAAAGCTTTAATTTAGGAAAAAAAAGTTAGTTGAATAGGACTATGGGAAAGGGTTCTCTGTTATCCTTCCTGACTATTTTCATTTTTGTGCGACACATTCGCATTTCTCGGTCTCTCAGACCGATTTCAAGTATTTCTCGGTATCTCAAAACTATTCTAAAATTTTCAAAACCTGTGCAGTGGACATATTTAACAAACAAATCTGAAATAACTGAAGTAAGAAAAAGAACAAAATTAAGTTTTTTTAGCACAGCATCAATTTATATTTCATCACAATAATTTGGCATTTTTGATCCTAGACCTCATATAAAAATAAAAAAAATTCATTCATAAAACACAACATTTATAAAATGTTGTTTTTCTATTAACATACATATATCTTAGAAGTAACAAAAAATAAAATGAATTCAAGAAAAAACAGGAACACTAAAAAATTAATTTCAAAATGCTTAAAATATATGGCTCATTATTAGGTTATTAGTCTTTGTAAATTTCAATCAGTCGTTAGAGCTTGTGGCTCGATTCAGTGTCCTGTAAATCTTCAACATCACTTTCCTCGGACTCTTCTTGTTAAGTATCAGTGTTTGCTTCATACACATCAATATTATATTCGTATTCAGTACCACTTTCCACATCAGAATCTAGATCTGAATCGATTTCATTCAGAATAGCTCTTATGCGCTCAATATCTGCCATATCTAAAGAAAATCTCACGATAATTAACTTTAAACATAATTCTTTTTTTAAATCATATAAACTGATCGCTAATTGTCCATTTTTATCTAAAAAATTCCAATTTAGCAAAACCAATTTACCTGTCGAAAATGTGACACTTAACTATAAGTCGGTCTCACAGACCGTCTGATTAGCAATCACCGGTACAACACTTCAACTCAAACGCACTTGTTACAATAAACGTTGTATAATGAGAAATAATGAAGATACTGAGAGAATGATGGAGCTGCCATTTTTTGTTTTCGCGAAATTAACACAAAAGTGATTCATAGGTCTCACAGACCGACGAAATGGTCAGGAAGGTTATAGAAAGCTATAACACTAAGGCCCATTATTATAACTTGCCTTTAAAGTACGTGTTAATTAAATTTTACTTTTGCTCAAGTGAGCGATAAAGTGAACAATAACTTTTTTTTCGTTATTACAACTTCAGTGTAAAATAAAATTAATTTCTTTTGAAAATCTGGTAGTGCAAGAATAAACACCGACTACATTTGATAAAACAAATTGGTTCTTAAAAACGTAGTGACAATGGCATACCTTTCATTTATTTGTTTACTTGTAACAAACAAACGAAAATATTTTATATAAAACAATAGAATATAAAAAATATATTATTTAAACTTCTCTATTCCGTATCCATGAATTCCTATACAATTTTACCTCATTATTATTTTGAAAAGCTCTCGTCGAGAAATGAAAATCGAAGGCCTGCCTAGAATAAATAAGTACGGTCATATGGCGCACAACAAATAAAATTATTTTTTTTTATATTATATATTTTCATATAATTTAAAATATTTGTGCACAAATGTGTAAAATATTTTTTAACATATTATTTTAAAAATGTTTATAGTTTACGAAGAAAAAAGATTTTTATTAAATTCGGCTTATTCACAAATATTTATTATAATTTTTCCGGAATTCCAATAAATTATAGGGCTACGCGTGAAAACAAATAAAGAATAATTACACATAAAAACCCAAACGCAAATATAATATTACTAACTAGGGTGATGGTTCCATTATTATATTTTTAATTTTCACTTCACCGAAAAGTATTTCTTAAATTTTTTTGCTAGTGGTATGGGATTATGTGTACTTTTACGGCGCAGCAAAATTTATTCGGTTCACACAATTTTAATTTTTTAATTAATTCCCATTTTTGGTATCGTAAACCCCTCTTTACTTTATTCCTGTTACCTGGCCCCTCGTTTAAAAAATTTAACTCCTCTAGATGAAATTTTACTGGGCTATGTGTAGTCATTACTTTATGCCGATAAACTGCCACTCTTGAAATATTGGAATCCAATTTTTAACGCACCATTGACAACGTATTGACAGATTTATAAAAACAAAAAGTAAAAAATTGGACTGATTGAATGGACCAAGTATTCTAAAGCCACGGTGGACATATGCCGGGAATCATAATTGCCTTGAAATTATCTATCATATTATTAAAAACAAATATTCCAACAATATTTCTACCTTGAATTATTTTTTTATCATGATGCTAAAAGAACTAAATTTTAAAAAAAATTTTTGAATAAAATCTAAAAACATACACCCCTTACAAATGATTTGTTCAGTAGGATTAAGTCGTTATATTTTATCCTCTCTGACTATTCAAGATGTTTGAAAGATTAATATCAATTAAAAATAATGTTGGTGCAAGAAAAAATAATCAATAGTTGTTTTTATTGCTAAACAAAGTTTAATTGAAGGAACAACAAATTAAAGTTGGTAAAGAAAAAAAATTCTTCTTTTATGTTATCTGAGTTTAGATCATTAAATAGATGAAGTTTTTAACACAAACACTACTTAATATAGATATATACGAAGAAACTAGGTGATCCTAGGTCAGTATTATGGCCTAATGATCAAGGATTTGACAGTAAAACAGAAAATATAGTAAGAGAGGTTAAATTGCGACGAATTTGGAAAATAAGAAATCTATATACATATAATAAAATAGTAATTCATTTCCGTCTGTCTGCTTTTCTTTTGGGCTCGCATCACGTGAAAACTACTGGATGCATCTTAACAAAATTTTGTGAGGAGGTAGCTCATCATCCTGATTCCAATATAGGATACTTTTTTACTGCAAAATATCTCATTTCCAAGAAGAAGTGGAGAAAAAGCAGTGAAAGTACGCAATTTCCGGTTTAAAGGAACTGAAATTTTCAGTTTAAAACTGGGATATTTTAAATACGGTTGCGCATATTTTATTTTTGAAAGTGGGATATTTTAAAAACTCTAACATCTTAAACACCGCTGCCTACCGTTTGTTCTTGAAAATGGGATATTTTAAGCAAAATTGCGCAACAGATGGCGCCAATTGAATAAAATTTTTATTTTTACTTTGTGGAATTGCATTGTTATTAAAATATTTTAAACACAGAACTTTACAATACTTTTTAGAATTTTAGAATGTTTTATAAACTTCAAAATATCATATAGGGATGGGTACCATTATATAAGGTAAATACATAAACCATAACTGAAGCACTATAATAATAAGAGTCTTACAATTGATGTGGAATACTTTCAAAGCAAAAGCGAGCAAAATATTGTCAGGACGCTGGTATATAATATAATTTTTCATTTCGTATGCGAGGTACTAGGCCCAGTTCTCCAATCAAACCCCATATATAAATTAAATTAAGATTAAATTCTACCGGTTATAGTTTCCATGTTACATGGTGAGAAATATCAATAAAAACTAACAATCCGCGCTTCGCTACTAAGTAAAAAGTAGGCATGGTCAATTTTTCTTTTCATAAAAACTTAAGTTAGTTTATGATGAATATTAAAAAAAATGGCCAAATCGGTGCAGCCGTTCGTAAGCGATGCGATTACCAACGAACGACATTTGATTTTATGTATATACACCCAGAGAAAAAATGACACCATCCGTGTACAAAATGACCACATGCGGTGTCGAAAGTGTATCTACAACGTTTGTGCTCAAACTGTAAACGAACGTTGCCAATTCGACAACGAAATATTGACTACGAAGGGTGTACATTTGGACACCGTATTGTTGCCGAAGTGACACAATACCGGTGTCGAATTGACACCACACCGATGTCAAGTTGACACCATAAGTTTTCGATTTGTAAATGCTTATGCTTCCTTTCCAAATTTATTATAATAATAAAACAGATTGAAATAGATGATACATTTTTAAAAACTATTTTATTAACAAAATATGTTTTTTTTTACAATTAAACAATTTTAAATGTTTTTATTCATCAGAAGTTGTAAGCGCTGCATTTCCTTTGATTTTTCGTTTAACAGGGTCTTCAAATCCTAAATTATATCACAAAAAAATTGATTAAGATGATCTATATAAAATATATTGGAATTTCTCTTACCTTGGATAATACTTCCTCGTTTTGGAGTAATTTTCCGCAGTTTCATCACGTTTTCAACATTGCTCCACCTTGGATTGCACAGACATTGTGTCACCATCAATTCCAAACTATGAATTTATACTTATAAACATAATAAAAAGTAATTATTTAATATTATGCTAATTAGCCTTTTTCCTAATTTTAGAGAAGCCAAAAATACTCTATAAGTAATAAAATTCTACAAAACACAATGAGAAGTATTCATGTTATAGAATAATATTACAGAATATTAAAGCTTCAACAAAACGCCAACAAACAAACCACGTTTTTATTTTTCCTTACTGTCCTTCTACAATTGGATGGTTTTTTGCCATCACTGAATGCAGACGTAAGGTAAGACAAGTTAATTTTGTTCTCGCAAGAGAATCGAAAAATAACTAGTGTTGCCAAAGGTTTGCGCAAGCAGTTGCATATTTAGTTATTAATAAAATTTTTGGGATTTTAAATATTAATTACCCATAACGTTTTTTAATAAAAATGCAATTTATTTGTTGGGGGGAAAAGTAGTTAACAGTGATCATTACAATTACAACACCATATTACCTCTGATTTTTCCAGAAAAAATCTGTCTAAACTCCACTGTCTATTTAAAAACCGCAAACTCTTAAAGGTTATTTGTGTTGCTATAAAAACAAAAATAAATATTACACTTGGTTCTTTTAAACTGATTAACTTTCATTTTAACTGGTCGAAGTTGATGGTTTCTATTTTTTTTTTCTCATTTTTCATCTACACTTTCATGATTGGATATAAAGTAAAAGCCATCAAAACGTCTCCAGTCATTTGGAGCCAATCTCCAATTTGTAGATCGCTCCATTTTGTTATTTAGAAAAAAATGCGTCTGTATAAAATAAATGAATCTATGAAAAATATTTAATAGAATTTGTGGATTTTGACAACATTACGTTTTTTGAGCACGTTCGTTGACAATTTGTCAACGTGCCTAGCTAATTCGAGCACTTTCGTTGACATTCAAACACGTTGAAGACAGTCCTTGTGATTTCGACCACGTTGGTTCACAAGTTGACAACACCCGTTGTCAAAAAAAACTGGCAACATAAAGGTGTCAAAGTGATCACAATCGTTGTCCATTTTGCAACGTGGTTTTTCCCTAAGTGTATAGTTTTCAGGTTTGACTTATTATTGTTTCTTAGATGCACCTATTATCAATCGTGAAATATCAAAAAATTAAAGAATAAAAATATACACATATAACCTATTTTAACCACCAGATAGCTTGTATCGAACTGTGATAATTTTTGGCCACTGGGACAGCAGCTTTTTTGACAAACAAACAAATATATTTGCGCTATATATATATACAGAAGACATAATATTACTTTAACTTTAACTAAGGAGAGAAAACAGAAAAATGTTTGCCAAGTTACAAGAAAACTCCATCACACTGTTGCTGAATGTACAACAAAAGTCACTTAAAAAGCAACAGTCTCTGTTTTAAAGTTCTACAGTTGAAAAACAAAAATTATATAACTGCATATAACATACATAAACACATACACACAAATTTTTTAACAACACCACATGAGTGATGAAGATAATGTACAAATTGACTACGAAATACGAAAGAACAAACTAAACTTGTTGTTTTAAAATAGTTTTGCTTGTTCTTCGTATTGAAGTGTCAGTACGATACAAGAAAATATTTTTCAATTTCAGAATTTCGAAAGTTGTCATTTCTATTAAAGATAAGTCAGAGTCAAACGACAAACTTTCTCGCTGTCAGGGGTAGAAATGTTGAGGTAGTTTAAAGTAAAGTAATAAAAGCATAAAACTAACAGTTATGACTAGTAAAAATAAAGTGTTAGTTTGGTAACAGCTTACCTATGTTTCTACCGTATGAAAAATAAACTGATATTAAAAAAATCTGAAAAAAAAAATTTTAAAACAATTTACACTAACATAAACATAAAATAACAAAAAACACAAACATAAAATAAAAAAGGTAATTCCGTTTGGAGATTTTTTTGCGGAAGGATTTCCCTTAAATTGAAAGTTTATAGTTCCAACATGGCATGGCGTTGAAGTTGAGGTTACTGCAAATATCTTTTTTTCATATTATTTATTGCATCTTCAATGTGTTTGAACTAACGATAATTACTCATTTCTTAAGTCTTACTCAGCTGAGTTGAACCTGGCGTGTAGTATTTGCTCGTGGGGGTACGTCTCCATTTAGTTGGAATGTCAGCTGCGTGGAAGAAAGGTTATCATTGCATTTGACAACCAGTCAGTTATAAAACGCATAAGTCAGGGGAACGTGTACTCCAAACTGTGGAATGTGTTTTAAAACTAAACACATGTGCGTCGGTCAAGGTGTGCAGGTTAGGGGACACAACTAGCTAAAGGTGAATCTGCCGTAACTTTCTGTGGACTATAATACAGTATAGCGCTGGGAAATGGCATAATACGAGCGAAGGTCCTACAATGGGTGTACTCATTAAACCTGAAAAGGTAGAGGGAGGCCACTACGTGTAGGCAGGCTAGAATAGTGCTCAAAGAGCCCATGATGGGCAGGAAGGCTAGTAAGGTATCTAAATACTTCAAGTCAAGATGAATCTACTTGCAGATTTTGCCCGAAGTATGCTGAGGCGGCAGCGCACATTGTGTGTGAACTTCCAGCTCTGGCTAGCATAAGATTTAGGATCACTGGCAGAAGCTTGTTGAATGTAGATGCCACTGGGGACCTCAGGCTTGAACAAATACTAGCAATTACCACAAACTCCGTGATGAGGAAGAAGGCCGACAATTACCAGTAAACAGTCTGAAACCACTAAAGTCAAGAATAAAAGCAGCACGTGTCTTAATGAAAATAAGGTTGTCATAATTACAATTTTGTTGCCTTCAATCATTAAGTGTGGAAAGGATCTAAAGGGAACCCATTAAGGAAGCAGTCTGCTTCGATACTCCCCCTACAATAATAACAATAATTCAATATGACAAAAATGAAAAAACAATTATGGAGGCAAAAAGAAAGCTTTTTGTAATACAATAAAAAAAGATAAGCAACAAATTTAATAAACCTATGGCATAACACGACCTGGTTGTACTTTCACAAATGTGTTTAATACCGACGGCGAATATTCGCTAGAAAGCGTTCGGCGTATGTACCAGTTGTATTTACAACATAAAGTATATAAATACAAATTGTGTACCAGATTTAATAAGAATTTTAATTTATATTAGCGCTCGCGGCAATCGGTATCATCATTGTTAAGATTCCCATCTTTCAAGAAGCTCTCATTATATACTCACTAAATATCAAGGCCTACATATTTCAATTGACACAAGAGGTAAAGCATATATCGAATTTTGTACGAGGTTATATTAATTTGACATATATGAGGTCAACAAACGCACCACTACTATTATGTTAAAAGAAACGGTTTGTACGTTAATGCAATAGTGAAAAAAGGGTATCTATACATATAATAAAATAGTAACTGATTTCCGTCTATCTGTCTGTTTGCTTTTCTTTTGCTTTAGCATCATTTAAAAACTACTGGATGGATTTTAATAAAAACTTGTGAAGAGGTACCTTAGCATCCTAATTCAAATATAGGATACTTTTTTTCTGCAAGAATATTTCATTTCCAAGAGAAAGTGGAAAAAATCAGTGAAAGTAAGCAATTTCCGATTTCAAGGTACTGAAATTTTCGGTTTAAAACTGGGATGTTTTAAACACGGTTGCGCACCTTTTATTTTTGAAAGTGGGATATTTTAAACAAAATTACGCAATAGATGGCGCCAATTGAATAAAATTTGTTTTGTTTATTTTTACTTTGTGGAATTACATTGTTATTAAAATATTTTAAACACCTTTTACAGAGCTTTATAATAATTTTTCGAATTTTTTATAAATTTTAGAATTTTATCCACGGATGGGTAGCTTTTTATAAAGTAAATACATAAACCATAACTGAAGCACTATAAAAGTTAGAGTCTTACAATTGGTGTGGAATTATTTCAAAGCAAAATCGAGCAAAATATTGTCAGGACGCCCACGACGTGGCGGGCACAGCTAGTCTATAAAATACATTTTTTTTGTTTTATAAAATTTTAATCTTAGAAAAGTTTTGAGATATTCTTAGTTATAAGCATTAACTTTCTACTGAAATTTAAGTTTCAATAAAATATTATTTGTTTTTTATTACAAAAATAAAATAAAACATTATTTTCCAAAGTCTAAACATCATGATAAAAAATAACTGCAAAATAATAACTCTTTCATACCATTTTTATATTTGCTTTCTTAATAAAAAATACTCTTGCTTAATACGAATTAAAAAGATTAAGTATCTGAGATGAAAATATTTTTTACATTTAATATAAAAGAAACATAAGCTCTAGAAAAACTGTTAATTAAATGAAAAGGATTTTAATACAATTATAAAGGATTATAATACAATTATAAGTCATTAACATTTTGAAAACATTTAAACTTTTTAAAGTAGAGCATCTAGATGAGAAAATGACATTAAAATAATGAGGAACATAGATAGAGACGGAAAGAAAGAGGTTAAGGACATAAAGGATAATAAAAAGAAAATAATTTTTTTGTAGGTAGAAAATTATTTTTGAACAACATTTAAGGCATAGTTAAAAAAACAACAGCAAAGCGAACTGTGTTATAATGTACAATTATAGATCTTAAATTTTATATTATATTATCTAAAATTAATATAAAATATAAAGATGCAATTAATAATTAACTTTATTAATTCTATAAATTGCTAAAACGTTTATCTAATAAGAAATTTATAAATAAATATTGGACGAGAACAAGTTGGAATAAAATGAAGCATACTACGTGTGTGATATTTACGAATTTCGTGCTTTAATTAAAATATCTCCAGGTCATTTTGATAATAATTTGGATAAAGGATAAACATATCCTTCGGCAAAGACACCATTTTACTTTTCAACACAGCCGCATTCAAGTTCAATATTTTCTTTATTTTATAAAAATATGCATTTATTTCAATTTTCGTCTCTTCGTTTGATCCAAATCTCTTACCACCCTGTAAATTCTTCAAATTTGAACACAGAAAATTTTTGCAAAAAAAAAACCGACTTCAAAACAGATAGAAGGACACCAATTATAAACTAAAAATGTTAGAAGACTATGTGAATGTCAAGCATCTACATATTACTGTTCAAAATTTAAACTATTTTCACCAGCATCCGTCTTTTATGGGGACATCATTCAAGCCTCTGTCTATAACGGTTTCAAAGATAGGGTCACATAGATCAAATAACATAACCTATTCGGACACCCTATCAAATTACATGAACTATTGGGACACCCTTTACATTATAATTCTAAATATTTATACTTGTTATCATACCAGAGAAAGTAGTGGATATTCTGCCTAATTTTCAAGTGTTTGTGTTTAACCGTTCAAAAGATAGGGGCCATATAGATCAAAATACATCAAATAATTTATGGGGACACCCTTTAGTTTCTAAATTCAAATTGTATACTTGCTATAGTGGACTTTGCAATACAGGTTCCTTATAAATTTCAGCTGTCTGTCTATAACAGTTCAAAAGTTTGGCCACATACATAGAATTACATTAACTATTGGGACACCCTTTTATTTCCAAATTAAAATTTTATACTTTTTGTTATAGCTGACTTATCAATACAGGTTCTTTGCAAATTTCAGCGGTCTGTGTACAACTGTTCAAAAGTATGGCCATATACATCAAATTAAATGAACTAATGGAGCACCCTTTAAAATTTTGATTATTTATACATTATATTATAACGGTCATAGTAATCGACATTCTGTCAAATTTTCGAATTTTGCCTATAACGGTTCAACAGATAGGCTCAAATACGTCAAATTATATCACCTATGGGGACACCCTTCAAATTTTAAATTTATTTTTTTTTATTAATTTCTGCTGTTGGGAGCTATAGCGACACGCAATTTTTTTAAATTTTAATTTGGTGACCTTTACGGTTCTTAATACACGTAAAAAACATGTATGTTGTATGGGGACACCCTTTAATTTTAAATATAATGAACTGTTTTTAAAATGGGACCAACCTGAAAGCATTTCCTTTCAAATAAATTTTAAAATCGGTTCAGAAATGGCTGAGTTCTGCGGTTACATACATAAAAAAAAGCAGCATTCAGACGAATAGATAACCTCCTTCTTTTTTGAAGTCGGTTAAAAATGGTCCCGTGGGGGACATTGGTAGGATTGGATTTTTTCCATAGTAACTATATAAGTGTGTAGACTGTTATCTTCGAAGATGAGGTCTTTTTTGAAGTAAAATTTAATATATCCAAAATCTTTGAAGAATAATTGCCAGTAATTTTTTCAATGTGAATAATAGTCAAAAAACTAAAACTATAACCTTGTTGGCCGACAGACCTACCAAAGAGTTCTATAGCGCACTTCATTGAAGAAACCAATGATTTGAGTGTTTTTGGATCTATGGTGTATTTATAATGGATCCCTGTTTCGTCTTAAAGTTCAAAATCTTGTTATATGAATATCGCCAAACCCTACTTGGACGGATTATACAGTTCAGCTTATGGTCAAGTGTAAGCGATCGAAAAGCATTCGGTTTTTTGAGCGGATCGCTTTTTCGTATCTAAATATTTTTGCAAAATGTGTGGCAGCCTCAGCCACCTAACAGACTTTTATTCTCCGATCATCCAATATAGTTTAATAGATTCTATTGGCTATTTCTTACGTGATGATTTTTTTTTGTTCAGCCTGAAAGTTTTGCGCCATTTGTACTGGTACGACCACAACGATACTCAGTAAATCATTTTCTGAATATTGAAATTGGTGATTGAGAGTCTCACTATCCAGATAAGTTCAACTTGGAATGATCGTGATGAGATAAAATGGCTACAAAAGAGCAAGAGTGATAATCTGAGTGAACATGTAATATTGTCTCTGTGTGAGATAACTGTAAGCCAAAATCGGTCGTTAAGAACCTTTATTATGTTATTACCTGTCTGAAAAGACAGGTAACCACAAGAAAACTAATTTTTATTTTAAATGTAGTGGAGTGGGAACTGCTTCACTTACACTTAACAAACGCAAATTATCGAATTACATATTTTCTAGGGTTGAAATATTAAAAATATTTATCAATATTGTAGACCTGAGTAAGTTTTTGGAGATTAAGCTATAAAATGGAGGAAATATAAAAAAATTATTCATATAAATAAATAAAATATAAAAACTTTGCTTAAAATTTTTTATTACATAAGGACAAGTATACGTATTTACAAGGCTTTAAAAGTGAATGAAAGACAATCACTGTAAAAACTAATAACTACTACTTAACTAACCTTGAAAACATCTTGTAAATTTTGTAAATTGCACTGCAAAAACTTATAACAAGAATTGTGCAGTTGAAAAACTAAAATAAAATTCTGCTATTTTGGTTCCTTTTTTATAATACAACTTTGCTTCTTATTAATTTTTCTGGATTTCGAACTTCTTGCTCATAACTGACGTCCTTTATAACAATATATATATATCATTTAAATTTTGCACAGTTGTTTATAAGAGCCATTTGGCCACAAAACAACAGATGCGTCAGCAAATTATTAATAGGATTAAACATTAAATCAACCACAAAGATGTTTATGGCAATTACTTCCTTTAAAATATGCTATAAAATATTTATTTATTTATTTTAACATTGAAAGCTATAACAAACAAAAACTTAATTTGTTAATGTATAAATTTATGGTTATTTGTGTTGTTATTGATTATGTTAAGGAAATATATGTAATTCCTAAATAAAAATAAATGTGAGACATTAAATAAAAATGAATGAAGCAATGAAAATTTGTAATTTTTAACTCATAAAAATTTATGGCTTATGGACAGAAAATAAAATTTTATTAAGTGTGTTTTTAATATGTATATGAAACATTTGTAAGATAATAATGATATGCATATATTTGGGTTTTAAAACTTTTATACGAAGATAAAATGGCTGGTATACACTTAACAATAAAGGCCCTACTGACATCTTTTTAAAAGTTTCTTTAGAAAAATTTAAAATAATTTTAAAAGGGGTCTTCTCAAAATAAAAACAACTGTTTATTTTTTCTTTTAAATTCATAGGTAATTGGCTTTTTACACTTGAGTACATATTTTTTGGAAACACATGGAATATGTTGAAAAACTGACACACTTATTCACACTTGCAACATCTACCATCATTATTGTGTCAAAATGGTTAAAACTCAAATTCTTGATCATAATGTAATAATCACATAGGTCCAGAATAATTATTTAAAATTATTAATTGAGTTAAATCTGGATTATTGTTGCATATCGTATTCCTTTTTGCAATAAATTACAAAAAAATATATTTCAATCAAATTATGTATTTTTAACAAACACATGTACACCCAATTCTGTTTTTACACGGTTTTGATTTAACATGGTTTGAAAACAAAAAAAGTTTTTTTTTACACGATTTTATTTTATTTAGCACGATTCAAAATTTTTGAGCTCAGATTTTATTTGTAAAATTTAATTTTTGCGAAATATTTTCATATCAAAAATTTACAGGAATTCTCTTTTTGTGCAAACAAGCATTTTTACTTGTTAGAGCAATTGAAATGTGTTAATATTTTGTGAACTATCAATGCATCTCTAAAAGAAGACGTGTAAAATTACAAATAAAAAACTACAACGTAAAGCCTTTTTTTAGAAAAAAAAATTTGAAATTTTAGATCGCCTTCGAAATGGAGAAGGCTCAACATTTCTTGGCAAAATGTTAGGTTTAAACGAAGTAACACTAAGAACTATAAAAAAATTAAAATTCAATTAGGCAATCGTTGATCTTAACTACCTCTTCAGTCTTCATCATACACTAAAGATGCAAATAAAAGGGTGAAAAAACACATTATATGTACATGCATATATGTATGTGTAAAAATGAACATGATTTCTTTTCCTAAAAAAATTCTCGTTATTCACTAATTTTAATAGGTTTTAGAGATAAGGAACCAATCATATACTTTTGTATATGATCAATGTCTTTTCTTACACGGATATTCCGTGTAAAAACAGAAAACATGTATACAATGTATACAAATAGTTACTCAACAAACCAAATAGCAATCAAACTACAAAACATCTTGAGAATAAGCTTATATAAACTAATGTATTTTAAGCTTTTCTTAATTTCGCTTATGATAATATTTATAAAATATAAATTCACAAACATTTTTTAACAATGCTTGATAAACTATTATTATACACAACTGTTTCTTAACAATTCATTGTGTTTTTTGACAAATTTTGTTGACAGAATTATTCATAGTAGTGTTGTTTGCAATATTTTTTTCTGTACCAACTCTTGTCCTGGCTAATATGATAGATACAGTATACTCTGAAAAGCTGTTTATAGTAAGGAGGTGTCAATGTACTGGGATTACGAGATCTTAGAGTTTTAGTTGTGAAATTTAGCCACAATTATGTAAAAATATTAAGACGAATAAGCTTTTTTATACAAAATACAATATTGTTTCAGTAAGCTTGTTCTTCTTGCTATGATAAGCTTATAAAAACTTAATTTTTTTGAAAATATGGTAGTACAAGAAGAAACACCAACTATTTTTGACAAAATATATTGGTTCTTAAAAACGCTTAATTTCAACAAACAACAAATTAGTTATCTGTGAAAAGAAACGAAAAGATTTTATTTAAAGGAGACCTGTTTTCCATTTTTATTTTTCAAATGCAAAATTAAATTACCATTGTTTTATTTTTCTTCATAGATTAGAAAATACGGCAAAACATGGAAACTTCAAACTCTTACATCTAGTGTTAAAAGTTGAAAGCAAGGTGTTGTTCCTCAGTTTAACAGTCACTTCTAGGTTAAAGTATACTTATAATAACGAAAAACTAGTCTAAGTGATACAAATTTGCATTCATCAACCGCTTTTTTGTGGCTGGAAGAGAAAGCAGTGCTTATAAAAACTAGATTTTATAATTAGTTTTTTAACAGATTTAAAAGTTTTTAATGAATTATTTATAAGTTCATCCAATTCTGGTTTTACACGGTAGATTGGTTACAGAAAAAAACCGTGTAAAAAAAGACATTGATGTTTATGCAAGAAGAGGTGATTAAAATTGGTGATTAAGAACAACTCTTCATTTTTATTTTATTAAATCACATACATATATAATGTGTATTTGCAAAAGCGTAATTATTAAAGAAGAAATCTGGAGTGGCCTACACACAACTTTACCCAATAGAAACAGGTATTTTTATGGATATATTGCATAAAGAATATTAGCTCAAAGTATTATTGATTATACAGCTCTTCATCACCATAAACGAAAGGCACATACTGAATTGCATTTTGATATGTCATACGGTATGACCTGTAGAGCGTTTGCAAAATTTGGGAGTAAGTAAACTACCCCTTTCCCACTTCCGATATGCACTCTGAGCTTAAAATTAATGTAAATTAAATGTATGACAAGTTCACGAACTAAAAGCAGCTATATTGTTAACAATTAGAACAGGCTATTCAATTTTTAAGGTATAAAATAAAACGAAATTAATTAAAATTATAATAATAAATACAGGAAAATGAATTTAATCATCAGTTACTGACATTCGCTTGCTTCGGAGGCGTATAAAATCATTGGAAAATTATTTCAGTGATGATCACTGAAATAATTTTCCAGTAATATAACCAAGTGAAAAAGTAAATATATTGTTATATTCGTTTGTATTTGGATACACGTCTGATTGCATTAGTTGTAGTTCACAAAATATTTACATATTTCAATCGATCTGACAAGTACATTTTCTTGTATTTATAAAAAAGGAATTCTCCTGATCTTGTGATTGAAAGTATTTGGAAAAATTTAAATATAACAAAAAAAATTAAGCCCAAAAGATTTTGAATAGTGCTAAATGAAATAAAATCGTCTAAAATTTTTTTTTGTTCTCAAACCGTGGTAAATCAAAACCGTGTTAAAAAAGACCGTGTTAAACCGAATTAGGTGTATTCAGCATAACTTAATGCCAAACACCAATATATGCAAGTAAAAGCCTTAATGATTAAATTAAAAGACATGCTGTCCTTTTGTGATTACGCATTTTCTATTTTTGGCTGATAAATTTAAATTACAGTCTACAAGTATGATTTACATTATAACGAATTTTAAAGCATTAAATGATTAAACTAATAAGCAAAATTTAATTTTCCTAAAATTCAATGAATAAGTTTTTTACAATTTACATTGTTCGGAATATAACCAAATATATGTTATGTATTACACGTACCTCGATTTTCATGTAAAGTAATTTTTACACACGAAAGTAGAATAAAAATTAAACTTTTATCATGCATGCAAATCTAAAATTTTATTAATTTAAAATATTATTAGAGTTACTAATGTTTTGTTATTAAATCGGCACCACTGAACAGAAAACTAACAAATGAAAGTAATTTAGCATCACGTAATAATTGTGATTTGTAAATTTGCACAATTTTACTATTGTCACAAAATTAGATTATTAATGTTTAAATATATACACAGTGTTTTCCTAACTGCTGATACGGTTATATTTTTAACTTATAACATACATGTCCATTGAAGTGTGATTTGATAAAATGAATTTACAAAAAAAATAACGCAAAAATTATTTTTTTTTTTTTTGATAAATAAACCTCTAAGTACATATAAAAATAAAAAGAAAATGTTAAATAATAAGCAGCTTAACAAATAAATGCAATACTAGAGCATATCAACCTACATGCAAAGAAAAAATATGGTTATTGTATGGTCACGGCAACCACACTATGTTCTCTGTAACAATAGATGTTTGCTGTGAACAAATTATAGTTATTTAGGACAATACTTTGGTCACGATAAACAATTTTTTTGTCAACAGTTAATCATTCAATGGTTATACGCACCAAAAAAGCAACATGGTTGATTTGAAACATATTAAAATTCAAACCACAACCAAATTATTTTTAATATTTAAAAATTATAAACATAATATATTATTATTAAACATAGTATGTTAAGTTTGACTAAAAATAAAAAAGTAATGTTTGGTTTTCAAAATACATATTTGGGTTTTGGCCTTTTTTCAGTTCAGAAATATGTGTGTAAGCTATCGGTTCATCTAAAACCGTAAAAACATTAAATACCCATTTGATGTCAACAAATAAATTTGTTTTTTATTATAAATGATAGTTTTAAATTAAAAATATCAAACCAATAAAATGGTAAGCAGAAAATATCAAAATATGTATGTAAGTCTAAATGGAAATATTCGTGTATTTGTTTTTTGTTATTTATAAATATATTTATAGGTTGTCACATATAACCATTTACATGTTTCAAATTATATTATAGTATGTTTATATTATAAACATAACTATGGTTATATTTTACAATGTTATTTTTATATTCCAACGACAACAATATTATTTTTATATATAACCATATAACTCAACCATAACATGTTGTTCTTAGATTATGGTTACCTCAACCATGTTTTTTCTTTACGTGTAATGCAGAGGTTTAATAAATAAACTTTTAAGAACAATAAATATTTCTTTGCTTTGCAGATTTAAATTTTTGTCTTTTTTTTCTCGTAAAAGCCATCTGGTAGCAAAAATGCCAAATAATAATTCTATAGTTCGGCACATCTCTTCGCGATAATTTGTGGAATGTATATTTTATAGCTAATAATTCCTAATTGCTATTGATGTGAAGGTGTAAAATTTACTTGTGAAAACGTTATCTCTATCAAGCCATAGATCTTGTATTGAACAAGCTTTTGTACATTTTTATTTTGGCGCCAAAGTAAAATACCAAATTTGTATAATCACAGGTTTCTCTTCCTTACACAAAATTTATCATAATAGAACATTAATCCTCCGATGAGTGAGAAGGTCCCTAGGGACCTTTTTGCCTTTTCGAACTGAAATTACTCCTACTTCGGCCACTACAACCCCCAAAATTACTCTGTATTCAAAGAGTATTTTGTTGCGCATCTTTTGGAAAAAAAATCAAGCCGATCGGATCATTACTTTAGGAGTTATTGAGGTTTTAGTGAGAATAGTACGCGGACGTGTGAATAGGTCCGTATGGACCTTGTACTGAATTTTACAAATAAATGCATGTTTTTGGGCACCATTATAATTTTTTATTGTTTCAACACATAATTTACTTGTTCTGAACACAAAGACCTAAACTCAAAGACATTAGGGATGATGATAAAAACAAAAAATTCGAAGAAAAATTCGAAGACATGAACTTTATTGCTTTAAAGGAAAGGCACAATATTTTAATTTTATACTACTAGCAATAAACCAATTCTTAGAATTTGTTGTTCTTAGTATTTTGTTCTTAGTATTTTTGTTCTTAGTATTTTTGTTCTTAGAATTTTTTTTTAGAATTTTTTGTTTTTATCATCATCCCTAATATGCTTGAGTTTAGGTAGACGTACGAAAGAGTATAAAAGAAGTTGTACATTCGTAAACTAAATCAGTCAAAGGAAATATACACGACCCCTATACAATATTGCGTTCAAGCATGACAGAGGAAATAATACACTTAGTGGTATGTGAAACAAATCTTAAAGGCAGGGAGGTTACAGCTACATGAAATTTGGAAAATCCCACGAAGAAAAATGAGTGAAAGCCAGTGACAGTGAAAGACGCCTTTGTAGCTATTCTTTTGTATGCTGGACTCAGAAGATCAAACCATGAACCAGCTATGGAATTATGGGGCGCGAGGCGTTGCCCAATATACAAAGCTGCGTTGTCGTACGATCGCTTCATGTATATAAACAATTTATTCGATTCGACAATGGAAATACTCGACAACAGCGACTCATCAACAGCAAAACAGCGGCTATTGACGATATTTGGCAAATGTTGCAACGTAACATAACACTCCTCATGAAGCACTAACAGTTGATGAGCAATTGTTCCCTTACAGAGGCCGCACCCGCTTCACACAATATATTCCGTCAAAGCCAGCTAAGTATGTTTTGAAAGTATGGTGGTTATGCGACTCACAGAGTTATTATCCTGTGATGGGAATGATATATTCTGGAAAACTGCGAAACCAACAACAGGAGATAAACCAAGGGCAGAACGTAGTGCTGGATCTTTGGTACGGTGCGCTACAACAAAACATTCATTCCACAGGAGTTCAAGAAGAACCCGAAGCGCACCATCAATAGTACATTATTTGGGTTTAACGAAGGGGATATAGCGTTATGCTCATACGTGCCGAAAAAAAATAAAGTGGTGAACGTGCTCTCCACAATGCACTACACCTGCCACGTTGACGAGCAAACCGAGATGCGGAAGCACTATGCCATATTAGATTACAACGACAACAAATGCGGCGTTGATACCATGGATCAAATGCTAGGCACTTACAGCTGCAAAAGAGCAACACAACGATGGCCGTTGGCCATGTTTTATAATATGCTGGACGTGAATGAAGCCTATAAAAAGGAGTGACAGACACGTTTGTGTGAGTTCTTCGTTTTTTGGCTTTTGAAAAAAATGGATCAAAGAATATATATTAAATTTTTCATTAAAAATAAAATAGAGTGCTTCAAGGTACTTGAAATGTTGACTGTGGTATGCGGCAAGTTCACTTTGTCTCAATAAAGTGTCTATAAGTGGTACAAGCGCTTTAATAAAAGCCTTGAAGATGACGATGAGCGTCCTGGAATTACAACCACGTCAACGAGTAAACAATACATTGAACAGTGAAAAAAATTGTTTTTTAATAATGGGTGATTTTTTTGAGGTTAGGATTTTCATGCATTAGTATTTGACAGATCACGTGAGATTTCAGACATGGTGCCAAAGAGAAAGATGCTCAGTATGCTTTGACATTTCATCATGAATAGACTTACTAACGAGCAACGCTTGCAAATCATTGAATTTTATTACCAAAATCAGTGTTCGGTTCGAAATGTTCAAATGTGACAAATTTTGTTCAGCGATGAGGCTCATTTCTGGTTGAATGGCTACGTAAATAAGCAAAATTGCCGCATTTGGAGTGAAGAGCAACCAGAAGCCGTTCAAGAACTGCCCATGCATCCCGAAAAATGCACTGTTTGGTGTGGTTTGTACGCTGGTGGAATCATTGGACCGTATTTTTTCAAAGATGCTGTTGGACGCAACGTTACGGTGAATGGCGATCGCTATCGTTCGATGCTAACAAACTTTTTGTTGCCAAAAATGGAACAACTGAACTTGGTTGACATGTGGTTTCAACAAGATGGCGCTACATGCCACACAGCTCGCGATTCTATGGCCATTTTGAGGGAAAACTTCGGAGAACAATTCATCTCAAGAAATGGACCGGTAAGTTGGCCACCAAGATCATGCGATTTGACGCCTTTAGACTATTTTTTGTGGGGCTACGTCAAGTCTAAAGTCTACAGAAATAAGCCAGCAACTATTCCAGCTTTGGAAGACAACATTTCCGAAGAAATTCGGGCTATTCCGGCCGAAATGCTCGAAAAAGTTGCCCAAAATTGGACTTTCCGAATGGACCACCTAAGACGCAGCCGCGGTCAACATTTAAATGAAATTATCTTCAAAAAGTAAATGTCATGGACCAATCTAACGTTTCAAATAAAGAACCGATGAGATTTTGCAAATTTTATGCGTTTTTTTTTTTTAAAAATTTCTCAAGCTCTTAAAAAATCACTCGTTATTTAATAGGAATTTTGCAGAGGATGTTGGCATATCAATCGGCTCATGCCAAAAAATTTTCTCGAATGTTTTTGGTACGAAACATGTGTCAGGGAAGTTTGTTGCAATATTGCTCAATTTTTAGCAATAGCAACGGCATTAGTATCGCTCAGGATCAATTACGTCAAAGACGATTCAGGTTTGCTCAAAAGGGTCATACCTGCTGGCGATAAATGGGTATATGGTTGTGACGTCGAAACCAAGACCCAATTATCCCAACAAAAGTGGAGAGAAGTCAAAAATGTCAATAACAAACTACTACTCCAAATTTACTGATAATGCCAACATATCGTCGTTCCGAAGTTATCTTGACGTAACTCCAAAAAATTTTTTTTTGGGAAATTGAATTTAAAGATTTCACAGCTTATAGAAAAAAATGAGGTGAAAAAAGCAGATCAATATTTTTGTCAGATATGATTTTAATTATCCTTTATCGAAAAATTTTTTAAGTCATAGACATTTTTTTTTAAGTTTTAAACATTTTTAGTTCTAAAAAAATAATAACATATAGCCGTAAAAGCCACCTTTTTGGGAAATATTTTTCAATAATGGCGCATACGTCAAAATAACGCCGATAGAAATTTTAGTTTGTTTTTTTTTCCGAAATTATGTTGGCGTATATAATACATATGAGGGTGCTGTAGCATAAGTGGTTAGCTACTAAGCAATGGTCACGAGTTCAAATCTCAGCCGTGGCAACATCAATTTTTCTGATCTGTATTAATTTTTCTTCATAATAATGCATATCACAGCGCCCTCCTTCGCCGCTATTACCACATAGCACTAAATTGCCGGCGAAGTAAAATAATTATAAATTGGCTATGCTAGCTTCGAACTAATTCGCCTAAATAACACCAGAGGCGATGCAATACTGTTCTAAAAATAATCATAACGTGCAATTGCAGTGCAGTTTTGCCAGAATCAAAGCTTTACTATCACTAACCATCTGTCTTATCTACTACTATCCCTTTCCACAGGAAGTACCACATACAGTTTATGTAGGCATTAACTGCCTGAGTGGTACTTCCCTAAAAAAAAACATACAAAAGCAAAATTCATACTAATACTATTACTTAATAATATTAAGTAAATAGAAAGTACATACAAAATCCCCATTCCACACATTACTTTTGCATATTTTCTTTGTTAACGATTCATTATGTATTTTTTTTTTCAAGGTTATACTTTCCTCATCTCTTAATTCAGAAAAACCCAAACCTTCCCGCAAAAGAAAAATTTGTGCCGACCAATGGAAACAAATTGAACGTAAAAAGAAAAGACAGCACGGCGAAGAATATATTACATCAAATGGTATACCAAGGGAGGCAAAAACTATTAGGCCTTCCTGTAAGCCAGAATGTGCTTTAGATTGTTCAAACAATTTTTCCGAAAATTTGCAAAAAAAAAAATATTTAAAACTTTTTGGTCATTAGATGATAGTCAGAAATGCTCATTTTATACTAAATTCGTCTCAGGGGGAGGTTAGTAAAAAGACGAAGAGCTAAAAGTGCTAGAATAACAAACAGTTTTTCATACTACTTTGAAAAAGACAATTTAAAAATAAAAGTATGTACAACATTTTTTTAAATACAATCTCAGTGTCCGATAAGCGAGTTTATCACCATTTTAAGTATCATTCGGATAAAAAGACAGGTATACCCAAAAACTTGCGCCATGCAAAGCACGCAAAACATCGTTTAGCACAAGATGTAACTAAAAAATTATTGATTTCATCAGTAGTTTTCCTACAGTAGACTCCCATTATTGTCGGCCGACCACTTCAAAACTATACCTGGAAGAAGGACTAAGTGTCAGTAAAATGTACCGCTTATTCATAGAAAAATTTCCTGCCATAAAAGTGTCTTTAACAACATTTACTACAATTTTTTATACTAAATTTACTTTAAGTTTTTATAAGCAAAGAAAAGATCAGTGTGATAAATGTTGTCTGTATATGAATCTACATAATAGTAATAGACTAAGCGAAGATGAAAAAGCGTTATATAAGAAACATTGATCGTGATGAGACAGAAAGATAACATCAAAAAATACAGTCGTGGTGTGCTACGATTTGCAAAGCACCTTTAATCTGCCTAAGGGATTTCATCCATATTTTATTATAAAAAAAAACTTTCAGTATTTAATATGACAGCAACAGTATGTGCTCAGAATTCAAATGAAAAAAATGTTACTTACTGCGCCATTTGGAACGAAGCACAGAGTGGTCGCTCTGGCAATGATATCACCAGTTCTGTTATTAAAATCTTAAAAACATAATCAAGGATTTTAAGAACATTTAATTCTTTGGAGCGACTCCTGTGGGCCACAAAACAAAAATAAAATATTGACGTCTGCACTTCTTGACTTTTTATATAAAAACAATAATATTAAAACAATTACTCAAAAATTTTCAGAGCCCGGACATTCCTAAATTCAAGAAATTGACGCTGTCTATAGTGCAATAGATCGATTTCCTAAATTAAAAGAAATTCATAGTCCTGTAGATTTAACAACTAAATTAAAGAATTATCACTCCCAAAAGATTAAATTAAATATAATAGAAATGTTACCTACATTTAAATGTTAAATTTTCAGAATGTTCCTTTTACTAAAATTAAAGCAATTAAATATAATAAATTCAATTTATTTACTTTACTTTATAAAACATCTAGAAAAGAAGATGAGTTCCAATCATCAAGCTTAAAAAAACAAAGTCAAAAGGGAGTTCTATCAACATCAGAAAAAATGTTTGGAAGAGAACTCAGTACATGTACAAAAATAAATATATCTGAAAATAAAAAATAATATTAAAAGCCTTTTCATGTATCTTCCTGATAATGATATTAAATTTTATTCAAAATTATTTACGTAAGTTATTATATACATAAATAATAAATACATAATTTCAGATTGATTTTCAAAACGAATGTTTAATTTAATTATTAATTATGTATTAATTTTGTGTATCCATACTTAAGTTAATTTTAATTACAAGAATTACCACCATTATTTGTAAAACATAATTTTGCTTTATAAAAAGTTTATGAAACAAAGTTCGTATGAATATCCGTTTTGTAAACTTTTAATAATAAAAATTTTATCATTTATATATTACCTGTTTTTATTTTTCTTCTGAAAAATTCTTAAAATATATTTTTTTTATACATATACATCAAAATACGCAACATTTTTGTATTTAAAAAATTTCATACATTTTTTGACGTATATCCACAAAAGTGTCGCATACGTCCTTATAAAATAATATTTTTTTGGCAAACTTGAATATACGGCAAAAGAGCTTTTAAATATCTTAGAAAATACAGAAGATAAAGACTTGGGGATTAAACACATCGATAGATCTAATAATTTAATGTTCAATAATAGTCGGGACTCATTTATTGTGATTTTGTGATATACGTCAAGATAACTTCGGAACAACGATATGACTAACCTATGTGTACACGTAAAGAAAAAACATGGTTGAGGTAACCATAATCTAAGAACAACATGTTATGGTTGAGTTATATGGTTATATATAAAAATAATATTGTTGTCGTTGGAACATAAAAATAACATTGTAAAATATAACCATAGTTATGTTTATAATATAAACATACTATAATATAATTTGAAACATGTAAATGGTTATATGTGATAACATATGAATATATTTATAAATAACAAAAAACAAATACACGAATATTTCCATTTAGACTTACATACATATTTTGATATTTTCTGCTTACCATTTTATTGGTTTGATATTATTAATTTAAAACTATCATTTATAATAAAAAACAAATTTATTTGTTGACATCAAATGGGTATTTAATGTTTTTACGGTTTTAGATGAACCGATAGCTTACACACACATTTCTGAACTGAAAAAATGTCAAAACCAAAATATGTATTTTTAAAACCAAACATTATTTGTTTATTTTTAGTCAAACTTAACATACTATGTTTAATAATAATATATTATGGTTATAATTTTTAAATATTAAAAATAATTTGGTTGTGGTTTGAATTTTAATATGTTTCAAATCAACCATGTTGCTTTTTTGGTGCGTATAACCATTGAATGATTAACTGTTAACAAAAAACTTGTTTATCGTGACCAAAGTATTGTCCTAAATAACTATAATTTGTTCACAGCAAACATCTATTGTTACAGAGAAGATAGTGTGGTTGCCGTGACCATGCAATAACCATGTTTTTTCTTTGGGTGTACCAACGTAATAAAAAATATTTTTGATAATTGAATGTACACAGTCCGCAATAATTAAAAATTTGTCCTTTTCTAATATGTTCTGAAGAACTGGTTATTTTAGTCTTACATCTTGTTAAAATCATTAAGTTGGTGATCCAGTTAGGAAGTCCTTCCACCAAAAATGCTTAATTCCAAATCCGTTTACCGTTTATTTTTAATTTTTTTCCTGCGTGGTAATGAAATTCGTTATAAACCATATTTTGGTATTAGATTAAAAAGTCAATGTGCCTTTTAGATTACGAATTATTTTACTTGCTTTTGTGTATGTATATGGTATTAAACAGATGATAAGTACATATCAGACAAAATTCCCACTTGTGGTTTTCACTTAGAGGATGTTAGAAATGTTAAATTTTGAACTAAATAAATTTTTTGATATAATAGATGGTTTTGAATTTTTGCGAATAAAAAATTTGGAGAAACTGTCCAAAATTAGAAATGTATAAAAAAACATATATTTTCTATGGATTTTGGTATAAACTATAGATAAAATTCTGCACAGAGCCAAAAATGCCTAATAGGATCAAAAAGATTTTCTCTATGAAATGTTTTTCGAAAAGATTCCTTGTAAGGATAAGTAGTAATTATTATTTTCATGTGGAAAATCTTTTTAATTTTATTAAGAAGGAAATCCCATTAAACCAATAAGAAAACTTGTTATTCACATTTTTTTTACTCATTTTTGAGACAAAAAAAAATAAACAATCCATAGAGAAAAACTTTTTGATTCTATTAGGTTTTCTTCTGATTGTTTAAAAAATGGATTTCTTATTGATTTCATTAGGCTAGCTAATTGATTTTTTCAAAAAGGTATTCCTTACTAATTTCATTAGGTTCCCTATGATCATGTGTAAATCATCTTTTTAATTTTTTTAATAAGTATATCTTCTTGATTATATTAGCTTTCTTGTTATTTCGTTTATATAAATCAACATAAAAACTTTGCTAAATAATAAAATATTAAATATAAATTTGGTGTAGTGGTTAAGTGCGTGCCTACAAAACGAAGCACACCAGGTTCGATCCCTGGCAGAGGACGAAAAAACTTCACCATGTTTTTTTTAGGGTTTTAGAAATTTAGTGTCTTCAACACCCTCTAGACAATCCATCAGAATAAGCTCCGCTCCCACGACCTTCCACCACCCACCTCCTGGAGAAATAGAGGATAATATGAAGCTAGAATAAAATGTCAGGCATCCGCCACCACAAAAAAAAAGAAAAGGTAGAAAGAAATCAAAGATTGATAAGCAAAAAATTTCAAAGATGTGAAAAAACAATATACAAATTGTTTTCAGTTTTTTATTTTGAGAATTTATTGTTAATTTTTTTTGTTTTTATAAAGAAACAAGATAGCCTAATAAAATCAAGAAGTAAACCTTTTTGAAAAAATCAAGAAGAATACCTAGTAAAACCCTAAGCTTATTAAAACAAAAAGACTTTCTTCTTGAAAAAAAAAACCATAGAGATATCTTATAAATTTTGTTCTATTTTGTTAGGTATGTAGACACTGTTTTTTCTGTCTGTGGCAAACAAAACTGTTCTTTTGATTTTTAACTACAATCCCACCTGATTGAAGTACGTGGGTCTGTATGTACAAAAGTACATACATATGTACCTATGTTGATGACATTGTGAATAACTTAAATTTTCATTTATTGTTTCCAAGAAGACGTTCTTTCTGGTTTGAATTGATTTAGATTTAAAATTTTATGTTACACGTTGAGGAATACTTTGAACAAAATTATTTTTTTTTTCATTTTTGTTTCAATCTGCGTAATACTTAATGTTAATTTAAAAAAAGTGTTAAATTCTCCTTGCATTGAAGCTTTATCTTTCAACGTGACTTGAATTCTTTGGCATTGTTATTTTGAATTAGACATGCAGATGAATTCAAGCAGCCTGTGATGTACTAGTGTTGTTTAGTATTAGCAATAAAGGCACCATTTTAGCCGTTTTCTATGAAAGTGGTTTAAGTATATTTTATTTAATATGGAGATATTTAAAGATTTTGCATATGAATAATTTGAAAAATATGGATATTTATTATTATACTAGTTTTGTATTTTATAAATATTAAATTGATTTAAATTTATAATGTAACAATTTTTTTAAGTCTGTATTTAACAAAAATTTATTCTTTTAATAACTTTAAAAGGATTTACGCCACATTTGAGTCAGCAAAAAGTAAAAAAAAAATTCTTACATTTATAAAATATTAACTATGGGATATCAAGTGAAACAAACCAATTTCTCTTTATAAAATTTTTATTAAATTCTTCGAAAATATATAACAAAATAAAAAGGCTTTATTTCAACATTAATCATTCAACCATTATTTATTATTTACCATTTTTTTAATTAATTAATAAAAACCATATCTGAAATTTTTCAAATTTGATGGGTTTATTATGATGGGGAAGACCAACGTTTTGTGGTTTTCCCCGTGAGGGCAATAAATTTAGTGATTTAAAATCCTCATTCTCACTAAATGAAGTTTTATAGAACATTGTATATGGTTTGTTTTTTAAAACCCTTATCCAATATATCTTCAACCAATTTACTTCTTCACCATTGATATTTATTCGCCTTCTTAGAATTGCCTCTTGTATTTATTATATCTATACATACATATAATAAAAAAGTAACTCATTTCCGTCTGTCTGCCTGCTTTTATTTTGCGTTCGCTCCACGTAAAAACTACTGGATGGATTTTAACAAAATTTTGTGAGGATGTACCTAAGTATCCTGAGCCCAATAAAGGATACTTCTATCCAAGAGAAAGTGGAACAAACAGTGAAAGAACGCTTTTCCGTATAAAAGTACTGCTTAAGCCCTTTTCACACTATTATACTGAGTATTAAGACTTGTCAAATACTTAAATCCAATGAGAAAGTGTGATAGTGTGAAAGCAATATGTTATCAAAATGTTAAACAATAAGGAATGAAATTTGACATCCCATAATACCAAACCATTTTTAGAAAATTTTCTAAACGATAACATTTTTCATTGTATCAGGGTTGTGTTTTTTTAAAGCAAAGAACCAAGCTGAGTGAGTCGCAGCCTATAGTTCGCCGCCGCCGATAATATTTTTTCTTTGTCCTGCTCCTGCCTTAAATTGCCATCAGTCTTAATGCCTACATATGTATGTACTTTGTTTTTGCCATGCCTAGAAATTGTTGGATGTACGTATTATTTTTTTGTTTTTTTTTTATTAACCGAAAACTTGCACGGCCAAACAAACTTAAGACCCGGCACCTCTGCCGTCCACATAAAATTGCTCAGCCGACGCCGTTCAATGTCTCGTCTCGGCTTGTTCCTTTGCTGATATTTTTCATTTTATTTGAAGTGTGATAGTGTGAACACGAAATGTTATTCTCATTGGATTTCTATCTTACAAAATCCAATCAACAAGTCAGGCAACTAAGAAACTGGCATTTAACGCAAGTGAGGGATGGCTGACAGGTTTTCTAAAGAGACACGCATTTCACAACGTAAAAATAAAAGGTGAAGTAGCATCAGCAGATGAAAATGCTGCAAAAAGCTTTCCGGATAAGCTGTCAAAAATAATTGAACAGGGCGGGTATACTCCAGATTAAATATTTAATGCCGACGAAACGGGATTGTACTGGAAGAAAATGCCTAAAAGAACGTACATAGCAAAATCTAAAAAATAAGCTGGTTCCTATTTTGCAGTAACGCATCTGGTGATAAAATGTTAAAGCCTCTGTTAATAAACAAATCCCTTATGCCACGAGCTTTGAGAGGTAAAAACATTAAACAACTTCCAGTTCATTTGATGGCGAATAAAAAGGCATGAATGACGGCTAATCTGTTTACAAATTGTTCCTGAAGTCCAGAAATATATGAAAAAAAAGGTTTGGAATATATTTTAGATTCAGTGGAAGAACGAAACTGGAATGTTGTAGAAGTATGGAGAAAGTTTACTATTTTGGATTGTATTATATGCTTCCTTTGCAATCAAACAGTTGCGCCAATCTATTTTAAATGCATGTAGGAAAAAAATTTTGCTAGCATACGTCAAAAGTGTAAGTTTAGTAGTTCAAAAATCAGCTGTGTATGCTGAAATTATAAATCTATCGAATGCAATTGGTGGTGAAGGTTTTACCAACATGCAAACGGACGACATCGATGAATTAATTAAAGAAAGCCCATTAGATGAGAACGATTTGATCGAATTTATGACAGATTGTGATAAGAAAGAAGACGATAATGACAAAGCCGAAGTTCAGCTATTAACGGCTGATTTAATTCGCGAGGGTTTGAAATTTTCCACGTATGGAGCAACATTTTCTTACACATGATCATGACATGGGACGTGCATTAAAATTTCAACGTAATCTTAAGTCTTGTGTATCTGGATATCAATAATTATCTAAGCAACTAGAGAAATCAAAAAAAAAAAAAAAAAACAGCCGTTAATAACAGACTTTATAACAACAAAAAAACCAACAGAGGCCGTTAATAACGAACGAAATTCTTTATTTGAATCAAACCCGACGCTTGTGCTAGACATATCTGACGTAGGTGTAGATGATGTACCACTGATGAAATCATTTTTCTTCCAGTCCATAATAAACGTGCAGGTTTGTTATCAAGTAGCGATGAATAGTTGCAAAATTGATTTTTATACACCATTTGAATTTGAAATTTTATGTTTTTTCATGGATTGAATTTTTTTGTAATAAAAATTTTTTTTTTTGTACATATGTAATATGAAACTAATCGTTACTTTTGTTGCACGATTTTTTAGGAAAATATTTAAAGTTTTTTTCATTTTAAACGATTTTTCAAAGTTGTGGATCATATCTCCAAATTTACCATAAGGCGCTTGTAGTTTTTTACACGCTTTTCTGAGGAACGTATCTACCGTGTAAAAAAAGAGTTGAGTATACATACTTAGGTCATTATGTGATTACATTATTTTTGTTATTTAAAATACTATGACTTGAGTGTGGCTATAAAATCGTGTTGTTGTTAGTTTCCTCTATACTCGATAAAAGTAAGAGTATTACAATTGGTGTGGATTACTTCAAAAACACAATCGAGCAAAATATTGTCAGGATGCCCTCGACGTGGGGGCACAGCAGAATACCCGAAATTCCAGGAAAATATAAAAATGTTTAAGACATGTTCCCCACACATAAAAATGCACTAAGGAAATTATGTAGTACGATTTTGAACTAAATAGTAGTATGACTTTTAGAAAAGTGGACTTACACCATTTTCAAAGTAATTATATTTGTAACTTCATTAACTACTTAAATGTGTAATGAATAAACAATGAAAATGTTAACAGTGGAAAAATTTTATAAATAAAAAGTCATAGTAAATTTAATAATTTTTATCATTAGCTATTTTTTTTTTGTCAAAATGGACTTACACCACTTTCAAAGAAAACGGCTCATGTCATGTCGTTGTTAACTTTTCTATGCTGGTAGAGGTCTGGATTTGTACTTTATATTGAACACGGTAAATAATACAGTTACACAGCCATTTCAACTGGATTAAACGATGTGAGAATTGAAATTCCACTTCTCATATTTGCGCTTTACTTCTGTTGTGTGTACTCGTAATAAGATTTTCACACTTGTACTTTTAAAGTCGAATAGAATTTACAAATGATTTCTCTAATAGAAAGAGAGCACAGTTGTTTAAGTTTGAATATAAAAATTTTAAAATAATTTAATAAAATGTTTTCCTTACAAATTATTTTATTTATATAATTTTATGCAGGCACCATGATTTAATTATTATAATTTTTATTAAGATACTGTCATGAAATTAAAACACAAATCTCACACTAAAAACCTCTCCTTATAAGAAAATAAGTTAGTTGATTTATTAGTATTTTATGAAACTTAAAACATGCTAGGGAAACTCTCTTATTGTGTATATAAAATTACCCTTCAAATGCATAGTTTTTGTGTCGCAAGATGCATTCATGCATAATTGTGTGTTACAACCTGAATACTAATTTTCCATTTTCACAAATCAATGTGTGCAATATGGGACACCATAGTCACAATCAACTTCAGGTTTTAACCATTTAATGATTTATCTCGACGAAAATCGATGTTTCCGTATATAGATTCTGTGTTTAATGAATTTACGGTTGTACTTTTTGTTGAAAAAGCAGAGCATTACTTTTGCACTAATTGATTGTACGACACGATATGTGGTAAAGAAAAAATATTTATTCAGCTTAACATGAATAAAAAAGATTTCAATATAAATTTATGTTCAGTTGAAGACTAACTTAAATAAAAACAAGTAAAAGTGCTATATTCGGCCGTGCAGAATCTTCTATACCCTTCACCACGGTGATTTTATTTATACAGACATGTACAGCATTATCCATATTGTTGACTCTTTACTTAAATAAAGTCGTATCAGAAAAAATCATTATTCATGAGTTAAAGAAATAGAAGACAAATGAAAACAAATTCCGTTTGCTACAATTGTCGCCGTGTTCTCAGCTACTTAATGATATTGAAGCCAACAGCTACATCGTAAACTCTGACATTGTTGTAGAAACACTTATTTTGCTTTTCTAAAATTAAATAACTTTTTCAAAAAATTATAAATATTTCCTTTTTGTTTGTATATGAATTTGTAATTTACAATTTTGTGACATTTTCTTTTGTTAAATAAAATAGAAATTAGACTAAGTTAACGACAGCCAAAACGGTGACCGTGTAGCCATGTAGCTTTGCTGACTTCAAAATAATCGTTTTATTTTTGACAGTTTGTAGTCGGTATCCTGATGATATCTATGTGTTTAATGCACCTAAGTTTTAAATAGATGATATCTATTTAAAAATCAAACGCATTTAAAAAAATATGTTACTCTATATACACACATACATACATATGTATGTATATTCTTAATATTAAATATATGTTATGTTACAGTCATGATTTTTATTTTCAAAGAAATATTGAAATTTTTGTTTTAATTTTTCGAAAATTGTGTGTAAAAATTTTTTGTAAAAATATTTTTTTTTTAATTTTTTGTAAAATTTTATTCGAAAATTTTTAAAAAAAATGTTTTTTTAATATTTTTCTGTAAAAAATCTTTTTAAAATGCTTTGTAAATTTTTTTGTAAAAATTGTAAAAAAGTTTAAAATATTTTTTAAAAAATTTTTTCAAACATTTTTTTTTTTTTAAATTTTATTGAAATTTTTTTGTTAAATTAAGGACCTTTCTGCAATCTATATTAAGTTAGAATGGTCAGACTAAAGCAAAAAGAAATCCTTACAAAAAAAAAATTTCCTCATATTGACACATGGGTGGTCCTTTTAACTGCTCCTATTTATCAGTGGGTACTCTGTGGGTCCATTGGCTACCTCTATGCGTATTGCTTTCTATTAAGGTCTCTAATACAAATCAATGCAGAAAAACCCTTCCAATCTAAAAACAAAAAAAAAGTAAAAAAAATATAGGTGGGCGTGGTTTTTGGCCCGTAGCCTCCAAATGATCCGATGTTGCTGAATTGCAATACCAAAATTTTCGAAACTATGCCTGATAGATTGGTGTGCTTAAATTTTTTGTATCTCTTCTGGTGCCTTGGCAAATGACATTGCCACACTAACACGGACAGACGGACAGACGGACATCGCTTAATCAACTTCTCTATGTATAAGGATCCAGAATATAATACTTTATGGGGTCGGAAATGAATATTGTAGAAATTACACACGGAATGACAAACTTATATATACCCTTTCCACCTGTGATGAAGGGTATAATAACAAAGACGGGCATAAAAATACATTACTCTTTGGCCGGTTTTAACTTAACGATCGAATAAGTAATACAATTACACAGGTCTACAGTGATTTTGATGTTTAAAAGCTGTTTGCTAATATGTTTGTATATGTTTGAAGAAAATGCCATATAGTTATTTGCTTTATCACGTAAATTATAGCTTTTCATATTAAAATATTTATTTATTAATTTATTTTATTAATATATGCATGTAAGTTAGTCGTGATTTTTATGAAACTAAATGTGATTCGATTTGTCAGCAAGCAATAGAGTTAGCGCAGAAGCGTTAATCTATATCTATGCATATAATAAAATAGTAACGCACTTCAGTCTCTCTGTCTACTTTTCATTTCGCATCACGTAAAAACTGCTGGATGGATTTTAACAAAATTTTGTGTGGAAGTACCTAAGAATCCTTGTCCCAATAGAGGATACTTTTATTTTGTAAAAATATCTTATTTCCAAGAGAAAGTGTAGAAAATACAGTGAAAGTACGCTTTCCGGTATAAAAGTACTCCTTAGTAATTTTTGAAAGTTTTATATTTTGAAACACAGATCGTTTTAACTAATTAGTACGGTACGGCACCTTTTTTGATATTTAAACGCAGATGGAGCTAATATGAATTACTTACTGCCAAATAGCCAATTGAATAAAATTTGTATTTGTTTTAAGTCGCGTGCGTGTTGTAAATTTGGTTATTTTGTGAAATAAATACTTAGGTAATTATGTGATTAAATTGTTTTTATTATTTAGCGTTAATTTTTAAAATTTGATAGGAACACAACGACTTGAGTGTGGCTACAAAATACTGTTATTGTTAGTTTCTTCTTAGTTTAGTTGCATTTTTCTCTTATAGGTGCTACTCTATAAAAGTAAGTCTTAAAATAGGTGTGGAATACTTACAAAGTAAAATCGAGTACAATATTATAAGGACGCCCACGACGTGGCGGGTACAGACAGTCAATACATAAATGTGGAAAGAAGTCATTGTACGAACAAGCCGATTAACTTTTATTATATCTGTGGTAGTATAATAACTTCTTTTGTAACAAATGTTTACCATGCTTATTTTGGTGTAAGAATTGGCAACGAAGACAACTCCTGGGCTCCTCATACTGTTTGTTACTTTTGCTTTAAGGCATTAAGAAACTGAAAAAAGTTAGGAAGAATTGTTTAAGCTTTGGTGTTCCTATGGTGTGGCGAGAGCACACCCCAAAAAACTTTTACTGCCTCCTCTTCATATCAAACTTGGCTTGATGAAGCAGTTTGTTAAAGCCCTGGTCGAAAATGGGCAGTGTTTCGATGCCAAGTTAAAAGAAGTTATTTTTGTTGGTCCGCAGATAATAATATTATGTAAAGACAAGTATTTTCAAAACGCAATGACCAATGTCGAGTAAAATGCCCGTGTTTCATTTCAAGAATTAATTGATAAGATTCTTTAGAATTCGAAGGACAAAAACTACGAAAATATTGTTCAAAATATGTTGCAACACATTGATCGTCCAGGTTGTAATATGAGTTTGAAAGTACATTTCCTGTTCTCACACTTGAACTATTTTCCTGAAAATCTTGGAGCAGTTAGCGAAGAACAGACAACAGAACAAAGAACAGTTAGCGAAGACATTAAGAAAATGGAACCGCGATATCAAGGCAGATGGAGCATAACGATGATGGCGGATTACTGCTGGATGTTCAAACTGGATATGCCCTTAAAAGCAGAGCTGAATTATCGGACAACACAGATTTCTGGCGAAAGGGCGAAGATTATACTTAAAAAAGTGTGACTAAAGCATTTTTTTCACTTTTTTAACTTGCATTCCACCTTATTACTTAATAAACAAACAATTTTTTTAGAAATATCGTTTTTTGTTCTTTTCTTATTAGCAAAAAAACCTTACGTGATAAAAATAAATGCATGGAATTTTTGACACCTACCAAAGTTATATAAAATCAGTTTTCAAAATTTAAACATCTGTCAAAAAATTGAATTTTATAGACATGTATTTAAAAACGAAAAGTTGAATTTTAAAGACTTGTGTTATTTAAAAACGAAAATTTTAATTTTATCAAGACTTTAATTACACTACATACCCAAATTTTTTTTAAGACCATAATGGGTTGAAGCTAAGGTGTTTCCAGAATGTTATATTTCCCAAAAAACGGGAGAAAATAATTGAGTAATTTTTTTCCAAATCGGCAGATAGTTTCACGATGTTTTTGTTTTGACTCAAATCACGAAAACATGTTAATTTGTCAACCTAATAACAAGAATATCTGTTCAAAATATTTTTTTAAATTTTGGTTGTTTTGATAATACAATTTTTTGTGTTTCAGAAGACAATTTTTGAGGGACTTGAGAAAATAATATTTTATGCTATAATGTTATTTAAAAATTAGTTTAATATGACATAATTTGTGTATATGTATATTTATGTGCCTTTGAAAAAAATATTGCATCACTTAAATTCACGATCTAATTATACCGACGATATGTTTCGTCGAAAATTAGATGAAATTTTCAATATTCGATTACTCAAGTACACCATCTGCGATTTCGCTTTGGTGGTAGAGCAAATGTGTAATATCAATGGGTAAAAATTTTATTATGGGTTTCGAAGTGAATTCTGATATAATGTCAAAAGAGTAATTTGTTTTCATCGAATATTCCATTTTTTGAAATATTTCAAAATATTTTTTTTACTTCTAAAAGATATCATAATTAAAATTTTTTAACTGATATTCTTGTTATTAGAATGACATATAAACTTATTTTGGTGATTTTGAGTCAAAACAAAAACATCGTGAAAATATCAGCCGATTTGGCAAAGAATTATCCAATCGCACTGCAAATTGCATTTGAAAAATCGTTTCCTAAAAAAAATAAGTTTATTTACTAAATTATTATATACTTGTATGTATTTACTTATTTAGCCTTAAGTTCTTAATGATAGAGAGATAAAGAATAATTAGACACCAGCACAGTGGAATGCATTATCTATACAGCTACGTCCGTCATCAGCACTCTTCGTATCTATCTACTAGGTAGTTTCAATTGTTTTTAAATTTTCTATTTAAACAAACTTATCAAAGAAATAGGATATGAGAAACTGGAATTTTTTTATATTATATTTAATAGAAAATAGAGCTTTTTGAAATTGTTTTACACTTTTAAACACTATCCCCCATATTTATAATAAATAAAATATATTTAAAATCAGTTTTAGAACAGATTTTTCATACTTTTGTTATATACTCCCAAGCAAACATTTTTTCTTTACCTTTATTCTCTATATGTTTTCTTTACTTGAAAATGGTATATACCTGTCTTGCTATTAGCCAACCTTTGGTTAGCAATTAACAACAATTAGATATTTTTTTTCAAATATACATATATTTTTGATTATTAACACAACAGTGTCCAGAAAATACATTCCACTCTGCTGGTGTCTAGGTTTTCTTTATCTCTTTATAATTAAGAACTTAAGCCTAAATAATTAATTTATTCATTTAAAAATAGTTCAAATAAAATTAAAAATTCATATGTATATTTACTAAATTATTATGTACTAACTGTGCCTCCCACTTCTTTAGCGTTCTTACAATATTGTGTTCGATATTGCTTTGAAAGTAATCTACACCAAATTTGTTAGACACTTATTTTTAATGTGCTTCGGATATGGTCTATGTATTTACTTTATACAAATGTACCCATCCCTGGGATCATATATAACATTCTGACCAAGGCGAATTCATACCAGGTGTGAGCAGTAGGACAACAACTACAACAAAACAACAACTTTGACATTAGATTAGCAGATATGAAACAATGTATTTTTTCACAAGACACTAGCAAAAAAACGAGAGCAAAAAACAATCAGCTGGGCTATCGACTCCACCTGGTATGAATTCGCCTTGATTCTGAGTAAACTAAAAGGTGCTGCCAAGTTTGTACCACCAATAAATCGGTTCGAAATACAGCAGTGGCAAAATTCGTTTTTATATATTTTTTATGAATATTGCAGAAATGATAAACAGAATGACGACCACATGTGGTGAAGCATATAAAAGTGACATCATGTCGTTTTTATACCCTTCACCACAGGTGGAAAGGGTATATATAAGTTTGTCATTCCGTGTGTAATTTCTACAATATTCATTTCCGACCCCATAAAGTATTATATTCTGGATCCTTATACATAGAGAAGTTGATTAAGCGATGTCCGTCTGTCCGTCTGTCCGTGTTAGTGTGGCAATGTCATTTGCCAAGGCACCAGAAGAGATACAAAAAATTTAAGCACACCAATCTATCAGGCATAGTTTCGAAAATTTTGGTATTGCAATTCAGCAACATCAGATCATTCCTTTGGAGGCTAAGGGCCAAAAACCACGCCCACCTATATTTGTTACGTTTTTTTTTAATTTTTTTCGGCTTTAATAATTCTGTTTTGCCTTTTTTTGTCAAATAAATATTACACTGCGACAGGTAGATCGCAAGGAGTGCATACAGATCTTTTTTACATTTTACAGACCTTAATAGAAAGCAATACGCATAGAGGTAGCTAATGGGCCCACGGGGTACCCACTGATAAATAGGAGCAGTTAAAAGGACCCCCCATGTGTCAATATGAGGATTTTTTTTTTTGTAAGGATATCTTTTTGCTTTAGTCTGACCATTCTAACTTAATATAGATTGCAGAAAGTTCCTAAATTTAACAACAAAATTTCAATAAAAGTTTTAAAAAAATTTTTTTTAAATCATTTTAAAATTTTTTGTCAAAAATATTTACAAAGCAATTTCAAAAAGGTATTTTACAGAAAAATATTAAAAAAAAAATTTACAAAAAATTTTTAGACTCAATTTTCGACAAATTAAAACAAAAATTTCAATATTTCTCTGAAAATTAAAATTATCAGTGTAACATAACATATAATTAATGTTAAGAATATACATACGGATGTATGTGTGTATATAGAGTAACATATTTTTTTAAATGTGTTTGATTTTTAAATAGATGATATCTCTGTTTTAAAACCTAAGTGCAATAAACACATCCACATCATCAGGATACCGACTACAAACAGTCAAAAATAAAATACACACGTTTATAGGTAAACGATTATTTTGAAGCCAATATAGCTACATGTATACACGACCTCCATTGTGGCTGTCGTCAACTTAGGCTAATTTCTATTTTATTCAACAAAAGAAAATGTCACAAAATTGTAAATTACAAATTCATATAAAACAAAAAGTTTTGGAGGAAATATTTATAAGTTTTTGAAAAAGTTATTTAATTTTATAAAAGCAAAATAAGTATTTCTACAACAATGTCAGAGTTTACGATATAGCTGTCGGCTTCAATATCATTAAATAGCTGACAACACGGCGACAATTGTAGCAAAGGGAATTTGTTTTCATTTGTCTTCTATTTCTTTAACTCATGAATAATGATTTTTTCTCATACGACTTTATTTAAGTAAAGAGTCAACAATATGGATAATGCTGTACAAGTCTGTATAAATAAAATCACCTTGGTGAAGGGTATAGAAGATTCGGCACGGCCGAATATAGCACTTTTACTTGTTTTTAATGAGTTTTGGTCAAACTTGGATTTTTAAGCGAACTTTTAAATTATTTATGGTTTTTAGTTATGTTTGTGTGAATTTTCGGTTTTTAATCAAATTCTAATTATTAGTCAGAATAAAAATTTGTTGGTAATATTTTTATTTTTTTGTAATAGTTTGGGGAAATGTGATTTTTTTGGTAAAACTTGGAAGTTTAAGATAACTTTTCAATTATTAAGAGTTTTTAGACGGACAGGCGTACGGATAGACATACTGACATCGCTTATTTTTATTCTGGTGAATAAATTTAGGTTGAATAGAATTAATCTTCAGAATTTTCTATTTGTATTCAACATTCTCAGTTTTAACCAACACACTTTTGCTGAGTGTCTACTTAAACACAATTTACGTTTTAATAATATTGTCAAACACTCTGTAGAAGAACTTTCACTTAACTTTATAAAAAGAAATGTTCTATAAAAATTTTAGTTCATTATGAACTATGATGTTTTTTCTATTAAAATATACAGGTAAGTAGTTTTCTAAAGCAAATGTTTTAAATATCCTAAAGAGTTTTTTTTGTGATTTTTTTAATTTAGTAACTTCTAGGTAAATAAATCTGTCATTTTAATATCGTTAAAAAATAAATTGTCGTTTAAAATAGAGCTCATGGGAGAAACTTGATGTTTTTTGCTTAAGGTTTAATATTAAACAAATACTTTAACTTAGATTACCTTGTTTATTTCGTATTACATTATCCAGTAGAATTATCAATAAAAATTTAATATCGTATTTACCATATTTGCCTTGTGACTGCTGAATTAACCACTGAAATATTTACCAAAAATTTACTTAGAAAGTAATGCAAAAGTTTAAGTAGAAACTATTTGATAAATTAGATTAGTAAGGATAATTAATAGCATGTCTTCCATTTTTGTTGAATGTCCATCATAAGCTATTCTTTGATATATGTTTTTATTAAAATGACTCACCTAATTTCTAATAAAAAATATTCTTTCAACTTAAAGAAATTTTCGAATATGTTTAAAAGTATCATCATCAATTCTGAAAAAATATTTTTATTGAGTTGTTAGAGAGAATTCGTTTGTATATAAATTTGTATTTTATGGTAAAATTTTGACTTTTTAATAAAAATATGTTTTTAGTAACTTTTAACTATATGATGAAATTTTAATTTATGTTAAAATTTTATATTTTTAATGAAATTTATTTATTTTTTTTAATTATATATTTAAATTTCTTTATCATCATCTATGCATAAATCCTAATATCGAAATTTATTAAATAAGTATTTCACGAAAGAATCAATAAACAATAAATAAAATATATTAATCGAAATGATTACAATTGGGAAGACCTATTGACAGCTATTTCTGAGTGAATTTTTCTCAATTTGTTTAATATCAAATCAATCTGCTTAAAATTTAACAGACTAAATGAGAAGTTCAATCAGTTAAGACACCAAAAAAAAAAAAAATATAAATTTCTTAAAAAAAACCATAGTAAGGTAAATTTAACTTACTAAGTAGTGTCTTCCGTCCAGCTTATCTAGTAGTTCATGTCAAAATTTGTATGTGTTTAAAAATTTTATAGTGCAGAAGTCATAAATCAACAAAATACATACACGCCTTCTCAACTTTCTTCTATTTTTTTGACTCGAACTACAAAGCAATAATAAAATTCAATGTTGTTCTTATATTGTTGTATTTGCTATAGAGACGGCACTATATAGCCTAAATCTACTTTCAACCATAGATTACATAGAAGGCCAACTATCCAAATGTCAAAAACGTGGCTATAAATGTCTTCACACATAAGGGTACGGTGTAAATTCGACACGAGTAGGGGAGTAAAATGTTTACTTACATTAAGACACTATTACGCGATACATCGTTGCACTTTCCAAATATGTAAATAATTTAAAATCTTGCACTCGAAATTCATGTACTATTTATTGTATGCCATAAGCAAATGTAGAGAGTAGGAATTACAAATACATAAAGATAAATAATGTTTTGTAATTTAATTCTTCTTAAGTAAGGATATTTCTATTATCTATTATAATTCTGTTATAACTAAGATTTTTTACTAATTTTCTCTAATACAAAAAAGTGATATAACTCTTATATTGCTAGCTATTAATAAATATGAAGTTATTAAAAAATATGTGCATCAGAAAGCACTCCAAGCTTTTTTCTGTTTACAAATAAGAGAAGTTAGTGAAGTTAAATTACATTATGACATACAAATAAGCCAAGAGTACTAAGCTAAGGGATATATTATTATTTCTTTTTTAAATTATGTTTATAACTTGCCATGCTACTGGCTACCTCGTTAAATTTATATAAAATTATGGCAAAATGTGAATTTCGTGCTCTGTTTAATTATTATATTTTACTTAAAACAAACCCATCATCAAAATTAAAGAATGACTTGATGACTACAAAAATTGTAACATTTAAACAGTTGCTTGTTGAGTTTTGTTGTGGTGGCACCAGATCAAATGGAATATTCAGGTCGCTCAAAAGAGGTCGTCACATCAACAATATTCGATAAAATCCATGGAAGTACATTGAGAAAGGAGAGCGAAAGTACATGAGAACTCTAAAACAGTAGGCACTAAACGAAACGGATACACCTTTGGATATTAAATATCCATAAATTTAATGTTTTCGCCTGCTGAAGCGTCTACTGCCTTAGCTATAATACGAATTTCATATGAGAATACTATCAGCACGGAGGGTTCCACAGCCAACGCATAGCACTGCACAGTGGGGCGGCATCAAAATATTTTGAAAATAATTCAGCCAAGAGTATAGCAGAGGAGTATCTCACCACTCACTTAGCAGGGGTGGCGCTATATGGTATCTAAGTCATGTACCTCGCCCCTGCAAATTCTTTTAGATCTTGGCATTTCTTTAATTTGTTTGATTTATAAAAATTATACATGGCCTTTAAGAGTCTATTTAGTACCTATAAAATGATGGTTTAATCTGTAAATTATGTTTTAAAATGAGAGTTATAAGAATTTTAAAATTAAAATTTTGGATTTTTCGATACACTGAGCCAGGGTTTTTTGGAAAAACAATTTTAAGCAATTTTCAGTTGATTTTTTTTTTAATTTATTAGTTAGTGAGCGAAATTTAAAATGTTGTGGAAAATTTTAAGATTATATCTTTTCTTGGTTAAAAACGACGATTTTTAATTGTAAAATTTAAAAAATTTACTGAATTTTTGTGTATTTTTTTGTATTTTACCCTAAAAATGCCCGTCATTTTTCCTTAAAAAAAAAAATTTCTAAAGCTAAAAATATGTACGTACGTTTAAACCAAATTTCGTGTTAAATTTATAAACCTTCAATTTGACCTATTTTACATCAAAATTTTGACTTTAGCCTATATGTTCTAAAATCCCATATCGGGATATCGGAAAAAGAATACTGCCATAATAAATCTATATATACTCCCAACTATTGCAAAAAGTATTTCATAACCCCTATTTCATATGTGAACTTTATGGGCAAAATACAAAAAATTTCAATTTTGGGATTTTTGGCATTGTGGGAATTATGGGATTTCCCTTACCTTAATGTTGTTGATTTTTTATCATTTGATTTTCGTTGATTAAATGCATATCCGCAGCCCTTTAAAAATGGCTGATTTCTTTCCAAAATATTTTGATTCTACGGCAGTTATTTAAAGCTTGTTACTTATAATTTAGCTAAAAGGGGAGATATAAACTTATTAAATATTTGACTAAAATTTATAAAATTTTGAAAGCCATCCCTTTAAATATTCTACGGTTGGACAGGGCTTTGTTTTTTAAAACTAACAGTATCTTTTTGTATTGTGAAATTAGTAACCCAATTTTTAAAACCAAAACTAAAACATTTCAGTAATAGTAATACATATATACTGTTTGTATCTGAGAAAAAGAAATCCAATATGAACCCACAAAATTATTGAAAATTGCTTAAACTTGAATGCATTGATTTATGTTTCAATGTGCGTTACGCGAAATGTAAGACACAAGTTTTTGAACAGGAACCTGAGTTTTATGTCTTTTTAAATATTATATGCTATAAAGACATAAGTCATAAAGTTGTACTCAGATATTTTAAAAATAGCATGCTAATGTTTACAATATACTTATATGCAGGTATAATATACAAACCAAATATGACACCATCTGCAGAAGATTTAAAAAAATTGTGTTTTATTTTTTCAGCAAAAGAATGATGACTGCATTATAACATGTATTTTGAGTAGTTGTTGATATAATAATATATTACAATATCATATACGAAAGTTATGTTCTATTTACACGAAGAGATTATTTTGTTGTAATTTTAATTTGATTTCACGCAGAGGTGTGCAACGTAAATCATAAAATGTAGTTCAAAAAATATTCCAGCCTCCTCTCAAAAACATATTACTTTCTAACTTTCACGTTATGCAAAAAATCACATCAACGTCATTCTTAATAAGTATATGACTTAATTTTTATGCGAACTTTATATTTATAATGCAGTAGGCATTGTTTCCCAAGACAGTATGCATGTGCTTGGAAAGTCATATAAGACTGCAATTGCAAGCAAGCATTCAGAAGATGGGATAAAAAAAAAGTCATACTCGTGAAACGATAAAATTAAGCAAACATCTTAAATGAATACATACCTTCATTAAACTTATAATTAAAAAGAGAGATACGACAGGTAATTAAAGCATAATTAAAAGTTTACTTAATAGAAAAATATTATTATTGTTAATTGCGTAAATGTAGTATCTTCTGAGATCAAGAATATTACAGAATATAATATTTAATTTATTATAACAATTACAATTACAGAATATAATATTTAATTTATTATAACAATTGTTCTTTTATGTTTTTAATCACTCTTTCATTCTACTTGATTTCAGGCAGTTCATACGTGTTCATAAACGTGAAAACTTTCGAGGCTACAAATAGTGAGTTTGGTAAGATGATAAGTACAATCAGGATAGTAGAAAATACCGAATGAATCAATGAGGGGTGGGTATTAAAACTATGAAACAGTTCCATGAATTAGCAAATATCTAAGAGGCACCGACTAGAAACTGTTGAATAGCTTTCCTCGTTGTGCAGAATTGTTCTTATTAAAGAAGAAGACAATATACCGAACCTCGTACCTCAATGCAAAAAATATTGCAAAAAAGTTTTTTATCCAATATTTCGCTATCCCCCTTGATGTAATATTTTTCAACTAATTCATTTAGTTTGTTTATATTGTATTCACTTCCCGTACTAAAACACAGTTGAGATGGTCACTTAATGCATTTTCCATGCTTTTTTATTTACATACGAGAGATTCACACAACATTTAATTTGCTGCGAGAAATTATTTTCTGAAAAATTAGTTGAAAACGTACTGGCCAATTTTACAGAAAGTTAAAAAGAACAAAAAATAATGGTAAATTAGTATAAATTGGTATCCAACCACAACGTTTGGGTATGTGCACGAACAGTCCAAATTTAAGTGGCCTCATCGACAGTCACTCACTTCGGTAACGCAAATTGAAACTACGAAAAAATCTATTTCGAAAATCTAAATTTCAATGGTAAGGTAAATCTTATAATGCATTATCACTTATCCAATAAACATAATGTATGAAACTTTATTATATCAGTTAAACAATTCGTGAGACTGAAATATCAGTATTAAAGATAATAAAACAGTCATTGCTGACTAATTATTTTCGGACCTTTCCCAGAATTATCAAATAGAGTGAGATTTGACCAAATGTTTGCTCAGGCTGGAAAAGAGTGTTATTCACGCTAGCGTTTTTATTTAAATAGAAAAAGTGTTACTCGTATTTGCGTTATTGAGAACCAACATTTTTGTAACGAACAGATAAAACACGTTACAGAGTATATATAGAAAATACAGGTCAAAAAAGCCACGAATATCAATTTGACGTAATTTTAAAAGAGGTTAAAGCTATCAACATTTTTTAGACTATTAGCAAATACTCAAGTTTTGTTCCTGAAGGATACCTTTCCTTCAGGAACAAAACTTGAAGCAATTGAATTATCAATATATAGAACTTAGTTCCATTCCCGATTCTAAGTTAGATATCAAGAAACATATTAATATAGCAAGTAGACTAAACAAAATATATTTTTAATAATTACTGTTATTATTTGGGAATTATCTCTCTGACGTTTGGGCCACAGAAACGATTTCCCGATAAGGTGCTATGTAACTAACAGACATAGATGGCTTTCAACCTTCTTTAGATCAAGTTTGACTATTTGGCTACTTTAAGGATGGAGAATGCGAGAAAGTCATATTGATTTAATTTTGGGATTATTTATTATGAGCTTTCAATCAAAGCTGCGGATAGATTCGGGCAATGATAAAGTTTATTGTTACTGATTTAACCTTATCAGTTTTACCTTTAGGTGGATTTTCTAGGTAAGTTGAACTAGATGTAGCCAAATTTATTGAAACCCAGAGTTCAGGTATCATCAGGTAATTTATTCGAATTCCAGTCTCTTTGCAGTACGAATGTTATGTGAATACATATAATTTCAATAATCTTTGTTCTCTATATTTTCAACCACTTTTCTGTGCCACTTGTCATTAAATATCGACGTGTGGACTCAGTTGCAATGCTGAAGTATACAATAAGTATAAAATGGATACCGAAATACTTACTTGAGATTTAGTGGGCACGGGCGATTAAAATGTCACCTTCTTTATGAATATACTAACCACCCGTTAAGTCACTTCCTAAACGATGGATAGAATTGATGATCTTCAATCCGTATTCATGTCTAATGCTTGAGAAAAGTAATTAAAAGGCACGAAAACACACTTTTTCTTTTAAGTAAATGTCTTTACTTTATTTGCTGGTATGTATTTGTTTAATAGTACTATCTTGTCTTCTTAATCCAAATTGATGATTTCGAAACCTTGTTGTGTATTGTTTGCACTTAAGTATTTGTTGCATTAAAATTATGGATTTACAGATTATTTCTGGTTTTTTTTTTCTTACAATAAGGCTGCTGATAAATTATAAATGTGCTGAACCTTTGTCATTAAATTATAAATTTTGTTGAGCCTATTGGTGTGGCCAAGCGACACACATACCTAGCGTAAACTCTAAAAATCTTTTAGTGTAACGGAAAAACATAATATTGGTTTTTCTATTGCAATCATTAGGGTTTGGGAAACGGAAAATCCCAGTAAAAGCTATAAACAATTTCCCGGATAAATTTTTGTCAATTTCCCGGGAAATGGGAAATTTAAAATCATGAGCACTTTAAAGAAAATTTAGTGCATCTTATTTTTAAATAAGCATTTCTTTTGCTATCACACAAATATTTGATCGTTATTGTGCTGAATAAAAAGCAAGTATTTTTAAAATTGTATTATTTCTAGAAACTTACAAATATGCTATAGATCGTGCAAGACAAAGTGTAAAACTATTTAAAAAATTCCTCAAATATAGCCTGTCACGAGAAATATAAGAAACATCATGAATATTAATTCATGATGTAAAAACAAGATAAGTATGGTTGAAATGATTCAAACGTTGTTAAATCGAAGAACGCATGTTAAAAAACTCTGATAGATTTCAATTGCCCAGAGTTGTGGGTTGAAGAATGTGTTCAGATTTTAAAAAACTTGGTGGCCGTTTTAAATCCCATTAAGGTTGCACTAGAGGCCTTGCGCCGCAGGGGCACATATTTTTTAATAGCAGATGTTATTATTCAGACCCTCTACGAGCAGCTTTTGGCTATTAATTCGACTCTTTAAAAAACGATGGTCGAATAGAAAAATAAATGAAGGAAGGAAGGGTTGATGAAACGTTTGTGTTTACTTAAGTATTTAAAATGTGGTGAAACTGCTAATGTGCCAAAAAATGCCATAAAACTTTATTTAGCTCAATTGTTCAACAGATTATTCAAGCCACTCGAAACTGTTGAACTAGTAGTCAACTAGTAGTTGTGGTGTTAACTAAATTAACTTTTAAAGAGAGACTTTCGCAACAAAAACAAGGAAAAGAATGTCCAGTGATTTGTTAAACAAGCTAACAGTTCTAAAATCATATTTTGTAAAAAAATAATTATTGAAATACTTTTTCAGTATTTATAAATATTTGTTATATCTTGTTATTTTTGTCACCTGAATTGTTTTTAAGTTTATAAACTGTTAATACTAATATTTAGTCGTTATTTGCCTTCTTTTTATATTTTATTAAAACTTAAATATTCAATTTTTGGTTCATTAAAATGTATATCTTCTACTAAAGATTCTAAATAAGATTTATCATTTTCATTAAATTCTGTTGAAGACGTATCATAATTTTTGTGTTTGCACTAATTAGCATGTTTTCTTATAAATCAATCCTTGCCCCTAAAGGTTTAAGAATATTACATCCTAAAATTCCATCGAAGCTACCACATATTTCTGTCTCGAGCATTTCAATTTTTACGCCAGGTGCATTAAATTCTTTAAAAAGAGGTATTGTTATTTTCGATGATGTTGTAATTTTAGAACATATCGTATTTAAAACAATTGGATTTTTAATTTCTGTTTTAAACGAACTATGAAATAAACCTTTCCTAATAAGAGTAGTACCTGATCCTGTGTAAACCAATAATTTGATTGGAATTGTTTTTGTTTTTAATACTATACAGGGTAAATATCTTCGGCAAGTAATTGAAAATTTGATACTTGACTATTGTCAACTTCCATTCTTTTTGAACTATTAATGCTACTTTGTCGAAATTCTTCTGTATTGAAGTTCTTTGGATAGTTTCTACTTAAATTACTTGTATGGTTTTGCGTATTTGAAAAATTTGTGTTACTATTCTTGTTGGTTGGTAAGTATTCAAAATTGGTTGTTCTGTATTGATTTTTATATCTATTTGTATAAGACTTGTTTTGGTAAGAGTTATCTTGGTAAGGATTATGTTTTACATTAGGAATATTTTCACAACTATTTTGAAATCTTTTATTAAAATTAGTATTTACCGATTGTAGGGAATGTCGAGAATTAGTAAATATTTTATTATTCTTATAAAATGAAAAAGATTGTAAATTTACATATTTTTTATAAAAATATTCTGTCTCAATTAATATTTCTTTTGCTTTTAATAGTAAATATGGGTTTCTTGAATTTAAAACCAATTTAGGCTCGTTAGGCAATTTAGAAATAAAAATATTTAATACCATTCTTTCATTATTTTTGCAATTATACCATAATTCATTTTCCATATCTAAACTAGTTTTTAAATTTAATTTAGTTAACAATTGAATCATATAATCATAAAAATCATTAATACTACTTCTAATTTCAGCAATTTTAATTTTGTTAACAATATATTCTACACTATCTGATATATTAAAGTTAACTCTTAATATTACCTTAATCTCCTCCATTCGTGTAAGGTTATTGTTATTAATAAGGGATATATTTGCCTATGATGTTATTTTGTTCCTTATTCTTAAATCAAACAGTCCATGTAGGGATTCATCAACCAGTTTACGAATTTCATCAATATGTTGTGTAAACATTTCTAGTTCTTCAACTTTTTCGTCAAATTCTGGTACACTTTCCAGAAGATTGAAGGGATTGAGGGCCATTATAATATTATCTTTTATCCCTTTTGCTTTATTAAAAAAAAAATCACCTTGTTTGTTTTCATGTATTTTAATTTCTAAAATTTCCAACAGGTCAGTAAAAAAATTCTAGTTATTAAGGCTGTTGTTGATAAAGTTCTCATTCAACCAATATTAATAGGTGCATCTAATTTTAGGAAAACAGGAAATGGAAAATTCTTGGCTTGATTTTCTGCCTTGCTTTCTTTTAATTTGTTTCCTTTTCCGTTTATGGCAATTCTAATAGTTGCACTTTTACCACACTGATATGTATTATAATTTTGTAAAAAACTTTGGTTTTTTTTATTTTTTAAATTTGGTCCGTTTCACGACTGCGCCAATTAAATAGTATTTAAACCAATACAGAACGTTTTAAAATTATTATGTTAAAAAATTCTTTTATTAAAATATTTATTTATTTCAAAAATTAAACGTTTGTTTTTTCTTCATTAGAAAATATTATAATGATTGTTTTTTTAAATAATAACAATAAATTCTCAGTTCTCAAAAAAAAAAAAAAAACGATAAAAATAAAATATCAGTAAATTCAACTTATAAAAATATTTAAGGGTTTGTTAATCTCAAAATAAACATCTTCGTTGTAACGTTGATTAGTATAACGTATCTTGAACAAAAGCTCAGTGGAGCTTAACATCTGATTGCAATTTTTTTTTAAAATGAAGAGATACCCTTAATTTGTAATTAATGTTATCATTACAGTGATATTTTTGAAAAAGAATTATTCAGAGTGAACATTAATATTTTATGCATCTGTCACCTGAATACAAAATACAATGCGTTACATTGTGTATAATTTTATATTTCTGGGAACTAGTTTAATGCATATGAATAATGCAAGTATATAATAGCATCACTCTTAAAACAATATAATTTTAAATAAGTTTAATATTGTAAAATAGTATAAAATGATGGTGCTTTATATGATGGTATTGAAATTGCTACATACAGTGTAACTAATATTAATTTTCAAATAAAACAGGTGTTTGAATATACTATTTAGTATTATGCTTTGATACATAGTTTTATTATATGCTATTTTTGATGATAGTAATTATACAGATATATAAAATTTATATAGGCTGTTTAAATATTTAAATGGTTTGGCATTGAGTGATAAGTAGGTAGATAATCAATACATATTTAGTAAAAATTCTTACGTTTATCCTTATCAGTACTTCATAAAATAAACGTATGTATATACATGGTTAATTAATTTTTCCCAATCTGTGAAATAGTGAAACATTTTATTTCCTATTTTATTTTTTTCACTTATTACATATAGTTAGTACGCGATCCTGAATGAGTCTTACATATAAATTTATTAAAATGAACTAATTTCGCTGGTAATATCAACGACAAAAAAATTTTAATTAACTTAAGTTTTATTCAAATCTATATACGATTTATTCACACAAACTAATTTTGTTCAAACCAAAAGAATTTCTATGAATTTTATTTGAACTATTTTGAATTAATAAATTAATTATTTAGGTTTAAGTTCTTAGTTATAAAGAGATAAAGAAAAATTAGATACCAGCAAAGCAGAATGCATTTTCTAGACAGCTACGTCCGTCATCAGTACTCTTCGTATCGATCTACTAGGTAGTTTCAATTGTTATTAATTTTCTATTTAAACAAACTTATCTTATCTTTGCTGGTATCTAATTTTTCTTTATCTCTTTATAACTAAGATTTTAAGCCTAAATAATTAATTTATTAATTCAAAAGAATTTCTTTTATAAAAAACATATTTAAATTAATCCTTATAAATTTAAATAAAATTCTGTTAAAATAACAAAAAATTAGTTAAAACTCACAAAATTAGTTAAATTTGTATCATTAAAAGAAGTTAATGTGAATAATTTATTCGTTGATTTGACTTAATTTTCCATTGCTTTTTTATTTTATTAAAGGCATGTAGAATAGAAGAAATTTCGTTAAATTTAACGTTAGTAAAATAATTTTAATTTATAATTTTTACTTCAAAGCGTATGTGAATTGTTTGCATTCAATTTCGGCGTGGTATTAAAACTAAAAGAATAACTTTTTTTGGAGGACAATTTAAAAAAGGATTAAATCCAAAACAAAAAAACCGCAACGGTAATTAAAAGCCTTGCCGTTTTATTCCTCTGAAAGAAGAATTAAAGCTAATAATGCAATAAAAAAATGTTTACTTGGTAGTATAATATAAAAAGAAAATAGAGTTTACAAGTGTAAAATAATTTCAAAAAGCTCTATCTCCTATGAAATAAATGTAAAATTAAAAATTTCTCATATTGTATTTCTTTGATAAGTTTGTTTAAATAGAAAATTAATAACAATTGAAACTACCGGGTAGATCGATACGAAGATTACTGATGACGGACGTAGCTGTCTAGAAAATGCAGTCTGCTTTGCTGGTATCAAATTTTTCTTTATCTCTTTATAATTAAGAACTTAAGCCTAAATAATTAATTTATTAATTCAAAAATAGTTCAAATAAAATTCTTATAATTATTTTTAATTTAGTTTTATTTATTTAAATAAGGAAAACAATATAAGGAATTTAATAAAATTACTTATTTGCGCAAATCGTTTGTAGATTTGACTAAAAGTTTGTTAGCTGTATAATAACCTATTTTTCTTCAATTCTTAATCTACAATTCCAACACTTGGTTAAATAATGCATGCTATTAAAAGTCTTAGGCCCATTATTATAACTTGCCTTTAGCTAAAGTTAGGATTTTGCTGGAGCGATAAGTAGTTTTTCGTTATAATAATGAGGATAATGCTCATTGCTATAACTTGTCCTTATAGTACGTGATAGTTAATAGTCGTTTTTAGCTTACTTTTAATAACGAAAAACTATTTATCGCTCCAACAAAATCCTAACTTTAGCTAAAGGCAGGTTATAATAATGGGCCTTAGTGTTAAACTTTTAACTTTTTTATCAGTTAATGAATAACTTTAAAGACATTTGACAAAGATTTTTGCTGGACTACTTTGTAGGATATTCTTTCTACGTGATATTTCTTTGCTTATAAGATTCTTACCCAATTCTTCTAAACTTCTTATTTCGATTCCAGGCTAGATTAGTCTACCTACACTCTAAAGCACTTTTGTTGAAAATTAGGTCGATAATAGTAGGCAACACTTTACCGAATATTTTCGACCTAAAATTAGACACTATATTTTTAAACCTTTTGTTGAATTTTGAACAAAATGTTTTTAATCATTTTACACAAATTGTGTTTAATTTTTTTTCTTTTGTTTGATTTTCTAAATTTTTCTTTAAATAAAAATACATTTCATAATTGTGATAAATTACATTTATTATAATAAATATACGTATGTACCTACAATAATATTAGCTTTAGTTAATATAATCCATTGATACGTATATACAATTCTTTATCACTTATACAATTACTTACTTAGTTACATTACTTAGTTCTTAATCATTTATGTTTTTATGAATAAACAAAGTCAAGTAACTATATAGCTTTTCATTACCATTCTCAAGAGAATCTTCTTTGGATGAAGCCAATTCAAAATGCAATTTGGCAATACTTTCTTGCTGTTCGCTTATTTTAGTCATTTGATTCATTGTGCAGCCAGAATCAGAAACAGAAGCTTTCAGTTTCCCTGAATAAAAATCATCCAAAAGACTTGTGGTGAACCACTGGAATTTTAACTTGTTCAATTTATTATTTATGTACTCAATATATTAAATATTTATTTTAAAATTTATAGATTTTAGAATTGTGTGTCAAATAGAAATAAAATATTTTCATTATTCATATTTTCTTTAAAACGAAAACAACTCGTGTCTTTTATTTAATAAATATTATAAAAAGAACTTTATTACTTTAGACTTAATGGTACTCTCTCCATATGTTTCACATCCGCTGATCAAACTTACTAACGCTGATAGACGTTGTATCATGATTTCATTATGTTTGGTGATGTCACTATTGTGATGAGAATGATTATTATTGATATTATTTATGCCGGCAGCAATAACTCTTGCACTACTACCATCAACAGCTACACTACTACTAGAACTGTGAAGCAGAAACGGCAGCATTAGTTGTCAGTGATGGTTGCTGTTTTAAACTACAAGTACTTGTAGCATTAGTTATTATTTTGCGCCACTAGAAATACTATTTATATTAATTTTGGGCACATCCAAGAGGGAAACAAGAGTTGGTGCTCATTTGGTGGCACTATTGTTGACATCTGCTACTGTTTCTGCATCTACCAGGGTTATGCGTTCAACTACTTCATCAATTGGGTTGATACTACTTTTTAGTTGAAACAAAGATTATATTTTCTTTTGTTCTTTTTTTAATATTTTTATGATTTAACAAAACTAACACAAAAAGTTCATCAAAAACCAAAAAAACTGATTTATACTTTTTCTTCTTTTGACAGCTTTTTTGATTTTAGAAATTTTGTTTATAATTTTAACAGCATTTTTATTTTTCTGTGTAAAATTAAACAAATTATGTGTTTTGTTCTAAATAACCATAAAACCGACGTAATATTAGACAAAAATATTTTAGAGTGTACTTATGTGTAAATTTTTTTTTCTTATAAAATACTTAAAACTACACGCAAAGAAAAAACATGGTTATTGTATGGTCACGGCAACCACACTATGTTCTCTGTAACAATACATGTTTGCTGTGAACAAATAATAGTTATTTAAAACAATACTTTGGTCACAATAAACAAGTTTTTGTTAACAGTTAATTATTTAATGGTTATACGCACAAAAAAAGCTACATGGTTGGTTTGAAACATATTAAAATTCAAACCACAACCAAATTATTTTTAATATTTAAAAATTATAACCATAGTATGTTAAGTTTGACTAAAAATAAACAAATAATGTTTAGTTTTAAAAATACATATTTTGTTTTTGACGTTTTTCAGATCAGAAATATGTGTGTAAGCTATCGGTTCATCTAAAACCGTAAAACCAATAAATACATATTTGTTGTCAACAAATAAATTTGTTTTTTTATTATAAATGATAGTTTTTAATTAAAAATATCAAACATATAAAAAGGTAAGCAGAAAATATAAAAATATGTATGTAAGTCTAAATGGAAATTTCGTGTATTTGTTTTTTGTTATTTATAAACATATTCATACGTTGTCACATATAACCATTTACATGTTTCAAATTTTATTATAGTAAGTTTATATTATAAACATAACTATGGTTGTATTTTACAATGTTATTTTTATGTAAGACAATAATATGTTGCAACGACAACGATATTATATTTATATATAACCATATAATTCAACCATAACATGTTGCTCTTAGATTATGGTTACCTCAACCATGCTTTTTCTTTACGTTTATTGCACCAGGAGAATTTTTTTGGAACTGCCATTTCATAATTTTCTGGGAAATGGCAGTATGCAGAATTGATTTTATTTTAAAAACTAACTCTCCAATGGACCTGATGGTATATGATTCCAGCTAGACTTTGTTTAAAATATTTTTTTTTGGATTTTTCTTATTATCCAGTAATAATAATAATTTGTATAGCACAAAAGGAGCAACAAAAAAAATTAACTGCATGCTCCACGATGTCCTTCTTTCACACAAATACATTTACAACAAAATCCAAAAGTTTGTTTTTGTTTTAAATGTAATTGTGCGAACGAACAAATATTGTATGAAAATTTGTTTTATACAATTTAAGAATTCAAATTTTTACAAAATTGGTCGTAAATATTATAACATAATTTTTAAAATTTGAAAATTTGAAATTATTAATAGTCGAACTATTTATATATTACATACTATGAAATTTATAGTCAAGCTTAAGTTCGTTTTTATTCTCTCGAAGAATTAATATTATCAATATTATCACCTAATTTGTAATTTAATTTATTCTTTCTTAGAGAGAATAAAAACAAACTTAAGACTATAAATTTCATCAAAAAATATTTTTTTTCGAAATCATTTTTTAAAATTTGTCAAACTGCTAATATAAGGGGTTTTCATGAAATGGAATGTGTATTTGCACCGTTTATTTGGATCTTTAGTGTATGGCGAAGACTTAATAGATAGTTTCGTTCCAGAAATCAACGATTGCGAATTCTCCATTTTGAAGGCGATCTAAAATTTCAATTTTATTTTCTTTACGTTGTAGTTTTGTATTTGTAGTTTTCGTCGTCTTCTTGAGATGCATTGATAGTTCACAAAATATTAACACATTTCAATTTCTCTAACAAGTAAAAATGCTTGTTTGCATAAAAAGAGAATTCCTCTAAATTTTTGATATAAAAATATTTCGCAAAACTTAAATTTTACAAATAAAATCTAAGCCCAAATAATTTTGAATCGTGCTAAATGGAATAAAATCGTGTAAAAGAAATTATTTTTTATTCTCAAACCAAAACCGTGTAAAAACAAAATTGGGTGTATTTACATACTGTATCGGACAATACTAAAGCACGAAATCCTTATTAGTAAAAGTTTGCTAAATTACTTGAGAAATATTTTAGGATAATTTTTTTTTATTTATTTAATAAGATTATTAACGCTTTTATTAAACATATCAAAAATAACGTACATTCATCCTTTAAAATAATCAAAATCTAACAAAAATAAAAACAGTCATTATTTTGAAGCGACATAACTAAAGCACATTTTCAATTGTAAATAAAAACATATTAATTAATCTTAATATTTAATGTCGTAACCATTGATTTTATTAGATAGTTTCTTTACAAAAATCAACGATTGCTTAATTGAATTTTTAATTTTTTTTATAGTTCTTACTGTAGCTTCGTTTAAACCAAACATTTTGCAAAGAAATGTTGAGTCTTCTCCAATTCGCAGGCGATCTAAAATTTAAATTTTGATTTTCGTCGTCTTCTTGTAGAGATGCACTGATAGTTCACAAAAATATTAACACATTTCAATTGCTCTAACAAGTAAAAATGCTTGTATGTGGCAAAAGTTAATACCTCTAAATTTTTGATATAAAAATATTTCGCAAAACTTAAATTTTAAAAATAAAATCTAAGACCAAATGATTTTGAATCGTGCTAAATGGAATAAAATCGTGTAAAAAAAATTATTTTCTATTTTCAAACCGTGTTAAATCAAAACCGTATAAAAATAGAATTGGGTGTATACAAATTTGTGCATATTTACTCAGATGCAAATAAAAATGAACAACAAATTTTGAATTATTTGTAAAAAAAAGGAAAAATATTAAATTAAATTGTTTGTAAAAATCACAAATAATTTTATTTATTATTTTCTTTTTTGTAATATATTTGTAATATAAAATACAAGTAGTGTAATTTTTTTGAATTTTTACTTAACCAACTATTGTGCATATTGCTTAATTATAATATAATGGTATAACTCGAAAAGTAGCAATACTTGAATAAACGGTGTATAGATTTGAATTTAAAACTGCTAAAAGCCTAAATAAATTTTATTTGCCCCATTTCACTTTCAACTGCATCATGTTCAGCACAAAGTTTTTCATAAAAATACTTTAGTTTTAACAAAATTAATATTTATAATACTTTGAAAGATAGCTTTATTATTTCTATCAGTTTAGTTAATTATATTCATTACTTGATGTTATTTTTCACAAAAAATTTTTATATAAAAATTTAATTTAGTTGCGGTTAAGTGTTTGTGGTTTAGAATTGATTAACCGAATAAAGAAATTTATAATTAAAATTTTTTATAATTTATTCAATTAAATTTGTTAACTGATTATTGGTTATGAATTTTATTTATAAAATAAATAAAAATTAAATTAGTTAGTATTTATTTAATTAACTATTCTAATCAAACAAGATACATTAAAAAGGTGGAATTACATTATAAAAGTAAACAACAAAATTTTATTTTATTTCATATTATTTTATTATTATTATTTTTTATTTTATTTAAATGCGACAAAATATTCACTAAAGTTTCTTGCAATTTTCTTAACTTTACAAGGATAATAAATATTTATATTTTAATACTAATAGTGTTTTACTCTAGCTCATTTGTCATTAATACATAAGATGCAAGCATTTTTGAAAGGCAAAAGTTCCACTTACAAACCAGATTGCAGGATTCATGATTATTATAAGAAATTACAATTGCAATATTTTAAAAATCTTATTAGCGATCTTAATTTCTTTTGGCTACAGTCTGAACCCGGTTAGCGATGGTTGTACCTTTTATTACTACCACTAAGCATTTATGGTGGTTTGAGTCGCCGCACTGTGGTCAATATTTTGAGATAGCGGCAAAAAACTCCTTTTGGTTTTTGTTCTCCGATTTTAAAACTATTAGACTCATATGAAAGTATTAGACTCATAGTAAACCAACAAATTAGAACTCTATTTCAACTATTTCACTGAGAACAGGGTGGTCCAAAATGGGCTTTTTCAGAATTTAGTAAATTTATGATATTTTTAGTTAATTTTTAAAGTTTAAATGATCATAACTTTTTTGTTTTTCAAGATGTTTGGACGAAATAACATTGAAGCTCTACTGTTTTCAGAACAATTTAAATATTTTTTTTAAAAAAGTTCAAATTTCTCGGAAATTTCTTACTTCATAGAGCACAACTCCTGTGAGTCAAGCTGAGTCAAAACACAAATTTACTATTTTGTAGTCCTAACTCTCCCCTACATTCCTATATATACATGTCCATGCATCGGGACTGCACTTTTTGAGCTACAGCAATTTTTCTGACCCAAGGTAAGATATTCGGTACAAATGCACGTCATATTTTTTGAGAAGTTATTTGTATGTGAAAGTGGCTATTATGCATATATTTTGATGAACTTTTGTACAAGAGTTCTTATTGACCCAAAAAATAATTCTGTTGAAATTAGGAGAAGTTGGCCCATATTTGGACCTAGTCCACGATTTGGAATTTGGCCCGTTAGGCGAAATAGTGAGAAACATCAAAGAAATTTTGGAAAAAAGAAAGCAAAAAAAAGATATTCAAGAAAAATACCGTGAGATAGGCCTTATAATTGACCAGCCAAAGCAAGGAGAAGGAAATTCTAATGATGGAAACACAGCAAGGAGATTTTTTTCCGATCCAGAAACTGCAGCTTCTATAACTGGAGTAGATTATGATTTAATACGACGATTCCAAATCATATTAGAAGTTATAGCATGTAGCAAAAAGATAGATGCAAAAAAATTTGGTTAGTATCCTAATGAGACAGCATCCCTTTATAACCAAAAATATTCTTGGAGACAGATGCCAACCACAGTTCACAAAATTTTGTTCAATGGGGAACAAATAATTTAGCACAATATGCTTCCAATTGGAGATCTCTCAGAAGAAGCGGAAGAAAAAAGGAACAAAGACTACAGATTCTTTCGCGAGCACAATACAAGAAAAATTTCCAGATATTGTACTAATGAAGATCTTATTAATATTTTGTTGTGCACATCAGACCCATATATCTCCAGTATTCGACAAAAATGGAAATCAACCTCATTAGAGTTAGATGAAGAGGCTAAACAACCACTGCAAAATGAAAATAAAAGTTATTTGGAAGAAATTTTTACTAATATTGTTTAATTAATACTAGTTTAAAGATTATAATTTGTTTCTAATTTTAGTATAAATTTGTATTAATACATTTAAATTAAATATATGTGCACTTTAAATCAATAGTAAAAGTTTACTCAAAATTTTATCGATGTTATGTTCTGTATATAATATATCCAAATGCTATTGATATTGTTGGGAATTTCAGTGTTATTTTTCAGTTTAATCCTTCCAAAAAAAACCAACCTTTGGGCCCTGTGAATATTGAGACTAAATAAATGTCAGGGGCCAAATGTTGGTATTTTCTGACCAAAATTAAGTTTAGGAATAATAAATAAGTATTGGTTGTAAAATACGATTGAAGAAAATAAGAAATTATAAAAAAATACCTATTTAAAATGTCAAAATATTCAACTTTTACATGGAAACTCAACAAAAAATTAAAATGCATTTTTAACTCCACATTACTTACGTTCCTATCAGTCGATTTTTATGTTTGAACACGCAAATTGAAGCTTAAAGTCCCTCCTATTGAACAAAACAAATTGCGTAAAAAAATACCAATCCGGTCAAAAGTTATAGAGTTTTGACGGCTATCTCGCGAAATTGACCACTGTGCGCCGGCTCGTATCCCAGCCACGACAAACCATTAACATTAATAATTACCTTCTCTTAAATAAAAATGTTCAAACATTGCGTTGAAAGGCGGATGATTAACACAAATTCACTCTGTTAATAATTATTACTTTTACGACATATGTTTATGAATTTTGCAACCACCCTATTTGAGACACTTTCATTAAGGAGCATTTCATAGAAAACAAATAATAGAGTGTAAGTTTTTTATTTTTGAAATTAGGAAATTATTATTTTTTATTTCAAAGTTAATTTAGGAATCACCTTTTTTAACTTTTTTTTTCATAGTATTATATTTATATTATAGCTAATAATTTAATGATTCTATCATAAAAGTTTCAGATAAAAACATTTTTAGGGAATGATAAAAACACTATATGTAATTAAATTTATTGTAAGGCTATTTTATTTTTAAATATAAATTAAATAAATTCGTTAAAAGCCAGTATATACAAGTAAATTTACGAGACAAAAATTATACCGATTAACTTTTTCATGTTTAACCAATTTTGTAAATTTATTTTTGAAAAATGGTTGTTAGGCTTCTTGAATTATAAAAATATTACTTTACTTTGAAAATGTGGTTAAAAAGCGTCTTTTTGAAAAATATTCACTTTACACATAAAAATTGTTTCACTTAAGAATATTAATCCCTTTAGATATTTTCAACTGTTGGATGAAATTGTTGTTTTTTTACAAAAGAAATTACTTTAAAAACAAAACGTAATTATACCCTTGGGAGTTATAATGTAGTCGCGTTTTGTTTTAGTAAAACGAAGCATGATAGGAGAAATAAACGGAAACATTTGAAACCCCAGAAAAAATTTAAATTAATTTTGTAAGATTCATTATATTAAGTTTGGCACAAACAACATCTTTATTGCATTTAATTAATTTTTCACAATAGCCTTAAAAGATATCATCAGCGAGCTTTTGTTAAAGCATATTTTGATAGTGAAATGTACTCTTTTTCTCTAGAAAATAGACTCAGAATCTATTGAAAGACAAGGCAAGCAAAGATAATTGCTTAAATATCCTTAGTAATTTGTTATATAATTTTATATAGGAAATTTTATATATTAATTTCTTTTGCAGTTTTAATATTTTAAACAGAAAAGAAAGCAGATTGCTTGGTCAGCTTGTGAAATTAGGTATCGACTAAAATTCAAAAGGAAATTTATAATAAAATCGAAATTTCCAGAGCGAAAGAATAGAAGTAAGGCAGTCACCGTTAAAAGCAGAACACAAAGGTAGAGGATAGATAGCCTATCATATCCACATTTTCAGGTGTGAAAAATAATATTATATTATATCTAATTTAAAAGTGCCGTTTATCTTTCACCGCTCGGCTCATATGGATCTCAAAATTTTTTAAATAGATTTAAGGTTATAACAAAATTTATATTTAAAACTAGCTGTGCCTGCCACGTCGTAGGCGTCCTGACAATATTATGTTCGATTTTGCTTTGAGACTTTTGCTTTTATAGTTTTTCAGTTATGGTTTGTGTATTTCCTATATACAGAGGTACCCATCCCTGGGTAATTACTTAAGAATAATGGTTTTATACAATATTCTAAAATGTATATAAAATTCTAAAATCACAGTACAGTTCTGTAAATAGTGTTTAAAATAACATGCTTTCAAAAATAAAAGGTACTGTCAAATTTGCAGTACCTTTAAATCGGGAAAATTATATACTGTCGGTACTTTTTCTTTATATTCTTCTGGAAATAAGGCAGCTATTCACAAAAGCTTTCTAAAATTCATCCAGTAGTTTTTACGTGATGCGCACACAGACAGACAGAAAAATTTCAATAATTTGTATTCCATTTCGATTACTATCTGCAGCAGCAACAAAACTTTCAAAAAATATTTCATGTACAATGATGGTCCTGTTACAGTGAAGTAAAAGTAATTTGTATTCAATTTAATTTGACTCTTGGCTGTTCTAAATTCTACTTTTTACTTTACTTTACTTTACTTTTCATTTCTGTTTTGTTTTCGAAAAGTAAGTCGTAGTGAATTGCCATGTTGTGTAAACTATTTTTTTTTTCACAAAAAGTAGTAGTTTAAAAATACTTTTAAATTATATTGTAAAAAGGAAGGCCTTCACAGAAATATATAAGTTTAATTACAATTACAAAGAAATAACACTATAATTTTAAATTAAATATTTACATATTTTAGTGGTAAACATAACAACACCACGCACGATGCAACATTGTTGCGCTTCATGCAGAACAATTTAGACCTGGCAAAGGAATTAACTATTAAGAAGACCATATAAAATTGTCATAGATAGGGTAGTGCCACTAAATTTTGTTTGATATCAACTTTGCACTACCACTAAATAATATTGCAAAATAATTTATTGCACATTTTTTTGCAGCTTAGTGATAAACTTCAAATCTTGCACTATCACTAAAAGCAGATTTAATGCAAAAATTCCTCACTCAATTAGTGCAAAATTTGTAGTTGAAATCAATAAAAAACTGCATTTAAAACACTTTCACTAAACTTTCAAAAGTTGTGTTTCAAATTTAGTGCAAAATTTCTACGTTGAACTCAAATTAGTGAAGTGAAGTGAAGTTGCAATATACTTCAGATTGCTTTTCTTAAATCAAATAATTAACTTTAAGTGCAAACATTTTTTAGCGCACTATCACTAATGTTGATTGAAGCTGCAAATTTTGGAGTGAGGATTGCAAATTTAGTGCTTACTGTCAAATTGAACAGTAATTGTCCTCCAACAGCGGATACTTCTAATTGCAAAAATGCAAGTTGCAGTAATCTAATAAAATGCAAAAATTTTGTGAAAAAAATCGCAGATAATAGTTTAGAGGCTACAGCGACTGGTGGAGGACCATACAACTAATTTTAGCTTCCAAAAATAGAGGAAGCTGTTGTTCAATTGTGCGTTCAAAACAAATTCAAAATTGCAGTAGACCTTAGTGATCTATTGGGTGGAAATGTTATTTCCACTAGTTTATAGTTTATACACCGACTTAAAAACATCAGGGAGCCAAATGCCTGAGGAACGTCTTTCATTAAATTTATGTTAATGTGTACCAACTTGAGAATCCCTATTGCGTTTATACTAAAAATTCAACAGAGGTGTTTAGTGTTTGAAGCAAAAGGGCAAGTCCATAATATCGATGCTTTTTTTATGAAATTCAACAACAAATTACAAATTTTCTTGATAATACATACAATGAAATTTATAATCAAGCTTAAGTTCGTTTTTATTCTCTCTAAGAAAGAATTAATTAAATTACAAATTAGGTGATAATATTAAAGAAAAATTGGGAAAATTTAATTTTTAGACACCAGCACGAGTGGAATGCACATTTTCTAGACAGCCACGTCCGTCATCAGCACTACTTGTATCTAATCTACTTAGGGTAGTGTTTTAGTTGTAAGCATCGTCTATTTAACCAACCAAACCCAGATAAAGGAATACGAGAAAACTTGTATTCAATTATCAATCGTCAGTTGATGAGAACGAAGTCTACCACTACCTTAAGCTTCCCTCTTGTTGAATATTTTTACTTTTAATATTTACCACCTATATTTTGTTGTTCCTTCAGCGAACCTTCGGTTAGCAATGAAGTTACTTTTTGTTTTTTTGTTTTACTTCCAACATTCGTTTTTAGTTAACACTAATCTAGTATCAAACCAAACAACAAAATAAAAATGTAAAACCAAACTACTAAAAAGCAATTAAATATTACATTTTTTACATTCTAATCGTAATTGTTTATTATTTTATGAGCCACCAAGAGTAAGAAAACAATACATAAAATGAAAATAAAAGTATGTTTATTATTTTACTGGTAGAAAGAGAAACTTTAAATTACAATTTTAAATGTTAAAGTTGAAAACCTCTGAGCAGTAAAAGTTTTCCTTTTTGTTTTAAATTGCAGCCTTGTTCCACAGAACACTACCACATGTGAGTCTTCTAGGAAACATTAGAATTCCAAAAGTAGAACTTTTGCGAGGTACCGTGAAATAACTCCCAAATGAAATAAATCCCAAAAAAAAATTAAATAACTCCTAACAAAAAATTCAAAAATCCCATACAAATTGGAAGTTATTTCATAATGAAATAACTCCCAATTTTTTGGAGGTTATTTCATAATTTTTCATTGGGAATTATTTCGTAATGAAATAACTCCCAAAGGAAATAACTCCTAACTTAATTCTGTTGGGATTTATTTCATTTAATTTGATTGGGAGCTATTGCATTTGACTACAGTTGCATTACTCTGGGTACAGAGAAAACTTTTAGTCAGCGAAGCCGGTTTTTGTTGTACCATAGAGAAGAAAATCCTTGCGCCCGACCGAAGGCCGGCTATGCAGAAAACTTTAGTAAGCGAAGCCGGTGTTGGTTATAATATAGAAGTTAAACCCTTCCATACACAGGCCGGGATAGCTCAATAATCTCTCTATGGTATATGGAACAGCGGCCTCGCTAACAAAATATTGTCTGTATAGCCGGCCTTTGGTCATATATCTATGATATATGGTATGATATCAAAGTTAAGGACCTCTTTAATCTGGAGCTACCTGTTATACCATAGAGGTTAAAACAGTTAAACAGTGCCCGGGTGCAAATATAATTTGTATTTGGCGTTATTTCATTTTTGTTGGGACTTATTTCATTTGCGAGTTATTTCATTTTTTTTTTTTTTTTGTAAATATATAAATGGTTTGAATTAACGGTTAGGTTTTTGGATCTTATTTCATTTTGGCGTTGGGAGTTATTTGGTTTTTTTTAATTTGGAAGTTATTTATTTTTCGTTGGGACTTATTTCATTGGGAGTTATGGAATTGGGAGTTATTTCATTTGGAAGTTAATTCATGGTACCCTTTTGCGATTGTACTCAAAACGTGTAAAGCTTTTGTTAAAACTATAAACTTTCTCCAAATGAGATAGGAGTAATTAAAGAGATTAAATTTATTATAAAAACAGTTAAAAATAAGTCATAGATTCGTTAATATTTACTTTATAAGAGTTTTTTTAATATTTAACATGAAAAACTTTTATGCAAGATTTGTATCTTTTTTAATTCTGCCCAAGGTACCTATTTATCTTTTAGAATGTAAAATATACTAGATGTTAGGAAATGGGGTGATCCGGTAGACTAACTTAGGGCAAATTAAAATAATTATTAGCAATTTCTTAAAAAAATAGTTGTTTGACATTTTTTCATTTCTCAAAAAAAGTTTCGTTTTGATCTGAATATATTAAGGAAGCGACGATGAAGGTCTGTTGGCATCAAACTCATAATTTCATATTAGAAAACATGGCTTACAATTAATTGTTTTTTTAACGCCTACAGCTATCGTATGATAATATTTGATACATTATTTATTCTGCCTTCCAAAAGAAAAAAAAAATGGTTGAAGTAACCATAATCTAAGAGCAACGTGTTGTGGTTGAATTATTTGGTTATATTCAAACCATATTATTTTAAACCATAACAATAACATTTTTGTCATTGGAACATATTATTGTCTTACATTAAAATAATATTGTGAAATAGAACCATAATTATGTTTATAATATAAACATACTATAATATAATGTGAAACATGTAAATGTTTATATGTGACATTTTTATTTATTAAATAACAAAAAACAAATACACGAATATTTCCATTTAGACTTACATATGTATATATTTTGATATTTTCTGCTTGCCATTTTATATGTTTGATATTTTTAATTTAAAATAGAAAACAAATTTATTCGTTGACAACAAATATATATTTAATGTTTTTACGGTTTAAGATGAACCGATACACACATATTTCCGAACTAAAAAAAGGCCAAAACCCAAATATGTATTTTGAAAACCAAACATTATTTGTTTATTTTTAGTCATACTTAATTTGAATTTTAATATAGTTCAAATCAGCCATGTTACTTTTTTGTTGCGTATATATAACCATTGAATGATTAACTGTTAACAAAAACTTGTTTATAGTGACCAAAGTATTGTTTAAAATAACTATAATTTGTTAACAGCATAAATGTATTTTTACAGAGCACATAGTGTGGTTGCCGTGACCATACAAATGTTTTTTCTTTGCGTGTGGTGACAAAAGTAGTGTTAAAAACAACTAAAATATGGTACTTGTGACCATACCACAACCATGGTTTTTCTTTAAGTGTACAAATTACTTGCATATGTTTATCATTTCATTTGCATTTTCTCGAAAACTCCATATTATTCAACAGACCCACAATCATTAGCATCATTTTCTGGAACTTAATCGTCCTAGCAGATTAAATGAGGATGATATTGTTGTTAAATAATATAAACGAAATGAGTGGCGTCACATTTCATTTTCCTTTACATAAGCAACCAAAAACATATACACATTCAGAAGAAATTCTTTGTGGAATAGACAGATCAAGAAGTGAATTTAGGGTATTTTTTCAAGGGAAATGCTCACCCTAAATTTTCCCCGATCGTCGCCAAATCGGATTGATTAGATTAAACACATTTAAGAATTTTGCCACAAGAACTGATTTTGCATATTAAAGTCATTTTAAGTCTGGCCAGACCACATAAGGTATCCTAGGTTAAAACCCCGAAATAAGAAAAGGAAAAAAAACAAAGCGCACCCAATGGCTGACAAAATTTGTTTTTTTTTTTTTTTTTTGTCTAGTACTGTTAAAGCCTTCAGTGCATTGTTTTAACCAATTTTTATTAGAAAACAGGTTGAAAAATAAGTTTTAAGCGTATAATTTGCGTGCATGTTGTTTTAGGCTTTGCATTATTCTTTCCGAAGATGCAATAACACCATATATATGAAGGTATTCTTTCACAAAATTCTTAGTTGATATCATCAAATATCTATCCAGTTTCTAGTATTAAACGATTAAATTCCTGCGATATTTTTATCGGATCACCACTGCCGCATTTAACTCCATACCGTGCTTATTTTTATCAATTTATATCAGTAAAATTTGGTGGTTGATGCCAATGGTCTTGGGAAATTTCAAATGCATAATATCAGAGCTATGATAGCTATGATGTTATGCATTTGTACTTCTTCAATACCATTTGCATGAAACAGCTAATTGCGCTATTATATTTTAAAACATTAATATTCATACTAAAATGCATAATTAAATTTTAACATACTTTATTAATACATGAAATGGTCAGTAAGATATTTGCTACCAAATAAAATTAAGATGATAATTTAAAAACACAAAAGAACGCAAGAAATGTGACTCAAATTTTTATTTAATAATTTAAAGACAGAAATGAAAAATATTTAACCCTTTAGTGCGCAATTTTTTATTTTAACAAAACTAAAATTTTTTCGAAAGACAATGTGTTTAAAAATTCAAAAAAAGTATTAAAAATTTAATTATTTGTTTTTTTATAATTATCTTTAAAGAAAACGTGGTTGATTCATATATGAATCGCGGTGCATTTGTTATTAAATTTATTTCAAAAACTACTTTGAATAAAAATATTTATTTATTGAAAGAAAAAGCGAAGCATTTCACTTATTAGTATGATATAAAAAACAATTTCTATCCTTGTTAAAACACAAAGCAGTGTTGCACTTTTCACAAGCAGTGAAAGTTTGAGATTTGCAATCGCATTTGTGTATCACTCCATATTGGAAAATGACCTTTATTATCCTTGTGAACATTTAGAGGAGGAATCGGAGCAGAATTTGGTTTCTTTATTTTCGCTTCAATATGGATTTGGTGTTCTGTAGGTCTACCGCTCTAAGGTGTAAGAATTACATGAATTAGAGATAGTGTACTAGCTAATTCTAGTCGGAAATCTAGAAGTTTAACGTTTTGATTTTCTCGGTTACATCTTTTGTATAACAGCCATGGATTTAAAATGGTGATGTCAATCTTAGTTTTATACGGTGTCTACCCATAAAGCTGTCTAATAAATCAACCCCTCCCACATGTAGATTATACTGCTTCACTACTGCTGGGCAAGGTATTTGAATGCTTTCCTTTTTCTTTCTATCGTATCTTTGAACCATTTATGTTGGCTCTGTCCCGATGAAAGACGACAACATTGAAACCATTTTGTTGTCCTTCCATAAAATATTTGAAATAGTGGTCCCTTCAAAATCCGCAAGGAACTCAATGCATCTTCCTCTTACCATTTTTATAAATTCTATTTCTTTATCTTGTTTCATTTTACATGAGGGGTTTCAATTCCTTAGTCGCAATTTACATTAGACAGAAAATTGGGCAGACAGACGAGATTTGTAGGCAAGGGGTTGAAGAGGTAGAGTGTGTATTTCATGACTAGTGTACTGGACATTTTTTCGTTTCTCTTTCTTTTCTGCTTTTCGCTTTTTTCTTTGTTGCTTCACTTTATATTTCTCAAGTCGGCCTCATTTTAATGAGTTTCTAGTAGAATGTGCATGTGCGGAAAATGGAATTTCCACACATTAGGTATATTTTTCAAGAATATAACACAGAAAATAAAATGTGCAAGAATCTGTCTGTCTTGTTTATGTCCAATGTAAATTGTTTAAGCAAGAGCAAAAGAGAATTCAAAAAATGTCTGCCCTGTTTCTGTCCTATGTAAATTGCGACTTAGCACAGTTCCTAATGAATACATACCTCTTTTTGCCAAGTAGCTTATCAATGGAATCGATGTATAATGGTTGTCAAAGTATATTTTATAAAATTTATTGCTTGAAACTTCTCTTGATAACCGTACAACTACTTTTGAACTGGCGCCTAAATCAGGCTCATGCAATCGTTTAGTAGGATAATTTTCTCTTCCAGTATAAATTTCAAAGTTGTAACATTTCAATTAACAAGTTGTAGAATTCAGGGCTTCTAAATCAACTTTTTCTGACCCATTTCTGCAAATTAGCGGCATCTAAAATAATACCCAAATTTACAACAACACAGCAGTACACAAATGCACGGTGATTCATATGTGAATCAACCGTTTGTTTTACACAGAAGTCATAGTTATACATATATTTCATATATTTTTTATTTTACATGTACATACCACAGAATCTAAATTAAATTAGAAGAAGAATTAGTTAGAAGATCCAAAAAAACTCGTGGTTTGTATATTAACCTTGTTAAATAAAAGTAAAAATCTGCCGTTATAATTCAAATGCTACATTATAAAAACGAAAAAGATAAGAAGGTGATTACAATAGCAGCGATTTTTTAATTTTGATTTACAAATTACAAGATATTATAGCAACAAGTGGTTGATTCATATGTGCATCATGGCGCATTGTCAAAAATAATTTTATTTTATTTTGGATTTTAGGGAGGTTTTGCATTTACATTGTAGTTAGCTTATAGTTGGGCCATAAAAGCTAACTTAAAGTATATTATTTTCGTAGTGGAGTACCATTTTGTTTGTAGGGTAAATGAAATTTTTTTTTTTAAGCTGGAATTATTATACGATTAAAATATTGTGATTTCAATGCAATAACCCAATACTTAAGTCAATGTTAAAAGCTCTTCTTGTTAAAGAATTAAATCCTGTAATTATTATTTTCCAGGCTTTGGACAAAGTGGTTTAAAGTTATTATGTGTTTATATACAAGTTATAATTTCCCATATTATATGAATATTAATGAGTGTTATTTAAGTGACTATTAAAGCATAATTTGCTTGTGTTTACATAACACAAAAGCTCTTTTCATTGACTATCATCTATACATCCCAGCAACAAATATTGAAGTTGATCAAAGGGATATGATGATTTCATCATTTCCTAAACAGTTGTTCGATCGAATTCATTTTTTAGTATCATCCATAACTTTAATAAACTGATAAGTTTTGGAGTGCCGAAAAATGCATTAAATTTTGCTAATTAATCATGTGTCAATGTAGTGTATATTATTTCTTTAGAGTTTAACTATGTTGTGATTTCAGGCAATTTTATTGTAATCGAATTGATTGCAGTTAAATTAACTGTCTTAAAAAAATGACTTCTAAAAAAATAATATCAAAATGATCGCAATCACAAAATAATGCAATTTTGACAAGATTTCATTTTGAAATCTGAAATCATATTGAATTTAAAAAATGAAATAAGTTTATTTGAAATCACTTTAATTGCAGTTTTTACAGCTCTGTTGCAGTTTTTACCTGTCGGACAAAACTAAAGCACAAACTTTAAAAAATCACAAAATGTATATTACAATTTAAAATAATTGCTATTTCAGGTGAAATTTTATTATCTTTTAAATAATATGCGGCTATACATGCTTATAATTAAAGGTTCAAATAGTCGTGACTTACCTATAACCTTATAAATCAGCTGTTTGAACCAACTTTATGGGCATCACTGTAATCGATTATTGCTGACTTATCATAGTGCCATTGCCATAACCATAACCATATAAACCAATTGAATTTTGGTTTTGCGCCGTAACTACATATAAACAGCTGATGCTGAATTTACAGATTTGTTTTACTTTTAGTTTTCAGATTAGTATCGCTTGGTAAGTTTTTTATTTGTTTTTAATTTCTTTAAATTGATATCAATATATACTTTTTTAGAATGAGACAAAGTGCTCCCGCATTAACCTGCTGTTTGTTGACCCTTTCAATTCCGTAGAAACTGCAACATCCACTTCTCGGGCAAAAAACGCAAGGCCGCACAGCTATACTAGATGGACACTAGCATATTGGAATCTATTAAAACTTTTCAAGAGGTATGTGCCCGTAAAGCTCGTCGGAAGGAATTAAGTGGGAAAATAAGTGGATTTGGTACCATGATCTGCTCCGCCATTTCAAAAATGACAAAAAGCACGCAGCAGAAGTTATGCGGCGTTGCACTGATATCCTCATGCAAGCTCAAATTGACGAGCAAATGTGAAATTTAGCTCAGTGTTTTTTAATTTTTATTTTATGATTTTTTAAGACTTGTGTTTGTTTTTAAGTTTTTATATTATTTTGATCTCTTTGTGAATTAAATTCATTTTCAATAGTCAATAGTTTTAAAAAACATTTTATTTATTATTATTTAATTTAATCAGAAGAATATTATTTAAAGATTAAATTACAAAACACGATTTTTTATTATTACATACTTACATGTGTATATTAAAATGAATTATAATATTTAAATTTTTTTTGCCGTGGAGATGGTTTTTATGTTTTTAAAAATTTTTATTTTTATTAAAATTAGTAATTTTTAATTTATTTTGTTGTTTTTAAAATATTATAAAATATTATTTCTGACGAGGAGATGGTTTTTTGTTTTTAATAATTTTTATTTAAATTAGTAATTTTTAATTTATTTTGCTGTTTTTAACATATTATAAGTAGAAGAAATGTGAATATGGACTGGTTATTTTAATTAAATAATTAAAATATATTAAAACTGCTGTACAAAAGCCATTTTTTATTATATCTATTATAAAAATACAAAATAAGTTTGTTTTATTCAATGTGGTTTTGGAATATTACTGCACATTATTTTATGAACTAATTGGTTAGGAATGTCCCGTAGTCATATGCACTATTGGTACCACTACGTCTGAATGTTTTCACGGACTGCAATGGACCTCCATGTGATCTTAACTCCTCCCTCCACTCTGCATTTTTGTCTTCGCTATATGTGTAGTGCTCTGGGCAATACCAACGATTTGTGTCGTGCAACATTATAGAATTATGAAGCACTAAGCATGCAAGGACGATTTTTTCTGCATTTTCTGGATAGAATTTCATTGTTGTTCTAAGAACTCTCCATCTGGCTGTCAAAATCCCAAACTAATTTTCTATAACACGACGAAGCCGTGAAAGCTTGTAATAAAAGATACGTTCAGCTCTTGTCATGTTAACGCCTGGGTAGGGCTTCATTAAATTATTTTTTTAGTGGAAAGGCAAAATCTCCCACGAAATAATGTGGAAAGGGTTTTGATGATACCGGAAGGGGAGTATAAGAGGCTAGTGGCAACCGATTTTCTAAGATATCTTCCCCGAATTTTGTTACATGGAGAATACCTCCATCACTTTCGCTTCCATATCCTCCAATGCTTATAGCTGTAAATGTATATTTAGCATCGCAAGCTGCTAACAATACTATGCTGAAAAACTTTTTATAGTTGAAGTACATGGAACCGGATCTTGGGGGACATTTAATAGCAATATGCTTGCCATCTATTGCGCCTATACAGTTCGGCATGTTCCACATTTTGGCGAAATCACTGGTCTTTGTATTTTTGTTCTGTGGGTTAACTCGAATAAGTCGGTGAAAGCATTTCCCTAATAGCATCACAAGTCTCCAACATAATATTTCTGTCAGCAGATTTTCCAATTTTATAACTTCAAGCGAGTGTTTTTAAAGGAGTTCCATATGCTAAGTACCTAAAAATACCTCAATTGAACTTTACAATTGTTTTAACACATATATCAGAACTTACAGAAGTGTGTGCGATATGCGTTCCTCGGCGTGAATTGTTTTCTTAAATTTGCGCATTGAAGGAGCCAATAATTTTAATAAAACATCGTATAGATGCATTGGCATTCTTGTGTGTGCAAAAAGTTCTTCTTCGTCCATATCTTTTATTTTCAGGAACGTTTTCTGATGATACCCATTTTGATACCAATCCTGGTTAGTAGGTCGAACTTTCCATGGTCTTTTAAGCTTTAACACTTTTCTTTTATCGCATAATGAAACTATATTCAAAAATAAATGATCAATTTCGCCACTGCTCATGTTTTTACTTTTATTCGCTTTTGAACTTTTGAAAAAAAAAAAATAAAATAAACAGCTCTTTATGGTTATGGCAGGACTGATTGCTGCTAATAATAAAGTTATAATTATGGAAAAAGTTATGGCTATGGCGTTATGGTAAAGTCACGACTAATTGAACTTTAAGATCCGAAATTTTTCGTTTTAAATTAATATTTTTTTTTTTTAATTTTATAAGAATATGCGTAAAAATCCATCGACAAAACTAAAGCACGTAACCTTGAACGTTTAATCTTATATTCGATAGTAAAAAATTCCCAACAATATATTTTTAAGAGATTACTCTAAGTGCATTTATTTACCAGTTGTTTCTGTGCTTCTAAAGTTGCTGAGTCTTTTTTAATAATCTATTGTACGAAATGGCGCGAAATTAGTATTCTGATCACTTAAAAGTAAAAAATTAAAACTGATTTTAATAACGATGAATCAGTGATGTACCTGGCACAAAAATTTGGTATTAATAACAGCGTAGTTTCTAGAACTATAGGCCGTTTTCGTTCTTCGGGCTCTTTTATTACAATACATAAGGGTGGTCGTGCACGGAAAACAAGCAAAGGCAATGATCAGTCAATTATACGTATGATAAAAACGGATCCGTTTGTTTCGTCAAAGTCTATTGGCGCTGAATTATCGTTAAATGTTACTTAAAGAACCATCCAAAGACGAGCTGTAGAGGGTGGTTTAAAAGCTTACAGAAATCAAAAAAAACCTTTTATTTCACATAAAAATAGGCAGGCTAGGATTCAGTTCGCAAAGGAACATATAAACTGGACTACCACACAATGGAAAACAGTACTTTTCTCTGATGAATCCAAATTCAATTTAAAAGGATCTGATGGAATTAAGTTAGTTCGGAGACTAAAAGGGCATCTTAATCCGCGATATACTACAGGCACTGCGAGACACGGAGCCGGTAACGTTATGGTCTGTTTTTCTAGTTATGGCATTGGCCCAATTCATCAAATAGTCGGAAGAATGGATCGATTCATTTACAGAGACATCCTTCAAAATATAATGCTTCCACATGCAGAAGAGGAAATTACAATAATCTGGAGATACCAACATGACACACCAACACGACCCCAAACACACATCAAAATGTGTAAAAGAGTAGTTTTTGAACAACAATATAAACGTAATAAAGTGACCAGCACAATCGCCTGGTCTCAATCGCATAGAAAATCTATAGGAAATTGTAGATCGAAAGATACTGCGCGATAACTGCAAAAATCTGAAAAAAATGCTTTAAAGTTAAAATGTGACCCAGGATTTGTATCAAGAAACTGCAATTTCTCGGAATCTTTTAATGCAAAGATATTATTTTAAAGGGATAATAGAGAACTGCAATTGGATATAGGAGTAGATGGGTTGCCACTTCTGTAGTGGAATAGTGGCCAATTCTAGGAAACGTTGGCGGTGAACTTGAACTAGATTTTTTTCTTATTGGTACTTATATACATTGGAAAAAGTAAGCCAATTAATGTAAGCATATTTCTTCACCACTTTGTAGAGGAATTAAAGATCAAGCTCAAATCCATGCTTTTATTCGTGATGCACCAGCGACATCTTTTGTATACAAAACCAAGGGCCATAAGGCCTTAAATGGATGTCACCGGTGCTACCAAAAAGGATCCCAAATCGGTCACAGAACCGTGTTTTTTTCCTCTATAGATCCAAAAAGAACGGATGTTGATTTTAAGACGTGAAAGGACATGAAATTTTATAAAGAATTGAGGTTGTGGTTTCACAATTTTATTTAGATTACATGCACCTAATTGATTTTGATGTATACTTTAAATATTTCTTTCTTATTATCATAGCCGGAAATATAAATATAAGAATATCTCAGTTTTTATAAAATGATACTTTGGATCTTTAAAATTTAACAAATCTGAATTAATCTGCTTTAACTTAAATTAACAAATGTTAGTCTAACCTTTTAGTTATAGCTTTTTTAACTTTATATGCAAATACTTAACTCTTTCAGGTTAGGTGGTTAGTTATCTAACCACTAATTGTTGCTTGTTTAAAACATGCTTTCGCGTCATCTATTGACAAATTATTAAAGAATTATATTTTTAAATACATCGCTGATCATTTGTTGTGAGACTTTGTCGCTAGGGTTCACTGGTTGTATTTATATCTTTATTTAAATTCGGGACATCCCCTTGCTTTTTTAACAGGTCCGTTGTCATTGAAATAAAGAAGCATAGAGTGTTTATTATTAAACCAAATCAGTGTTAATTTGTTATTTATTATTTGTTTTTTTGTTTTGTGATAACATATATATGTAACCAGAGCATAATATACAAAAACAAACGTAAGTAATATGGTGGTTAGATTATTAACCACTGTGACTATAGTACATTCTATAGTAAATAATTGTTTCCCACATAATTTTGTGTTATATACATATATGTAATTAGAATGCCGCGCATACTCAACGAACAAGATATCGTAGATATTTTGTTAGAAGATATACCTTCTGATGGCGAAAGTGTGTGTAGTTTCGAATCAGACGAAGAAAGAGATGATGACCAGAAAGCCGATCTGATGGTACTTGGTGATATACCGTCAGGACTGCAGCCAGAACTTAATGATTATTTTGAGTCAGATGATGTACCTTTATCAAATTTGTGTACTACTTCTGCTAGTCAGTTACTTACTACGAGCTCCGCAATTGTGCAACCAAAGTGGAAAAAAATTTCAAAATGAAAGAGCCGTGTGAATTTACAGGAGTCGCAGGTGTTGCAGATGATATAGTAGAGGTAGAGAATATAACACCAACAAAATTATTTGGTTTATTTTGGACAGCAAACTTAGTTGAAACAATCTGCTTTCAAACAAATCTATATGCCACGCAGAAAGGAGCACCTTTTACACCCACTCACCCACTACACCTGAAGAAATTGAAGTATTTCTTGCTTTAAATGTAGTGATGGGTATAAAAAAATCGCCCAGTTATAAAGATTACTGATCTTCTGCCCCTGATATGAAGGACGTATACATATCTTCTTTTATGCCACTCAACCGTTGTTGATAAATTTGATCAGCTGAAAAGCACTTATGCTATTGATCAAAAATCCCGCATTTTCATTTTCTGGACTGCGCCGTTATAAACTCTTATATTACATATAAAGAGCTCCAGAAAACATACCACCCAGAACTTGATCAGCTCAATGCCAAAGAGTTTCGAAGAAGTGTTTACCATGGCATCCTAGCACCAGTTCAGGCGAAAAAACCCAAATCAGGCACTAAGCGCTCAATTTCGGAACCCTCTTCCCCACAACCAGTACAAATAAAGAAACACAAACCTTCAGTACCAAGAGAATTGCGTCTGGAAAGCAGTATGCATCAGCCAGAGCGATCTACATCACGAAGATGTGCAAAATGCAGCACCAAAAAGAATCCGGTGCGTACTATATGGCAATGCAGAACCTGCAAAGTTCCTCTTTGCATACGCACAAATAAGACATGTTTCTCCGATTTCCATCAGAATTAATTTATTGTTATCAAATGTGGCTGCGTATACTAAACTTTACTTGAATTTTTTTTTTTTTGCCAACCGTCACAGTGGTTACTAAACTAACCACCCTATTCCACAAAAGCCTAAAGGTCAAGTTTATTTTTTTCTTTTTTTTTATAATAAATAAACCTTAATCAAACCAAAAATGCAGTAGTTTTGTTATTAAAATAATATATTTAAGAGTGTGGCTGAAAGAGTTAAAAAAAAAAAAAAATGTTTTTAAAATTATTATTTTTGTTCATTTTATAGATTCATAAAAAGGCATAAAAACCAATGCCAGGCATTGATGAAAATTTTAAAAGAAATTCTCAATTTTTATTGGCGGTATGAATGACAGTCAGTTTATTTAAATGTGAACCAATGACACGCCAATGTTAAAATCATGTTTTTTACCTAAATTGAACCAGTTAAAGTTCAGTAGAAGTCATGAATGTTTTGTCATGTTTTTTAATTTTTTTCCTGGGATATAATAAAAGAGTAACTCATTTCCTGTCTGTATGTTTGTATGTCTACGTTCGAATCAAGTAAAAACCACTGGATGGATTGTAACAAAAATTTGTGATGTAGCTTAGTGTACTGACTTCAATGTAGGATACTTTTTTCCTGGAAAAATATCTTATTTTCAAGAAAAAGCAGCGAAAGGATGCAATTTTAATGATATGCTTATTTAAACCTTTTTTAAGAGCTTGAGAACTTTTTTTTAAAAAAAAAACGCATAAAATTTGCAAAATCTCATCGGTTCTTTATTTGAAACGTTAGATTGGTCCATGACATTTACTTTTTGAAGATAATTTCATTTAAATGTTGACCGCGGCTGCGTCTTAGGTGGTCCATTCGGAAAGTCCAATTTTGGGCAACTTTTTCGAGCATTTCGGCCGGAATAGCCCGAATTTCTTCGGAAATGTTGTCTTCCAAAGCTGGAATAGTTGCTGGCTTATTTCTGTAGACTTTAGACTTGACGTAGCCCCACAAAAAATAGTCTAAAGGCGTCAAATCGCATGATCTTGGTGGCCAACTTACCGGTCCATTTCTTGAGATGAATTGTTCTCCGAAGTTTTCCCTCAAAATGGCCATAGAATCGCGAGCTGTGTGGCATGTAGCGCCATCTTGTTGAAACCACATGTCAACCAAGTTCAGTTGTTCCATTTTTGGCAACAAAAAGTTTGTTAGCATCGAACGATAGCGATCGCCATTCACCGTAACGTTGCGTCCAACAGCATCTTTGAAAAAATACGGTCCAATGATTCCACCAGCGTACAAACCACACCAAACAGTGCATTTTTCGGGATGCATGGGCAGTTCTTGAACGGCTTCTGGTTGCTCTTCACTCCAAATGCGGCAATTTTGCTTATTTACGTAGCCATTCAACCAGAAATGAGCCTCATCGCTGAACAAAATTTGTCACATTTGAACATTTCGAACCGAACACTGATTTTGGTAATAAAATTCAATGATTTGCAAGCGTTGCTCGTTAGTAAGTCTATTCATGATGAAATGTCAAAGCATACTGAGCATCTTTCTCTTTGGCACCATGTCTGAAATCTCACGTGATCTGTCAAATACTAATGCATGAAAATCCTAACCTCAAAAAAATCACCCATTACAAAGCTTTATAATAATTTTTAGAATTTTGTATAAATTTAAGAAATTATTCCAGGGATGTCTACTTTTATATAAAGAAAATACGTATACGTAAAGTCCTATAAAAGTAAGTCTAAAATTTGGTGTGGATTACATTCAAAGCAAAATCACACAAAATATTGTCAGGACGAACACAACGTGTGTGGGCACAGCTAGCCGTAAATAAATATAAAAAAAGAATACTGCAGAATGTTATTGCATGGCATGGGTATAATATAACTTTAGTTTTTTTTTTGTTTCTTAATGAAAATAATTTAATTTAAAATTTTATGTTTATTAAAGGATATTTTTTATAAGTAAAAGTTTAACTTTAATTGAAAACTCAGAATCCTCACCTAGCTTTTTACTCTAATAACCAGCAGTAATGTAGTAGTGTTAAAAATATGATGTAAATAAGGGGTGATCCATTTCGAGGTTCCCTACTTTTTTAAAGAAAAAAACAGAAAATTCAAATTTAATTTAGAATGTTTATTATCATTTGAAAGAACATTCTTTGTCATTTATTTTTTGAAGATTATGCCTATCAAAAGTTAGCCGTTGCTACGTCGCAGAGTGTCCAATTTTCGATGACTCGATCGAGCATTTTGACTGGTAACTGGCGAATGACACGCGTGATGTTTTCCTCCAAGGCCTGAATCGAAGCGGGTTTGTCCGCATAAACTTAAGACTTTTCATACCCCGACAGGAAAAAGTCTAACGGTGTGATATCACACGATCTTGGTGACCAATAGACCGGCCCAAAACTTAAAATTATGTGCTCACCTAAATTTTCTCTAAATAAATCCATTGATTGATGCGATGTGTGGGCAGTGGCACCGTCTTGCTGAAACCAAATGAAAATGTCGGATCTTCTTGGAACTTTTCAAAAGCCCATTGAGCGAAGCGATTCAGGCGTAAGTCTTTCCATTATGAAATGCCAAACAATACTAAATAAAAATAACATGACAGCATGACACGACTCACACGTGATCTGTCAAAAAAGGCTTTTGAAAAAAGTACCTCGAAATGGGTCACCCAATATAACACAGTGCACTTTTTTGTAAAGGAAATTAAATACTAAATTTAACTAACAATATATGGAAAAATTGTAGCCACTTTAAACTGAACAACTTTTGTGAAAATACCTATATAATCTAAACGTGTCTAAACACCTTGAATAGTACTTTCTACATGTAAAGAAAAACATGGTTAAGGTAACCATAATCTAAGTTATATGGTTAAATTCAAACCATATTATTAACATAATCATATACAAATAATATTGCAAAATATAAAACTGTATTATGAAATAAAGTAATAAATGTATTAAGATATATAAATATAAAACATACGTTATTTGTTTTTATAAACAACCCTTATAATAAAACACACAACTATTAATTAGTTTATTTTTTTAAGAATTCAGTATGAGAAACGAATCAATTTCCTTTTTTAAAGAAATTCGATATATTATATTCTAATAATTTTACAAATCTAAACACAAAACATAAAAGAAAACCAAACATGATTTGTTTGATTTTAGACATACTGTGGTTACATACTAGCAAACTTATCATATTTTGTTTACTAATAATATATTATGGTTATAAATACAATATTATTTTGAAATGTTAATAAAACATTGGTTGTGGTTTAAAAATTCAAACCAACCATGTTGCATTTTTTGGGTGTGGTAACCATTTAATGATCAAATAGTAACAAAAACTTGTTTGACGTGACTATAGTAATGATTAAAACAACTATAAGTAGTTCATCGTAACCATATATTGTTACGGTGAACATAGGCTGGTTCTTGTGACCATACCATAACCACTTTTTTTCTCTGCGTGTACTTTAAAAACTATTAGTGAAAGAAGTAAAAAAATATATTTAAGTTTGTTTTTACAAAAATGAGGGAATTATTATATTTTTTTTATAAAATATTAAAAGCATTTATTTAGCGAATCCTCAGCTACATTATTGCTAGACAAAGTTAAGCTTTATCACATAGTATTGATGAGATATTAGTCAAAAACTGAGAACACATTTTTTTGAAGGTCCCACTGATTTTTAGAATCTTTCGAGGCCCAAAAATAAAAATTGGTCACCAACACAGCCAAGCTATGTATAGGGTTTTACTACTCTTTTTTAGTAGAACCGCACAAATTCATGTATTTCTCAAAAGTTTTGATTTGTTGCAGTGTGTAATTATTGCTTAAATTAAACGCGCAAGTGTAAAACGCAGTCACACTCGGAGGTGTATAAATGCACAAATTTTCCATTTCCATAGAGTAAAAAAGTAAACAGTATAACACACATGTACACATATGTATGTAAAAAATTCAGAAATATGTTTTTAACACACACCACCATTTTGTTCTCTTGTTGAGTTTCAAGTTTCTTGTTTACATTGTTAACTGCAGTCTAGGTGCAGCACATTTTGCGCATTAAAATGCATTGGAAAATTTGCTTTTGTAGGTTGGCGCCCGAAGAAACATATTTGCATGGAATAAACTGTATTACATTGTTATGCCACCTTAAAAAATGTGATGAATAGGAAGGATTTAATGAGCTTAATAAGAATATGCTTTCACTTTTTCTCTGTCACGTCGAAAATTTATATATGGCAAATATTAGTCTTTTTACGCTTTGGGTATTAAATCTATCTACATGTGTAATAATTTTTGTAGTTTTGGTCTGATAATTTGTGAAAATCTAAGAAAAAACATTAGTTCCAAAATTATGGTCAGCACAATCAAGGACAAGTTTGGTCGTCATGTCATCATTTCAGTAATGTGATGTTAATTAGTAAAGATTCAACAGGAAGCTATTTATGGTTACCTTCTTTAACACAATTGGGTCAGATAAAACAGATCCGTTTGCAGAGAGGAAAAAAGATGATACAAAATAACCTTAAGAGATAAAAGAGTGTGAGACTTAAAAAAATTTAAATAGTATTGTGCAATTTACCGGTTAACTTAAGTTTTATTTTCAAAGGATGCTGAAGTGTACTGTAGTTCCTGTTTTTTTACCGCAAAAACTTTTGATTAGTTTTTATTTCTACAGTTATTCAATTTTTTTAAGTCCACGCAACTTTAAAAAACTGACTAATTTTCTATCTCTCTTGGCAAATTTTAAAAACAATAATAACAAATGTTGATACTCAATCCTCAATATCTATATCTATATAATTAACAAAAACATATTGTTTAATCTATTAGTTAACACCCTGTCGTACAAAGGCATAAAATAAAATGTTTTAGAAAGAATTTTTAATTTACAATGTTCATATGTAATATTGCAATGTTCATATGCAATGTTCATATGTAATATTTTAATATATGAATTTATTATAATTATAAATATTTGATGTTATCCTTAAAGTCATTGCTAATGATGTCATAATAAGAATTCTGCTGATATTGTCTGCTTATACGAATAAATAAATCTTACCAAATATTATGTTGAATACAAGTTATGTCGAAGAAACATATAATTTTGAATTACGTTTTTTCTACTGCGTTAAAAAAATATTAAAATTTAATAAACTCTTTTTGTCAAAATATTTCTTCTTATTCAAACTTTTTTGTATTACGAATTCGTTTTTTTTTTTGTTAACATAAAAAAACCTTGACTTTATTTATTTTATTACATATGTAAACTAGCTCTCACAAAAAATACAATAAACACTTGAAAGAAAAATATGGCCAACCTTTAACTTGAAAACGCACGCTACTCTCACATGTAAAATGGTTTAGTTTATATGCAAGGTTTATATGCCTACTGTTTTCATAGTGTTATCGATTGTAGTTTCCCAGGTACACGATAATAATTTTTCACTTAATATGGGAGGTACCACGCCCACTGTTCTAATCTAGTCTGTATTTTGCTAGACTATGCACACTACTCTGAGGGTTACTTGTTCAAAGTTTCAAGACTCAACCTATTGTAGTTCTCCAGGTACACAATAATAATTTTTCACTTTGTATAGGAGGTACCACGCGTACTGCCCCAATCTATCCTATGAGGGTTACGAGGGTTACTTATACATGCTTTCAAGACCATACCTATTACAGTACTGTATGAACACGCTAATAATGTTTCACTTGTATTTATATTCCAATTCCACCAGTGTTTAGCTTGTGCATTAATATGGGTGTTACTCGTGCGAAATTCAGCTTTCTAGATACAGAATAATATTTTTTCCTAAAATATTCTTTGAAATAAATTTATTTTCCTTTTTAAAAAAGACACTACAAAGTTAAACAAAAAAATCTTCAGTAGTCTTTTGTGACTAAAAAGGTAGATTACTGAGGAATTTTCTTGTTGCTGTAGCTGTCATGGTTTAAAAAATCAGAAGCAAAAACGACTACATCCGAATTGAGGAAATTTTGAAAATATCAAAAAATGAAATATTTCCTCGAAATATATTATATTCGTATCGTAAAACAAATTTAATTAAAGTAAATTCGCTGAAAACAGTGTGAATACATCCGTATATATTAAGTATAAAGAAATTTAAAATGAATCTATAATTAAATATTACTGCTTTTGCAGAGATTTGCGAACAACTAAAATATATTTTTCATGCTTAGGGTTGCTAAAAAAGAATGTAGTAAACAATAAATCAACAAGTTTTTTCTCTCTAAAAGAAATTTATTTATTAACTTTTATATTAATAAAGTTATAAAGTTCAATATAAAGCTTTTTTCTACTGAAACTGTGTGCTCAATGAGTGGAGGAACATGTTTATCTTTTCTTTCAAAAATAATAAAAACTGCTTGGGAAAGAAGTATTAAATATGTATTGTAACTTGATTTTTTCAACTAAAGGTTTTTTTTTGTTTAAAAGGCATATATATATATATATATAAGGGCATATATATATAAAGGCATATATATATATATATATAAGGGCAAAAAAAGTAAATTTTACAGGAGAGCAGTTTAAAGTTTTACGTTATTTTACAAGTGTAAAAACTGGTATTAAAATAAGTGAACGCAGCTTCACTTTGGCTACAGTGAGGTCAACTTCCACTCGCTTTTCGACTAAATTTTACAACAGTTAAAAAAAAATGGCCTGGTCGATCTTTACGTCCCTTTTATTAATCGCGGTCACATATATATATAAAGCACAAAATGTATTTGTTTGTTTGTATCTTTGCCTACACCAGTGAACCGATCTCTCGCAAATTTTCACCGTTTGTTACTAGCTACACGGTTGGGAAAATAGGGTACTTATTATTTTGATATTCTACGTGGGCGTGGAACCTCCCATACAAAGTAAATACTTGTCATCGTGTAGCTTGGTAACAGTAATAGGTAGCGCTTTGAAATTTTGCACCCGTAAACTCTATATTAACATATTAGAAAAAGATATACTCGTGTTACTGGCAAACTACAATAGATAGAGACTTGAAGCTTTACACGCATAGTCTACAAAATACAGAATTAATTGGGATAGTGGGCGTGGTGCATCTCATACAAAGTGAAAAATTATTATCTTTTACATAGGGTACTATCACAGGTATAGTCTTGAAAGTAGGTAAAAGTAACCCTCATACTCATGGAAATACTCTAGAAAAAGATAGGATGAATTGGGACAGAGATTGTGGTATCCCCATACAAAGTAGAAAATTATTATCGTGTATATTGAGCTAAATTAAGAATTCTAAATTTCTCACCAGTAATCCCGATATTAACCTACATAGTCAAGCTAAAGAGAGACTGAATTGGAATAGTGGGCGTAGTACCTGCCATACAAAGTGAAAAAAATATTATCGTGTTCCTGGCGAAATACAATAGATAAAGCGTTGAAGCTTTGCACGAGTAACCCCTATTTTTATGCGCATAGTCTGCCAAAATACAAACTGGATTGGGACAGTGAGCGTGGTACCACCTATACAAAGTGAAAAATTATTATCGTATACCTGGATAACTGCAATAGGTAGAGTCTTTAAACTTTACACAAGTAATCCTCAGAATAATTTGTCGAATAAGTCGACTTAAATAAGGCGACAACTTATAAAGTCTGTTGGCCTTTTTTTTCCTCTAAAAACTATTTCTGTGCTTCTTTTAACAACAATGTTTCACTTGAACGAATATCATTTTATATAATATATTTGCATTCAGGAGATGTTCTATTTTTTTAAAATTCTTCCATACTCGAACGCTCTGTGTTACCTTCGCAATAACATATATCGTCCCCTCAATACAACAATAGCGTATAATTTTTTTGGGGTTTTGAGAAGTCGAGTTTAAAGTTTTTGTCAAATCGGATATCGATTAAAACCTCAATATTTCGATTAAAACCTCAATTCTTCATATTGGATTTTTCGACGAATACGTTATACAGTTTCTTGTCTTTAAATTGACCAATTTTTTTTATTCTACGCATCCTTCAAGACCATATGTTATTATGTCATTCAAAGCGCAAGCCCTCCATATAGGCTATTTTATTTTGTAGGGAATTCGTATAATGTATCTCATACACTATTTTATTTTGTATGGTATACGCTGTTTTATTCAATAATTTTACGGTATTTTTATTAAAATATTTGATCTCAAAAATATCAAATTGTAACATTATAAAACCGTGATTAATTCATAGTTTTGTTAATTCAGTGGCACATATTCATTACTTTCCAATTTGGGTTATTATAAACAAAAAATTGCGACAAATTAAGGTATACATTGCGTAAATTACAAATAACTAGAAATTCATTCGTCTTCTTTCTCTTCCTCAGCTACATTTGGCTCATCTAAACAATTTCGCTTCTTTCCACCTTGTAAGTTAAAAAAAAATGACTGCGAGACACGAGGAATTACATTCTTTTTGCACAAATTTTGGATATCATGCAGCTTTTGATTACAAATTGGCACTATTTGAAAACTATTTCTCAAACAATAGTGTATATTATTCTAAGCTATTTTATGAGTTAAAGTTTTCATAAATTGTATTTTTTTCTACAGGCTAAAATGGATTATAATGCGTATACATTATTATTCTTTTAACAACTTTGGAATGGCAATTTCAAGTAAAATAGCGCATATGAGCTTACACACTTATTGAAGAAAAATTTTGAACAAGAAATTATACACCATTTTTTCCAGCGACATTTTGACCCACTTTTTGGAAGTAGAATTTGACGTAATTTTGACCAGACATAAAATCAATGCTGGAGATTCTAAATATACAATAAAAAAATAATAGCGTATGAGCACATACGCTATTGTTATATTGAGGGGACGATATGATACGTTTAAATGACGAAGTTCGATTGGCTTCGAGCCATACAAATGATGGTTCTTAGCTTGTTTGTAGACTATGATGACAAACGTAACAAGCATGAAGCTCTATATTGTTTTGTAAGAGCTTTCCTAAGGCGTGCACCGGCCATTTTCAGGAATCCAATTTTAAAAATTCTGGGCAATTTAACCATCGATTATTAAATAAAAAATAGGGAGCCTTTAGCCATTTGGTAGCCTCTTCAGCTACGTTTTCATCGGTAGGCACCCAACGCCAGCCTATCCAAAAGTTCTAAGATTTGGCTCACTCGAAAGGCCACAAACTGTTTGTACGGACGATGATCTGACCGTATCCATGACACTACTAGAGTCGCACCAGAACATGATTTTATAAATTTTTATTGAAAGTAACTCACTCAAGCTGTTAGCCAAACTTACCCCAATTAAAGAGGCTTGAAATTCAAGACGTGGTATGGAAGGATCTTTAAAGATGTGACATTAGTAAACTTTTATTAAACGAGTTTCCATTAGTGCATCTTAAATAGCTTACCGCTGCTTAAGAATCTTCACTGGCGTCCAAAAAATTGTGAAATTGTTTTTCGATTACATCTTTAAAATTAGTTTTAATATAGCACCTTGGAATTTTCTTTGTTTCTACCTCAGGAAAAAGGCACATCTAGCGCAGCCACTTAGCAAACTGATCATCACCAATCAGTTCATCCCAAGCACAGCCATTGCGCCAGGTTTCTTGGAAATCTTAGCATGCCAAGCGGATCAAAAATGGTGACAATATGAGTTAATCTTTGTAGGCAGCTGTTTTCCGTTCAACAAATCACTATTCTTGTATCGCGAAGATATTTTGTATACAAAATTAAAGCTTACTGTATCCCACCACATTCCCAGGACTTTCTCAGCTCTACAATTCTTTTTTGCTGTAATGCTTACCTTGCTAACAGTTGGCGCATGAAGTGCTTCCAGGACTCTGATAGAATTTGAAACCCAGTTGGGAATATGTATTATTTTATTCGAAATATATCCATATAATATGTATAAAATATTTTATTGTAAGTAAATACTAGTTTTTTAAAAAACTATTAGCTTACAATTTGTTGTATTAAATGTCCATCCTGACAAATATTGTGAGATATAAAAAGCTAAAAACTAATAGTACGTAATTATTCTTCGCCTTTTTTATATTTTCTTGCCTTGAAATTAATTACTTATGAAAATATTATCTGTGGACTACATACGACGTATTGGTAAATTAATGATTTCAAAACTGTGGAGTCATTTAAATCGTTTTCTATGAATTAATTGGTTTTATGTTAAAGTCATTATTCTAAAATCATTAATTTTAGCATTTTGTACTGAAAAAGGCAAATGTTTTACACTTACTTTTGTTAAATAAATTGATGTTGTTATAATTTGCCTTCTCGTTTTGTGGTTTTATTTGCAAGATTATTTATTATAAGGAAAAAAAAACGTGTTTTACAATATTGTGGGTTTGTTCTAACTGTTAATTTGCTTCTTTACTCCTAGCTCCACAGCCACTTGTTAAGGGCTAGGCCGATTAATTCAATTTGACATGAATATAGCAGAGAAGTATGTGAGCTTAAATTTTGTAGCTGGGTACCAAACACTTTCCAGGCGTGGCGCTATGTGGTCTCAAATGTGGGTACCTCGCTTGTTTGATTTTTCAAAATTATGAATAGGTTGTTCTGTTCTGTAAACTACAAGATTTTTGATCACAAGTCAATATAAAACACCTGTGTGATTTTAGATCCTTCTATAGATCACATAATTTATATTTTTAAGTGATTTAAAATTTGAAAAACCATGGGAAAAATACTTCAAGTTGAATGGATTCGAAAAAGGAGCTCATCTACATTTTGTAAACAATTAGTTATTAAGAATTAAATCTACTCATAGTATAGAAGTAGGGAAAAATAATAAAAAACTTCTTTTAAAATTACGTTCGCTTAGCTAACCGACGTAAAACCACATGATTTTAAAAACCCATTTTTGAACAAGCATAGTATTAATATAATTTTTTATCTCTTACATATTTTTTAATTTTTTTCTTTTTTAAGTTTTATGAACTTGTGATTTTTAGACCTTAATTAGCTCTTTTGCTTAGACTATCAGTATTTACATAATATTTTAATAAATAAACTTAAATTACTTTAGGAGCTGCTTATTTCCCGGGCATCAATTAATTTTTTTTTTCCTCGGGAAATGAAAAAGTCCAAATATTTGCTTTTGCCAATGTTATTGGGAAAATTTACCACTAATAAATTTCTTCTGCATAAGACATTTGACATTTAAATACAAATTTAGAATAAAATATTTTAAATAAACATTTGCGTTTTAAATTTTTCACACAATAAAAACGCCTATGATATAAATGCAAGCACTTGGAGCACGTCCAACTATTGGGACAAAACTTTAACAAAAATAATATCCTTTCGAAGCTCTCTGATATTAATAAAAATAAATCGCAATGATTAAATAAAATTTTTGAGACTAACACTAGGGCACAGAAAACTAACACAAAACTACATTATGACAAGGGAAAACAACTCAATATGTAGATGCAATAATATTTCTACACTTTACATCACTCACCCACCTTCTATTGGAATGAGCCAATTATTTTCGAGAAAGGAGACAAATATTTGCTGAAATTAATCCTCTTACTGTGTTATTCTCCCCACTCTATAGTTCAATCAAAACAATAATTCAGTATTTGTGGAGCAGACGCCTTATTTATTATTAATTCTGTTAAACTGTTATTAGCTTTATATATTTCTTATTAACTTTTTATTAACTTCTTTGCCATAGCTTATTATATATAGGTAAACCCTTTATCTATAAGACATTTATGTGTCTAATAAATCTGTAAATATATAAAAATAGTAATCCGCTTTTACTATTTTTTTTTTTTTATTAAATTTCAATTCATGCAATACTTTTTTTGTGCTGATTTTTCTGGCAGATTCAATACAGCAACTCTACTTTAGCAGATATATTGTGCTCAAGATATAATACAGTAGTACCCTTCTTGTTGTGTTGGTGCAGTTGTTCCTCCAGGCTCACTGCACAAATCTTCCAGTCAGCCAGACTTGCCACGTTGAAATAAAAAACTGGACAATGAATGGAAGGATTGAAAAATTTAAATGCGTATAATTAACTCTTAAGCTATTACAGTAATACGAGCATACAATCAGTTTCTCATTTCAGTGCCCGAAATGTAACATTTTAATAACACATAGCTACTTCTTTAAATACGTTGACGCATGACACACTATTTTTTCTTTAACTAATTTAATTTTTTTAAATATAAGAGGAAGCGATTGCTGGTATTCACAGAATCATATTTTGGTACATTTTAATTTTTTAAGTTTAAAGCTATGGCATTACCCCATAATTGAATGCAAATGCCATAACACAATGTTGGTTTACTAAAAGTGGTTTTACATGACGTGTATTTGTCATATGACTTGTCACTTTTCCATGTGTAAATTCTAAACACGTCGTGTGAACCCTTTCAAACATAACATGTGTATTTTCCATGTGTACAATACATATGACATTTTTCATTTTTGTGGTACCAAAAGCACTAAAAGCGTGGCAAAAGCACTACTTTTGCATATTTGCATTAGCTGTGGTTGGCAATACAAAAAACTGTCTGGCGGAAAAATTATATAAGATAGGTTACGTCAGATGTAATTACACATGTATGTTTGAAAGAAAAAATTATAAACCGTATGCAAAATGCCTATTTTGACAAATACATGAAATTAAATATGGGTTATCAATTTGAAAAGTCATATGACAAACACACGTCGTGTAAAACCACTTTAACTATGCTTAGGGTTGACTTTCCACCAAGAAGCCAGCTTATTTACACTGCTTTTAACTTCTTCCTTGTGACTTTTTCAGGTTTAGCGCCGATCAAGATGTATACCAATGTATTTGTTGACCATCGAGTTGTGAGATATGATTTATTTATTTATTTATTATAATAGGGGGCAATAATAGATACGCATTGTGAATGTGATATAAATACAGTTCATTAATATCTGAATTCTAAATGAAATATAATTTCTTGTAAACATTAATATGCTACTTGGGGGTCCATCGAAGTTACTAGATGGCGTATACGAAGCCTATAATAATTTAAAAATTGGGAACTCTGACTTTTTTAATTGAAAAAAATCTTCTTTTATAATTATAATTTCATGAGCACTAAAATAACTTTTTAACAGCTTAAAAAATTCTTGTTCAAGATTTGCTTTAACTTGTACATTGGTCCTTCATCACATTCTTTGTAAACCGCTTGAGACGTATCCATGAAAGGCGCAGAACCATAGCTTCTTTTTATATACATACATATGTATGTAGGTTTTTTCTGTTTTTACTAATAACTACAAAATTTTCAAGTAAATATTAATAAAATAGAAAATTTAAATAAAATTGAAAGAAATGAATGAAGTAAAAAACTCTATGGTTTCAAATGAGAAAGTTTTATGGTATGAAAATATTTTATCCATGTCTTGCATTTCATTTTATATCTTCTTATAAACTTATAAACTAGCTGTACCCGCCACATCGTGGGCATCCTGATAATACTTTGCTCGATTTTGCTTTGAAAGTATTACACACCTATTGTCAGATTTTATGGCCCTATGATCCAACTTGGAACGACGGGAATAAATATATATATTGCAAGTCTTACTTATATAGAGTAGCACCTATATGATAAAAATGCAACTAAACTAAGAAGAAACTAACAATAACAGAATTTTGTAGCCACACTCAAGTCGTAGTATTCTTACTAAATTTTAAAAATTAACGCTAAATAACAAAAGTAATATAATCAAATAATTACCAAAGTATGTATTTCACAAAATAACCAAATTATGCAACACGTACGCGACTTAAAACACATACAAATTTTATTCAATTGGCTATTTGGCATATATTTTTCTCGCCATCTGTGTTTAAATATCAAAATTGAAGGTGCCGTGCCGTACTAAATAGTTAAAATGATCTGTGTTTTAAAATATGCAACTTTCAAAAATTAATCGTGCCATGCTGTACTCAGCAGTACTTGGTATATGGATGCTACATATCTGTTTAAGTATTTTTTTATTTTATAAAAAAATAAAATATTCATATCCGGTTAGTTCAACTGCGTGTTTTTACTGCTATTTCTCCACTTTCTCTTGGAAATAAGATATATTTGCAAAAAGAGGTATTCAAAATTTTGTTAAAATCCATCAAGTACTTTTTACGTGATGCGAACGTAAATTAAAAGCAGACAGACAGACAGACGGAAATGAGTTACTACTTTATTATATGTGTAGATGTATAGATAAAATCAAATGTCGTTCGTTGGTAATCGCATAACTTCAGAACTTTTACGGAAATAAAAATTGACCACGCCCACTTTTACGCCCATTTTTTAAGTATCTAGAGAACTATAATAGGTAGATTTTAAATATACATATATATTTTAGCGAAACAAAGACTGGACTGGAATAGTAGGTACCTCACAAACAAAGTGTACAATTAGTATAGTCTAATTAGAGTTCTGCAAAAGGTAGAGTCTTTAAACTTTGCTCAAGTATCCCTTAGGCTAATGTAATTAGGCTAGCAAAAATTACACCAGGTTATGACAGTGGGAGTAGTAGCTCCCATACAAAGTAAAAAATTTTTAAGTTGTAGAGAGAACTTCAATATGTAGAATCTTGAAAATTTGCACTAGTAACCCTCATACAAATATATTGCTATACAGAATAGATTAGGATAGTGGCAGTGGCACCTCCCATACTGAAACAGTTTTGTCGTGGGAATAGCGTGCATTTTCGAGTTAAAGGTTAGCCATACTTTTCTTCCAAGTGTTTATTGTATTTCTTGTGGATCGGTGTAGCAAAGCGCACTAGGGATAGCCGGTTCTTTAATAATTTTCTACACGAAATATTTTAGTGATAATTATGCAACAATTACCCTAAAATATAAGCAATAAAGAATTTTTATAAAAATGGCACTAATCCACGTTATAATTTGCTGTAGAAGCAAAAAGTGTTTAGCAATAATGTGTAGGAAAGAAATAATAAAAGTACTTATTGTAGTATGTGTTTCTTAATAAACAATAACAATTTTTAACATATGCCGCACTGCAAATAAACTGAACGATACTAAAAACTAGGAAACTTTTTAATAAACAAATATAAAAGAGATGTTAAGAAAAACAAGGATCTAAAGGAAAAAATATATACTTACTGTTTTAGAAAACTGTTTCATTTATTTTTAATATAAAATATTTATAAAGTTCGAAGCTTTTGCTGCAATTTAAGCTCAAAGGTTTTGGCTTAAAAAAGTACACAAAACATGCTACAAATGTTATCAGCTGCTTTACAGATATCTTAACATTAAAGGCGTCAAATATGATGGCCACATAATACAACAACATTTATTTTTTATACGTAAGTATATGGTATGAAATAAATACGTCGAAATCAGAAAAAAACTTAAAAATTTTAAGGAGAATAAAAAAAAGTTAAATTACTATAACTTTTATCGTAAAATAAAAAAATTACCAATTTTTATGTAATATAAGGTTCGTTTGGCAGCCAGCTCTCTAGAAAATCCATAAACCTTCAAGGGGTTATAGTTAATTTTTATTATTTGCTGTCAAAATAACACAAAAATACTAACAAGAGAGTTTCTTTAGATATTTTTAGAATACTTAAGCTACAAAATAAATGTTAGGAAGTTGGTAAAAATTATATCCTCTTTCCTTTCCTCAGTAATAACACATTACTACGAGAATATTCCATTTTATGTATCATAAAGTTATTCTCTCTTATTTTAAAAAAGAAGTTATTTCAACAATTGGATTTTTTAATTTAATTTTGCACCAATTTTAAACACCTACCTTTCCTAAATTAAACAAAAAACGTGTTTTATATAATTTAGTTTTTAAAAACTTATAAGTGCATTAAGACAATTTAATATATATGTCGAATCCAGTTAAAAGGGACCTATTGATGAAAAAAAATCAATTTTCACTTTTTTGGTGATTCTTAAAATAGACAATACGCTCCTTCTAATGCAGCAAAGCCCAGTGTCAAAAGTGAACTTTAAAATACACTTTGATAAGAAAAGAAAAAGAATAAACCCGAAGTAAAAATTTTAAAAATATTGCAAATAATACCATATTCGTAATCAGCAACCCCGAAAATCCCTGTGTGACGAATTTCGTGCGGGTCCATAATGTTATAAAATAGTCCACCATATTAGATAAGCCATTTTCAAATTTCAAAATCTAATAACAGATTCGTAATCAGAGGCCCAGACAACCTTTGAGTGACGAACCGCAAGCAAATACAATAATATTGTAAAAAATAATCCTTCATATTAAATTCGCCGTTTTGAATTTTCAAAATCTAATATTAGATTCGTAATCTACGACTCCGAAAACCTCCGAGTAGAAACTCTAAGATATGAAATCGCTCAGGCGTATCACATTGAATTTGTTAACTTTAGAAAAAAGATATTGGATATGCTATTTTTAATTTTTAAAATATAATAGCAGATTCATAATATTCAACGTCAAAAGCCGCCGGATGATAAGTTTCAAACCATAAAAGTGTTCAGGTGTGACAAAATGAACTCCTTAAACTTAAAAATCCGCCATTTTGAATTGTTAAAATGTAACACCAGACTCGTAATCTTCGACCCCAAAAACAACCAGGTAAAGAGTTTCAAGCCATAAAAACCTTCAGGCGTATCAAAATACACTTGTGCTAAACAAATGCAATAACATTACAAAATATGTTCCCCCTTATTGGACCCGCCATTTTTAATTTTCAAAATCCAATACCAGATTCGTAATCAGCGACCCCCTTAACTCCGTTATGACCGGCGTTTCAAAATTGACTTGTTAACTTCAACATCGTTTTTCTCCAAAACTCATTTTTTATCAATAGTTCCCTTTTAAGTGGATTCGACACACAATTTTTTTTTTTAATTTTATGGTTAATTTAGTAAATTTTCTTCCGAAAGAAGATTTTATATTAATTTTATCAGGCATATCACAAATTCCGTTCAGAATTGAAATGATTCCGTAATTGCCACTTCGATCGGAATACTTTAGTCTTCTATTGATTCTGTTCGGTTTCATTAAATCCAAAGAATGAGTGTAGCTGTGGAATTGATATTTTAAGCAATTTCAGCCATTTAAACTATTCACAACAACTTCTTATTAATAATCCTTCCAAATCTGAAACCTAATTTATCAACTTCCTATTTATTTACTTCTGGTGGTGAAATTATATATTCTTTCAATCTGAAGTTTATAATTTACGAAATATATACGTGGATTTAAATTAACAATTTCTAATAAACAAATTATTCAAGGATACAAAACTTAAGATCTTAAGTCAACTAAAGCTGTTACAGAAAATAGTCAATGCAAAAAAATTAATTATTAGATGCCACAAAAATTATCATAATTTCAAAAGAATAAATCTTACGTTAAAAGTTAAACGCAAGATCATATGTCCATTGGTTTAGCCTAAAATTTTAATAACCAAGAGTTTCAATATCTTTTCAATCCTGGGACATAGAGAAATATGTATTTTAATAAATAAATAAATAAATATGTAGCTTTAATAAACCTGTACATAAATATTTGAAACCTAACATTTTGCCATACCAACTAAAGGGAAATAATCTTGGTTGAAATATATATAAAAAATTTGTCAGCAATCACTCCAGCACAGTCTACCTACTAATTTGATTGTAATTATAACAAGATACCCTAGCATGCAACACTGACTCGATGAGAAATTGTAGCAATTCCGAGATAAAATCATAACCGATTATACGTAATTTCAGTTTACGTATTTCGTGTAGAGGTTTGAAAGGAAATGTTACTGAAATAGTTAGTCTATTTATTAATCATTTGAAAAACATTTTTAATCCCGAATTAATCTACTGTTATATATAGGTTACCGCCAGTAATAAGGAAAACCGTAATAATGAATATTGTAAAAATTGCTTTTGAGGAAAGCAAATATTTATCTGCTTTTTCATTCCCAAGAATTTGAATAGCAAGACATGCAGGATAAATTTACAAATTATAGCATTCACCAAACAGCATTACTATACACCTAATTCTGATTTTACACGGTAGATTGGTTCCAGAAAAATCAGTGTAAAAAAGACATTGATCATATACAAAAATAGGTGATTGGTTCCTTATCTCTAAAACCTATTAAAATTAGTGAAAAACGAGAATTTTTTTAAGAACAAGAAATCATGTTTATTTTTACACATACATATATGCATGTACATATAATGTGTATTTGCACCGTTTATTTGCATCTTTAGTGTATGATGAAGACGTAATAGATAGTTTCGTTCCAGAAATCAACGATTGCCTAATTGAATTTTAATTTTCTTATAGTTCTTACTGTGACTTCGTTTAAACCGAACATTTTGCCAATAAATGTCGAGCCTTCTCCACTTCGAAGGCGATCTAAAATTTCAATTTTGTTTTCTAAAGAAATGGCTTTACGTTGCAGTTTTTTATTTGTAATTTTCGACGTCTTCTTTTAGAGATTCATTGATAGTTCACAAAATATTAATACTTTTCAATTGCTCTGACAAGTAAAAATGCTTGTATGCACAAAAAGGTAATTCCTCTAAATTTTTGATATACAAATATTTTGCAAAACTTAAATTTTACAAATAAAATCTAAGCCCAAATGATTTTGAATCGTGCTAAATGGAATAAAATTTGAAAGAAAATGTTACTGAAATAGTTAGTCTATTTATTAACCATCTGAAAAATGTTTTTATTCCGAATTTGTCTACTGATATAGATAGGTTAACGCCAGTACTAAGGAAACGTACATAATACTGAATATTGTAAAAAATGCCTTTGAGAAAAACAAATATTTATTCTTATTGGAATATTTGGCCAGTGTTACTTGGTGTGGCAATACTCTTAAACAAGTTGTGATATTAATTTAAGTTGTGTTGTTTCGTTTGAAATCAATTAATGTTATTTTTCAATGTTGTATTATATGTTCCTTGTATTTCGTTTTTAAAACCAGAAATGTAAAAACAGAAAAATTTACTATATCCCTTGAAAAAGTCAACAAATAATTGACGAAACGTCGGGAAAAATTTAAAATACATTGTTTTATTTACATTAAAGAAGTCAGGCCATATTAGCTTATTTATTAAATAAAGATATATTTATTTGTTTTTCTATCTGCTTTTTCATTCCCAAGTTATAGCACTCACCAAAATCTTCAAATTGCATTACTATATTTTGAAAAAATTACTGCAGAAATAAAGAATTAAGGTGAATAAGAAAAGTATAAAGTTTATGCTAGGCAGAGACATATGCCCTAATATTAAAATAAATATTATCTCATATTTCGATGGTCAAATACCAGAAACAAATGAAATTGAAAGCTTTAAAATCTGTCTTTTTTGTAGAAGCTACGTTATAAATTGGTCCTCTACGCGTACTGCTTCGAGCTTAGAAAAAATATATAACCTAAAATAAGATTCATCGAATGATCATATCCCCTCTCTGTTATATTTAAAAGTAGAACATTCAGAAATATCTAAAGGTGCCATGGTATGTTCAGGAATTGCGAAACACATCCAAACCCGCTGGCTCGTAACAAATTCCTTCCCTTTATTGGTCGTGCACAAGGGAGTTGAATTTAAATGACAACAACAACGACGAAAACAGATTTTTACTCATCACTGGTTGAAATTGATTAAGTATATATTTTTTTTTATTTTGATATAAACACTTATTGTTATTTCCACTATGATTTAACAAAAATTATATAATCTGTACATAATAAATAAATTCAATTAATCCCTAAATCGAGGAATTAAAAATTAACCGAAGAAATATCTACCCCGTTTCTTTTTTTTCTTACTATTTGAAATAAAGATATATGCAGTAAAAGATTTCTTATAAATTATTTAATGAACCAAATCACAAAGTTTCTTTCTCTTTGAATTGAACACAGCAACAGTATTAAATAATGTTTTACAATCAGCTTTGGTCTTCTCCTCGTTGGAAACTTAAAATTTATGTTTAAAGTTTACTGAATTTTTTGATTTTATGTTTCGCTACAAACACAGTAGAAGCTAAAAGTAAGTTTTTCGTAAAACTTTTCGATGCTTCTTTTAAGTATTGAAACATAAATGATAGTGTGTTACTTTTTGGAGAATTACAAAATAATATGTATAGCATGCGATACTTACAACACTTAAATACAATTCAAGTAATTTTAAAGAAAGATAAATTTATTTTTTTTTTACGTTAAGGCCCATTATTATAACTTGCTATTAGCTAAAGTTAAGATTTTATAAGAGATATAACAAGAACATCTTGCCTTTAACTTTTAACATTAGATATAGGAGTTTAACGTTGCCATGTTTTATCATCTATAAAGTTGCCGTATTTTCTAATCTATTACACAGAAAAATTTTTTTGCTCCTATTAACAGTTTTAATTAGTTTAAGATACAAATTTAATTAATTTTTTACTTGATTCAACTATATAATTAGTTAAGAATAAATTCAATAATATTTCAATTAAGTAGATAATTGAATTAATTAAAAATTAAATTAAAGTTGTATCTGAAACTAATTAAAACTGTTAATAGGAGCAAACAATTTTTTCAGTGTAGGAAAAATAAATTCATGTTAATTTAATTTGGCATTGAAAAATAAAAATGGAAACAGGTCTCGTTTGTTGTAAATAAAATATTTTCATTTGTTTGTTGCACAGATAACTAATTTGTGGTTTGTTGAAAGGAAGCAAATAAATGAAAGGTATGATGTTGCCACTATGTTTTTAAAAAACAATATATTTTGTCAAAAGTAGTCGGTGTTTCTTCTTGTACTACCATATTTTCAAAAATATTAATTTTATTTTACAATGAAGTTGTAATAACGAAAAATAAAGGTAAAATTTAACTGAAAGGTACTTTAAAGGCAAGTTATAGTAATGGGCATAAAGATATTTATTTATTATTATTTGCTTAAAAATAAATAGAGAAATAAAGAGACTATACAATTTTATACTAGTATAGGAATCTTAATTATAAAGGAAGTTATTGGTAAAAATTTTAAAAAATAATGCATAAAAATTGTGTTATCAAAATTTTTACCATTATTCTCATATATTATTTCCCAGCAAAAATTGAGTCATTACCAAACTACCAAACTTAACTACTTGTCAACATAACGACTCTTTTTTGTTATTACCAAATTCAGTTACTCGATTACAAAACATATTAAATTAAAATAATAAAATAATATAATTATTTTATTATAATAATAAATAATAATATAATAAATAATATAATTAGTAATTGAACTAGTTCTTATATTTTAAAAGAGAAAACCTTTTAAATTTTTACTAAATAATGAAATATTGAGTAAAAATTTATTTTTAACCAACTTCAAAAAAAAAGAAGGAGGTTATCAATTCGTCTGCTTTTTTTATGCTTGTGCCCGCAGAACTCAGCCATTTCTGAACCGATTTTAATTATAACCGATTTTTTTCTTTTTTTAAAGCTTGTAAGCATAAGCTTTGATTAAGATTGGTCCCGTTTTTAAAACAGTTCTTTATTTAAAAAATTAAATGGTGTCCCCATAAAACATACATGTTTTTTTCGTGTATTAAGAAGACTAAAGGCCGCGAATTTAAAATTTTAAAAAATTGCGTATCAGTATAGCTCCAACCAACAAAAAGTAATAAAAAAAATAAACTTAGAATTTAAAGGGTGTCCCCATAGGTTACGTAATTTGACCTTTATGGGCCTATCTTTTGAAGCGTTAAAGACAAAACCTTGAAAGTTTGACAGAATGTCGATTACTGTGACCGTTATAGTAAAAAGTATATATATTCAAAATTATAAATTAAAGGGTGCTCCAATAGTTCATCAAATTTACAAAGAACCTGTATTACTAAGTCTGCTATAACAAAAAGTATAAAATTTGAATTTGGAAATAAAAGGGTGCCACAATAGTTAATGTAATTGTTTGTATGTAGCCAAACTTTTGAACCGTCATAGACAGACAGCTGAAATTTACAAGGAACCTGTATTGCTAAGTTCGCTATAACAAGTATATAATTTGAATTTGGAAATTAAAGGGTGTCCCCATAATTGATGTTATTTGACCTATATGGCCCTATCTTTCGAACGGTTATAGACAAAGACTTGAAAATTAGGCAGAATTTCCACTACTTTGTCTGTTATACTAGCAAGTATAAATATATAGAATTATGAATTAAAGGGTGTCCCAGTAGTTCTGTAATTTGCTGTATATGAGTAAACCTTTGAACCGTTATAGACACACAGTTGAAATTTACAAAAAATCTTTGTGGCCAAGTCCTCTATAACAATAGGTCTTTAATTTAAAATTGTAAATTAAATAAATGTTGCCCTATCTTTGAAACCGTTATAGACAGACATTTGATATTTACGCAGAACGTACATATATTACTATGTCCGCTAGAGTAAAAAGTATAAAGTTGGAAATTAAAGGGTGTACCAAAGTTAATGATATTTGATTTATATTACCTTATCTTTTGAATACTTATAGATAAACATTTGAAATTTTAACAAAGCGAATATCACTATGTCTACAATAAAAAGTACAAAAAACTTAAAGGGTGTCCTCATAGCTGACGTAATCTGACTTATATGGACTGGTCTTTTGAACCGTTATTTATATAGAGAGTGTATAGTTATGTCCACTATAAGAATTATAAAATTGAAAATGAAAGGATGTCCCTATAGTTAATGAAATTTTATGTTTGCCTTATCTTTTGAGCCGTTTTAGATAGACAACTGAAATTTACACATAATGTATATTACTATGGTCGCTATTACAGCTATAAAAATTTAAAATTAAATGGTGTCCGCATAAAAGACGGATGGTGGGGAAAATACCTTAACTTTTGAACAGTTATAGGGAGATGCTTAATTTCACATAGTCTTTATTTCTGCTAATTTTGGAGCATCTTTTTATCTTTTATTTTATTTTATGTATAGTTCTTACAGATTACTTCTTAAATTATTAGTTTAGAGCTGGTACCCAACTATCTGTTTTTTGCAAGAATTATGTTTTAGTTAATTTTTACAAATTTCTAAGTTAGCTCCTTAATTATTTAAAACCGAAAAAATATTGCATTATATTTATTTTATTGCGTCATGTAAATTCCAACTATCTATTTATAATAGTTTAAAAACCCGTTTTAACACCTTAACTGACGTCAACTATGAGGACACCTTTTATTTTCTGATTTTAAATTTTATAATTACTTGTTGTTAGAGCGGATATAGAAGTACACATACTGTGTGAATTCCAGGTGTCTATAAGTAATGGCTTATAAAATAAGCCATATACACCAAATTAAGTAACCTGTAGGACTTTTTAATTTTTTTTTTTTTTAAACTTCTCTTTATTGTGGACTTATCAATAAACACTTTGTATACATTCCAAGCTTCTGTCTAAAACGGTTCGAAAGATAAAGTCATATGTATCAAATTACATTACCTACGGACACAACCTTTAATTTTTTACCTTTTACTGCAGACATATTAATACACTCGCCGTTAGTATTTAATTGTTAAAAAAATAAGGCCATATACATCAAATTTGATCAACTATAGGGTCAAAGATAAGGTCATGTACATACATGAAGTAACATCGCCTATGAACGCAGCTTTTTATTTATAATTTTAAATATTTATAGTTGTGATAGCGGCCATAGTATTACCAGTTCTGTTGTATTACATCACCTATAGTGACAACCTATAATTTTGTATACTATTTACCGTAGATAACATTGTTTAAATTTCAATTGTCTATCTATAACGATTCAAAAAATAAGGCATACTTTAAAATTCATTAACTATAACCTAGCCTTTTATTCCTAATTTGATACTTGACATAGTAATAAAAGTTCTTTGTAAATATCATATGTCTGCCTACAACGGTTTAAGAGATATGTTCATATACGAAAAATCACTTCAGCTACGATGACACGCACTAAGTTTTTTTGTACTTGCTATTGTATTATTATGTTAAAATTTGCAATGTTTTTCTATATTAATATTAACTTTGTACTTTTTGCTATAGTGAACATAGTAATATACGTTCTGTGTAAATATCAAATGTATAACTATAGCGGTACAAAAGAAAAAAAAAACGAAAAATTACACCAGCAATGAGGACGCTGTTTATATTTCATTTCATTATTCATTAATACTGATACAGCAAACACAACGTGTTTAAATTTCAAACGTCCGTCTATGACGGTTTCAAAGATAGGGCTATAAGGATCTAGTAACATCGCCTATTGAGATATACTTTACTTTCCAATTTTATATTAAACACTTGCTATAAAGCACTTTGCCATACAGATACGTTGTAAGTTTCAACTCTATGTCTATAACGGTTCAGAAGTTTTGCCATTTACATAAAATTGGCTGCACGCAAACTAACCCCATGACAAATCGCCCAAAAACAAAAATAAAAAATTGACTAATAAATAATCACCCTAAAAAATTAAAAATTGCCCAAAAAAGAAAAATGGAAATTTTATCGATTTTTTATAAAAAATTTTTTCAATTTTGTAGTTCTTATCTATAATGGTTGAAAAGATAGGGCCATATAGGTCAAATGAAATCACCTATGGAGACACGCTTTAATTTCAAAGTTTAATTTGTTATTACTTTTTATTATTGGGACCTACTGTGATACTAATAGTGGTGCCCTTTACGTTTCACAATATACGTTAAGACATAAATGTCTGTTGTATGGGGACAAAATTTAATCTTAAAAATTGTGATTTGTTTTTAAAATGGGACAAATGTGTAAGCATAACTTTTCTAATAAAGAAAATATTTTAAAATCGGTTCAGAATATAAAAAAGCAACATACAGACGAATTGATAACCTTCTTCTTTTTTGAATTCGGTGTTTTTTATAGAGGTATAGAACTTTAAGATGACATTACTTTTCGAGATGACGACCGATTTAACAGCTGTTAAGTGATTTATTCAGTTTGGTTTGGCAATTCATCGTGAATAGACTCATGCCTGAACAACGCTTGCAAATAGTGCAATTTGGGCCCAAAACGAGATTACCGTTGTTCCCGATTTTCATAAGCGAATTTTGTTTAGCGATGAAGCGCACTGGTTAAATGGCTACGTCAACAAACAAAACTGCCGCATTTGGAGTGAAGGTAATCCTCAAGTGTATGTCGAAACACCGTTAGATCCAGAAAAACTGACTCTTTGGTGCGCTTTATGGGCTTGTAAAACCATCGGTCCGTTTTTTTTCAAAAACGATGGTAGCCAGAACGTTACAATCAATGGTGATCGGTATAGAGCCATGATTACTAACTTTTTCATTCCTGAATTGAATAACCATAATGTCAAGGATGTGGTTTCAACAAGACGGCTCAACATGTCACACAGCTCGTGCCACAAAAGATTTATTGAAAGACACGTTTGGTGCCCGCCTAATTTCACGTTTTGGCCTCCAAAATCTTGTGATTTAACACCGCTAGACTACTTTCTGTGGAGCTATGTAAAGTCATTGATCTATGCGGATAAGCCACAAACGACTGACTATTTGGAAGACAATATTCGCCGTGTTATTGCCGATATACGGCCACAAATGTTGGAAAAAGTCATCGAAAATTGGACGTCCAGATTGGACTACATCCGCGCTAGCCGTGGCGGTCATATGCCAGAAATAGTATTTAAAATGTGATACCACAAGATTATCTTTCGGATAAATAAAGTTCATGTCAATCGATTAATCCATCGTTGTTTTATTGCAACTTAAAGTTCTATACCTCTATAAAAAACACGCTTTACATATACATGTATATAATTTGACTTGACACACAAAATATAAATTTTTTTTCAATATACATATGTATGAACATACATATATTGTTTATATTAAGCGTTTCTGAAAATATATAAAATACCCTATAGGAGATCGAACTAGTGTTTTACTAGTAAAAAAACCACCAGTACTAGTTCTCAACTGTAAAATGTTCTATACTATCTTAGTACTCAAATTAACATTGAGTGTATTTGAAAAATCACTAGTACCATTTGTTCTAAGAGCATACTAGTACAATTGGACCCTTTTGGGTGCTTTTGAATCAGTTTATTACTAGTTTTTAAACGAATTTTTTTGTATGGCAGTTCTTTATAAAAAACAAAAAAATATGAGTAGCTAATTAGAATTTCTGATCAAAATATTTTATTTTTCATTATAACAATAGAATGAAGCAAAGACTAAATCTCAAAGATCAAACTCCAAGAATTATACTAAAACACATATTTTTCTGTTACCTAAATATTCTATCAGTCTGCAAGTGGTGCACTTAAACTATTTCAAGTACTACAACTCATCATCACTAGTATTTCGTAATTAAACTTCTAACCCTGTTTTCACTATTGTTTGTAGTTCTAGTAATTGTACTAGTAGCTTTTAGACAATTATCGCTTAATCTCTTACAGGCTATGTTTGCGGTCAATATCGGTGTATTGTTAAAAATTAAAACAAAACGAATAAATTTTTCGAGCAAACCTAAAACTATTTGCGACTGCGGTGCCTAATTCTAAAATTTAACAATAAACAATTCAAAACTCATATTAGCAAACAATTTCTACCTTTATTATTTCATATTTATTTCAATGAACGCATACATCCATTAGCAACAATATATTTAACTCTAACAGACTGTGATAAAAGATTACATACAACTTCTCTTCAAAGCTTAGAGGGTGTTGTAGGTTAAGTGGTTAGTACGTTGACTACTAACCAATGATCACGAGTTCAATACTCAGCCGTGGCAACATCAATTTTTCTGATATGTATTAATTTTTCTTTTTAATAATGCATATCACAGCGCCCTCCATCGCCGGTATTACCACATAGCTCTAAATAACCGGTGAAGTAAAATAATTATAAATTGGCTATGCTAGCTTCAGACTAATTCGCCTAAATAACACTAGAGGCGCTGCAATACTTCTTCTTCTTCTGGATTGTTGGTCATACAGAGCAACAATGTTGGTGCCAAATGGTAAATAGCTGCCGTAAACACTAGGTTCTTATTTGCAGCTTTTGGTCATGTCCAGAAACGACGGTTAGGTTGAAAACAATGTTTTAATTATTTTAGTTTTTCTGTATGTAGATATTATTTATTTGTATGTTGCAAATCCTTCTGTTTTTTCCTTTCGTCAAATGTGTGTAAAATTTATTTGTTAGTTTTTCATGTGGTTTCTTGATTTCGAAACATTTAGGTTATAAACTAAAACCCTAGCGATTACACGTGGCTGACTGATGCAAACACAAATTAATTGTACCACGGTACAGCTAGCCATGGAAGCCAATCAGCCAGTGCGAGAGCGAGACGCAAACCACTTGAAGACCGAGCAACAAGGACCGCCTGATTGACCTTAAACGATAATGACAATGACGTGCGAACGTGTTCCTCAATCCAAAGCTACTTTACCACTCCAGGCGCTGCAATACTGTCCTAAAAATAATCATAACGTGCAATTGCAGTGTTGCCAGATGGGAAGCTTTACTATCACACTAACCATCTGTCTTATATACTGCTATCACTTTCCGAAGGAAGTAACACAGTTAATATAGGCGTTAATTGCCTGAGTGTAACTTCTCTTTAAAAAAAAATTCAATCAACGGTTCAATTAATTTAAATCAACGATTTAATTTAGCAACGTTTGTAGCGACCGTGACCACGGTTACTCAGAGTTCCTTTGGAAGCACCCCCAGGAGCAGCAGGTGTCACAGCTTTCTTGGATTTTGATCAAAGATTACATACAGAAAGCTAAAAGCTTTCTCGATAAATTAAACCAATACCAATGCCCTTACTAAAACTATTGACATTTTTATATTTAATAAGAAAACTATAAATAAATTTGGGCGATTACAATTTTTGGGCCAAATTTCTTTTTTTCTTTTTTGGGCAATCTTTCATTTCTTTAGGGTGATTATTCGGCAATTTTTCATTTTTGTTTTCGGGCGATTTTGCATAGGGTCATTTTGCATGCAGCTCCGCAAGTTATACCGCAGAAAACGAAGAATGATAGACTCTTACAACGCGTGAAGTAGGTTGACATTCTTTGTTTCATGCGTCGCATGAAAAAAGTCAGTCTTTTCTTTTTTTGATAGTTAAAGGTGACATATTATATTCTATTTTCAATACTATCGATAAATATGTTTATGTCGTAGATTACTTTTTTTAGTATTAAAACCTTTTTTTAAACCTTTTGTAATAAAGTTTACAAATGTTTTCAAGAATAAATTACATTAAAATAAATTTTTTATTACAATTTTTATCAACAAAATTTACGTTTTAGTCGTACATTACTTTTAATTTATGTTTATTAATTTCATAAATTTACTAAACAAGTGCATTGATTCATTTAAATAGTGTTTGTTATACAAAATATTATTAAATTATTCCATAAATTTACTTTCCATTAAAAAAATATTTATACTATAGATGGTCATAACAAAAAGTTTGACTCATAAAACTTAAATTTATATTTTTATATTTTCAGTTTTGAGCTAATGATCGTCTTTTTTAAATAACTCTATTATATTTTATCCATAGCTAGGCGCAACAATTTGCCTTTGATTTAAGTAACGTCGTAATAACTTGTTCGAAATTCAAAATAGTCGATAAATTATTTTCTATTGCCCTATAAATAAGTATACACTAGCAAAATATATTTAAAACTCATTCGTTAAATTTGGCTCATAGTAAATTTAATACTTTAGAATGTTGTGTAGTCCTTGAGTGTAAAAGGAAATAGTTTCGTTGTACTTTTCTTATGTTATTTAAACTTTGATCTTTGAAATTAATGTACTAAAAAAGTTTAAATGATTGAAATTGTTTTAAAATCCTCTTTAAAATATTAAGTCTAAAACACATAGATACTTGAGTTTTAAATAAAGTTTTATTTTCATTTCTCTCTATTTTTAATTTAATACAATTAATTTAATAAAACTAATTTCTGTAAAAAAGAAACCACCTTCAAAACAAATCAGGCACGTCTTAGAGTTAAATTTCGTATGAAAGTGGAATTGATTCTGTATTTTGCTTCTATTAGAAAACGTAAATATTTTTTTTTTATATTTTGAAAATTTGAAACTGATTAGTCGAACTATTTATGTATTATGAAATTTATAGTCCAGCTTAAGTTTGTTTTTATTCTCTCTAAGATAGAATTATTTAAATTACAAATTAGGTGATAATATTAAAGAAAAATTGTGAAAATTTGATTTTTAGACACCAGAAGAGCGGAATTCACATTTTCTAGACAGCTACGTCCGTCATCAGCACTCTTCGTATCTATCTACTTGGGGTAGTGTTTAGTTGTAAGCATCATCTATTTAACCAACCAAACTCAGATAAAGGCATACGAGAAAAATTGTATTCAATTAGCAATCGTCAGTTGGTGAGAACGAAGTCTACCACTACCTTAAGCTTCTTTCTTTTTGATTATTTTTTCTTTAATATTTAGTTCGACTAATATTAATTTCAAATTTTCAAAATTAAAAATCGCAAAGAACCGCGCATTCATGTTTACTCAACAAAGTTTGGTTTGATGCTAGATTAGTGTTAACTAAAAACGAATGTTGGAAGTAAAAAAAATAAACAAAAGTAGCTTTCATTGGTAACTCAAGGTTGGCTGAAGGAACAACAAATATAAGGTGGTAAATAATAAATTAAAAATATTTAACAAGAGGGAAGCTTAAGGTAGTATTAGACTTCGTTCTCACCAACTGAGGATTGATAATTGAATACAATTTTTCTCGTATTCCTTTATCTGGATTTATTTGGTTAAATATATGATGCTTACAAATAAACACTACCCTGAGTAGATAGATACGAAGAGTGCTGATGATGGACGTAGCTGCCTAGAAAATGTGCATTCCGCTCTGCTGGTGTCTAAAATATAAATTTTCCCAATTTTTCTTTAATATTATCACCTAATTTGTAATTTAATTAATTCTTTCTTAGAAAGAATAAAAACGAACTTAAGCTTGACTATAAATTTCATTGTATTTTTTTTATATATTTTATGTATTGTATTTTCAATATATCTGAGCCAACAATAATTATGTTTGTTTCTCGGTTATTGCAATCATTTGCGGGTCAAAAAATCAATATCTCTTCTTTTTAGTCGAATATAACCAGGTTCGTTTAGTATGTTACGCGCCAAAGGATTTGGATGAGTTTCTGCATCTTTAGATACGTTACTAAATGTTTCGCTATTTCATGTTTGACTGATGGCATGTTTAGAAGTTTTTGGATGTTCGAGTTTTTTATATACCAGGGAGCAACGTAATCACACGTAGAATTTATTTTGGCACCTTTGAATATTTTCAACATTGCTAACTGAGGCAGTGCACCATAATTGAATTCCATAACTCGAAATCGGTTTGAGGATCGACTTCTACAGTAGAAGTTTGAAGTCTAAGCAGAGGGTAGAGTTCTTGCCAATTTGGATTCTATGTGGCTAAGTAAGGCTTCGATCAAGGTGTATACCGAATATACACGAGCCAAATTGATGATTCGCAATACATCTTTTTACGCTTAGAATTAGGTTCAGGTTAATTATTTACATTCTCTCAAACAGTTTTGATATATTTAGTAAAAGGTTTATAGGTCTGTATGGTTCTAACTTTGTATGGTCTTTTTCTGGCTTAGGTATTATAGTAATCAAAGAAATCTCCCACTCTTTAGGAATGGAATCACGACGTAAAATTTCATTAAAAATAAAAAGAATAATTTTGTTTGGCTACACGGGTCAATTTGAATAACATCTTGTTAGTAACTTTATCAATGCCAAGAACTTTCTTGGTGTTTAAACCAGTTTCTGCCCTTTCAATAACTCCAAGATCAAGGCTTAGGGTAACTGCGATCTATACGATTACCACTTTTTCTGAAATTTTCTTTTCTATTTTCAGTCCAGTACCGTTCGAGATCTACAGAATAAATGTGATTGCACCTTTGTAGTTGCCGGGTTTTTGTTGCATAATGCGCAGCTAATTTAATGTTTGTTCAAAATCAAGAAGACTCTGCTGGAGTTCTTAGAGGGCTATTTTCCGAACAATGCGTATTCAGCTAATTTCTATATTTCAACCAATTTATGCTTGTGCTAGTCGTTGGTGATACAATATTTTATTGTTTCCATAGATAGACAATAGTGGGTGAATGATCTGAGGATAATGAAGCTTCAAATTTAATAACTTATCACGCCAAAATGAATAACATCTGGTATTTTTGGCGATCAGTAAGCCAATTGTTGGGTTGTCCACTCGAGATCACACTCAGACGCATTTTTAAAATTTTGTCACACAAAACACAAACTTTTGGAATTATTAATCGTGATACTTAAAACGATTTTTTGCCTTGTAGTCGTCTGATGCAGTCGATGAATCACTAGGTCTTCGAATCACTACATCTCTGATACTTTAATTTTTGGGGATGGGGGTAGCGAAGAGCTCCGGGGGTAGCTAGTTCGTCAGCGTTTTAACATTTTGTTGGACTGTGATATATTTTTCCACATGCTTCTTTCGTATTTAATATCAATTTCACCTCTTATAGATGTTCTACACTTACTACACACTGCCATTACTGAGTTAATTTTTAACTTACTTATGTTGTAGATTTTATTGTTTACACATTAACTATACTTTATAATTTTGTTAATTTTTTGTTTGTTTTTAAACACATTTTATTTGTGCATTATTAAAATTTTTTTTATCAGGATCTAACAATCCAGCCAGTTTTGCTCGAATATGCACAAACATGAGGCGATAATTCGTACAAAATTTCAATAGACTATGTATATGATAATATTTGTTTACTATATATGGGAGATGCCATGCCCACTTTTTAAATTAAGTTTTTTTTTTATACAACATTTTAAGACTCCGCCTATTACAATTCCCAAGTAAAACGATGATAAATGTTTACTTTATATGGGAAGAGTCACATCCAAATCGAGATTTTTATACATAAATAAAAGAATCCTACGTTTATCGTGGTCGTCCTGACAATATTTTGTTCGATTTTGCTTTGAAAGTATTCCACACCAATTCTAAGACTCTTACTTTTATAGTGCTTTAGTTGTGGTTTATGTATTTACTTTATATAACGGATGGATAAAATTTTAAAATGTATAAAAAATTAAAATTATTGTAAAGCTCTGTGAAATGTGTTAAAAATATTTAAATAACATTGTAATTCCACCAAGTAAAAATACAAATCAAATATAAGTTTTATTCAACTGGCATCTAATGTTGCGCAATAGTGCTTAAAATATCCCACTTTCAAAAATAAAAGGTATGCAACGTGTTTAAAATATCCCAGTTTTAAATCGAAAATTTCAGTACCTTTAAACTGGAAATTGCGTTTTTTCATTGCTTTTTTTCCACTTTCTCTTGGAAATGAGATATTTTTGCGGAAAAAAAGTATCCTATATTGAAGGATGCTGAGTTACCTCCAGACAAAATTTTGTTAAAATCCATCCAGCAGTTTTTACGTGATGCGAACACAAATGGAAAGCAAACAGGCAGACATACAGAAATGAGTTACTATTTTATTATATGTATAGATATGTACATATGTACGTGCTTGTGTAATTTTTGTGGAATAAAAAAATTTACAGCAGCATATTTCCATAAACATAAAAATGCAAATTATGCGGAAATATACATGAATATTTTTTATTACAAAGCTTTGTCAAGTAATGTAATTTATTGGTACATTTAATAAAAACATTATGTAAATTTTTTATTTTATATTTATAACAATATTTAGTTTTATATGTTTTGCGAATCTTTTGGGAGTTAACGAAATGTAACACGTACCAGTTTGTGATATTTGCTTTAATGTTTTTTATTTTTGTACTTGATTAATATTAAATATTTTGGTCATTGTACTTTATGTAGAACTGATGAAGATCTGAAATCTTTCGTTTGGTTTGGTGTATTTAAGGAATTTAAAATCTATTGAATAGCATTTATTTTTCATTGAAGCATTATAACAAATAACCCAGCAAAAAAAAAAAAACTGCTCGCCGTATGCAGGTTTGTAAAGGAATGATGAGTTCTTATGGCTTACGAACCTGTTTACGTATGACATGCAATTTGTTTGCGATGTCTCACTTAGTAGCATTTCCTTTTAGGAGATTATTTCAGCGCAGTGTAGATATCCTAAAATCATGCCGTTTTATTTTCGTTGTTCATTGTAACAACTCGTAAATTTAAATTTTCATCTCTGCCTTACAATTATGCTTTTTAGTATCCATTACTACAAGAGAAAATGTAAGAAATTAGTTATTTTTTTTAACTAAAACAGCGTGTGCTGTGAAAGTGAGGGTAGCTTCCAAACAATACCATCAGCAAATTGGAATTCCAAGAACAAGGTTTGAACCCGAAAAGCTCACAAGAGAAAGAAATGTAACACAAAAATTAAACTAAATGCCAACGATATAACGCAAAGAAATACAAATAAGTTAATAAACTACGGCCAACGATTTAGCGCAAATAATTATTAATGAAATATACAAAAGAATTAAGTTAAAAGGCGCGACTTCAACCACGAAAAAAAAAATATATCACAAAAGATGATGAATAAGGAACAAAAAATTCGACTAGACATCAAAAAATTTCACTAAATTAGTCACCAGTTTCCTGGCAATATTTTATTGGATTTTGCTTTTCAAGTAATCCACACAAAATTATAAGACTCTTACGTATTTACTTTATTTAAGGGTACCTATTCAGAAAATTCTAAATATTATATAAAATTCTAAAAATTATTGTAAATCTCTGAAAAATGTGTTTAAAATATTTTAATAACAATGTAATTCCATAAAGTAAAAATACAAATCAAATACAAATTTTATTCAATTAGCTATTTGGCAATAAGTAATTTATATTTTTTCACTATTTTAAAACAGCGCCAACTGTTGCGCAAAATTTTTTAAAATAACCCGCTTTCAAAAATAAAAGTTGCTTTAAAGTTTGCAGTAACTTTAATCAGTAAAAAAATCTTTCTCTTCGAAATAAGATATTTTCAAGGAAAGACGTATCCTATAGTGGAATCAGAATACTTAGAATTTTTTGCTTAAATCCATTTAGTAGTTTTTACGCGATGCGAATACAGACAGACAGAAATGAATTATATGTATAGATAGATATGGATCCTTTTGGCCTTGCTCTACCTTGCAATAGCATTGATCTCGAAACAAATGATAATTAAACAAGTAATTCGAGATTTGTTTTATTTGTTCAAACTTTTACATACAAGAAACCGTTAAATTTTGATGTCTAAAACTTTGTAATTTAGCATTTTTTAAAATTTTGATTTTACACAAAATTGCTTAATTAAAATCGTTTGATTAAAACTATTGATAGCTGTAACTAAACCTATCTAAATACAAGCAAATAAATGTTGTCGAATCATCTGTAGCGAGTATGCTACTAAAACACAAGGTCTAACAATCCAAGCTATAACATGGATACTTTTAAAGTGTCCCCTTAAACCAAAAAATTAACAACACTAATAAAACTATGTACGCGTATCCACAATAAAATATAATGTTCATTTAAAAATCAGTATGAACATTTTTGTGTGTGTTTCAGTATGAAAAAATACAATGCAGTACTTAATGCAATACCTGGGAGCTTTGGAAGTTTATTATGTCATAAATTTTCTACGAATTGAACAATACCACAAATTAGTCACAAGAGATTAAACACATGATGTGTAGAGAAGACGAAAACATAAATGCTGAACGTATTTTTGGCACTTGTACACAAAGTGTAAGAAAAAATGAAAATTTTGGTTTGTATGATTTTATGATAACGGTCATTATAGTATTTATAGTAGTTTATGTATATGGTTCTTTACCCAACATTAGCTGTCATTGGTTAATATAAAATTATTTTTAACTCAAGCTAATACCAGTCTAGAGAAATATTCTAATGTTATCTTATCTTGTCTAAATCAAACCTTTATGAAAAAAATTCATCCGAATGAATTTCCGCTTGAGAAACATTTTTAATAATTTTGTGGCATATGGCAAATCATCAATAAACTTTATAGTGATGCACAAATTTACTTTGTACTAGTATTGGTGAGAATTTGAGAGCAATTTTAAAATACCGTGATAAGCAAAAGTAACCGCAAAGATTTTCCTTGAAAAATTAAATCAAAAGAAATTGTCTACGTTAATGCTGTTATGACAGTTTCGTAAAAGCAATGTATGTTTCAAAGACGTAGAACCAATTTTATGACGTTGTTTAGTACAAATGAATTTTAAGTCCGAAAAAATTTGTTCACATAAGTATGTGGACGGGAAAAATTAAAGAATTTTTAAAGAATTTTTTTTTTTGAGTTCAGGATAGCCAAGTTATCCAAAGTTTCCAAAATAATACCCTGTCTATTTCCGGTAGAGTTTTTAACTCGCTACGTAATATTTTAAGTTCTATTTGTATTCATATTTACTAATGTCAACATTAAATGGGTTACGAAAAAGTTCAAGAAGTGGTTTTATATTATTTATGTCTTGAAACTTATCTTCAAAATTAAAAAAAAAAGGTTTCAATTATCATAATATAATCAAGGGTTCTAACCTTTCTCTCCTGGTTCATAATTAGGGAAGTTTTCCGGAAATTCTCTGAAATCGGCTAACTTAATTTGTGATAACAACAAATATAATTTAGTTTTGAAATTAATAATTTTTATGGACAAATCGTATATATATATATATATATATATATATATATATATATATATATATATATACGATTATATATATATATATATACGATTATATATATATATATATATATATATATATATATATAATATATATATATATATATATATTTTCTTTGCTCTGTAATTCTAAATTAAAATCATTAAGTAAACCCAGTGGTATCAGAACTTCTTTTCTTAAATTAAACAGTCTGTTAAGACATTGTCCTCTACTTAGCCACCGAACCTCGGTAAACATTTTTAAATCATGGTATATGATGGGTTAAAATATTTTTCTCAAAAAAAATATTGTATGAAAAAAAAAACAAGGGGTATTAATTTTGGGGTTAAAATAAGTTTTATTTTTTCTGCTGAACTTACTTTTCGGGTTGAGAGGTTTTTTTTACAATGGAATAAAAAAAAGAGATTTTATATAAACAAAAACTGGCATAAGGCGCCAAAAAAAATAAGAAATATTTAAAGAAAAACGTCAAACTAGACGTTGACGTATAAAAGGATGTGGGGCTTTTCATACATAAACATCCCGCCCCCTCTTGCACGAGTGCAATAGTTCAAAAATTCATTAAATTGATGTTTAATTAAAAATAAAAAAAGTAAATTTATAAAAATTCAGTTTGAAAAATAAACCAGATGTAAAAAAAAGATAAAAATCCACGATAAACGTCCATTATGAACATTAATCACAATTGTAGCAGCATCACTGGGTTGTTGTTGTGGTGTTTGCTGGGTTCTCGGCATAATTTGTTGTGATTGCTGTTGTAGTTGTTCCACTTGCTGTTTTAATTGTAGTATTTGTTGTTGTAGTTGTTTCTTGTTTTTGTTGCCCTTTATTATGAATTCTTTTCGAGTTTTTCTTCGTCGATTTTCTTTTGGCATTTTCCTCTTTGGTTTCATTCTTCGCTGGTTGGGGGTTCGATCGTGGTTCTTTTTGTTCTCTTTAAATCGATGAAGAAGTGTGTGGTGTTCTTCTGTGCACTCCATACACCGCTCTCTACTCATGCACCTGTCTCTCATGTGGGAGTGCGCAAGGCAGTTAAAACAGTAGCGGTATTTTGTCACCACTTTCCACCCGTTCCCCTACCGACATCTTGCGAAACTTTGGGCATCTCCGAATTGCGTGCTCGCTCTTGCAAATACGGCAGTCCCGCAAGCTTTCGTCGCGCAGTTTCGGGTTTGCTCCCTACAGACTTCTTGTCCAAACGATGAACTTCAAAACGGGCCGAAGTTTTAGACATCTTGAGAATCTAGTGGGTGAGAAACAACAAAAGCAAGAAAAAAAAATATTAATTGGGGTTTGAGTTAGGGAGGAGAACAAGCTTCACAATTGGACGGGTGATAGTGCCAGAAGCTGTTCTCACATCAGCGACTCTAACTTTAGAATCCTGACCTAAATAGACCCTTTCAACGCGACCTAATCGCCATTGATTCGGGGGCAAATTGTCTCGACAAAACGACAACCAAATCACCGATCACAAAATCCCTTTCGGGAAATTTCCACTTCGTGCGTTTGTGGAGTTCTTTTAAATATTCCTCTTTCCATCTTAAGGCAAACTGGTGATGAAGAATCTTAAGCTTCTGCCATCGGTTAGCAAGGTTTACGGACAAAACCGAGTGGTCTGGTTCGGCGCGCCCTAGCAACGGGCATCCAACCAAGAAATGACCGGGGGTTAGAGGAACTAAATCAGTTGGATTGTCACTCATTGCGCATAAAGGTCTGGAGTTCAGACAAGCTTCAATTCGGGTCAACATTGTTTCGAATTCCGGGTAAGTAAATTTCTGTGAGTTAGAAATTCTTTTTAAATGTGTCTTAAAACTTTTTACCCCAGCTTCCCATAGGCCACCCATATGAGGAGCGCCAGGGGGAATAAAATGCCACTGCAAAGGCTCTTCGGGATTCAGGCCAATAACCTTAGATTTTAATTCCATTAGAAACTTCCTTCGATCAATATTGAGTAACTTTGCAGCCCCAACGAAAGCTGTGCCATTATCAGAGTAAATGTGTCGAGGTATGGAACGACGGGATATAAAACGGGTAAATGCTGCCAGAAAAGCTTCTGAGCTCATATCCTCGGTCACTTCTAAATGTATTGCCTTTGTCCCAAAGCAAACAAACACCACGACATAACCTTTCGAAGTTCGACAACCTCGTCCAACTGTAGGATTTAATGTCAAATGGTCCTACAAAGTCGACGCCAGTATGATCAAAGGGCTTGCCAATAGACGTTCTTTCTGGGGGTAATGCAGCCATCATCTGATGACTAGTCTGCTTACGCTGTATAACGCATTCCTTGCAGTTGTTGACAACAGTGCGAACTAAATTTCGGAGTTTGGGAACCCAAAATTCGATTCTAACTATGCGCATTAATAAAGAATTTCCACCATGCAGAGAATATTTGTGAACAAAGTTCAAATACAATCGGGTAAAAGGTGCGCAATAGGGTAGTATTTTCGGAAAACGTTCATCATATGTTAGACCCACGGCTTGGGCAAGGCGACCATTCACTCTCATGAGTCCATTTGAATCGAGGAAAGTTGTCAATGAAATTAATTTACTCTCGCCTTTCAGGAGGTAAGAATATTCGGGTAAATAAAACTGCTGCGATAAAAGGGTTAAACGTGTTTTCACAAATATTATTTCTGACCTTGATAACTGCTGGGAGTCATGAACTACGTCACACTTTTGTATTCTATTATAAAAACGAAAAATATAGGCAATGACTCGCATAGCTCGGGATAAACATGAAAACCTTTTGATTATATCATCAAAATTCTCGGATACGATAAAATGAGTCATTATATTTTTCGCCTCGAGATTTGTGTGATAAACAATTTCAGTTCGGGGCCATTTTTCTTCAGGCTGGCTTAACCACTGCGGGCCATTCCACCATAAAGTGTTGCTTATCAAATCTCGAGCTAGAGATCCTCGGCTTGCCATATCAGCGGGGTTATTTCTAGATTCAACATGAGACCAATTCTCAATGCCGACTTTTTTCAAAATCAACGCAACTCTATTTGCAACAAAAGTAGGCCAGTGGCACGGGGGTTTTTGAAGCCAGGATAGAACTATAGTAGAATCAGTCCAAAAATGAATCCTTTTCCTGGCGAGATTCATTTGACTACACAGCGATTCTGCCATGTTCGCCAATAATGCTGCTCCGCAGAGCTCTAGACGGGGTAATGTCTCGCATTTAACCGGCGCAACTTTTGTTTTTGCCGCCAGTAGGTGAGTGGTTATCTTCTTACTGGGGCTAACAGATCGTACATATAAAGTTGCAGCGTATGCCTTTTCAGAAGCATCGCAAAAACCATGGATCTCTATATCATAATCGGGGTGAAAATTAACCCATCTTGGAATATTAATTTTCTCAACATGTGGATAGTCCTCTAAAAACGCGTGCCATTCATTTAATATCGCCGACAAAGACTTCACAAGTTGTTGTCCCTAGCAGTATGGTAGATTGGGGGTTTGAATCAACATGCGAGGCATAAGTCTGATACGATCGAGCGGCGCTTGAAGTGGAGGGTCTCTCATCAGTGTTATTGTGGAGTGGACTGTAATTAGAACTATGACTGCTAGAACTTCTAAAATTATTTTCACTACCTGGAGGATTAGTAGGGTTAGAGCGAGGTTGATTAGGGTGTATAGATGGATTTATGGAATTAGTTGAGCGATCAGAGTTTCGAGTGGAATTCTTATGTAAAAGAGAGTGGTGTTTCTGTCTACAAATATAACAAACATGCACGCTTTTGCATGCCCTGTATTCATGGGAGCATGCCAGACAATTCGTACAAAAATGCAGCCTTTCTACAGTGGAAAAACGATCATCGACATTTTGTCCTAAAAATACTGGACATAGCCTAAGGGGGTGTTTCTCTGGGCATAAAACACACTGCGTCGTATTCTGACCCTGGTTAGTCTTAGCGACAAATGTTTTTACTTTTCGAGAGTCGTTAGAGGGTTTTTTCGGGTTATTGGAAAATTGAATTTTAACGGGGTTTTGAAGGGGGTGTGGATGCGACCCTCTAATGTCATAAACCGATTCCAGAGTCTTATAACGCAATGTAAGGAACTTATTCATTTCGCTCCATAATGGCATGTCAGCATCACGTTTTTCCGACTGTTCCCAAAGACTTAATGTTATGTCAGGCAGTTTGGTAGAAGCAATATAGACAAAAATCACATCCCAGCTATCAGTTTTCACATTGAACAACGAAAGATTAGTAATGCAATCGTTTATGGTTCGCTGTAGGTCTTTAATGTTAGGGCCAGTTTCACGAGTAATGGGGGTGATGTTAAAAAGGATTTTTAACTGGGCGTTAATAAGAACACGTTTGTTCTCATATCTGTCCATAACGTTTTTCCATGCAATAGGAAAACCATCTTTCGTCAATGGGCAAGTACGAATCATTTTATGTGGCTCCCCTTTAGTGTACTGCAGAAGGTAGTACATTTTCGAGGCTGGGTCAATTCTGGGGTTATCAGCTACCATACATTTAAACGATTCGCGAAATGAAGGCCACTTTAAATAGTCTCCGTAAAAGGGATCTATTTCGCAGGGGGGTAAATGGACAGACGGGATAAAATTAGGCTCCTGAGCCTTTTCGTTTTTTATGGATTCCTGTAAACGCTCTAAGTGATCTGAAATGAGGGAGGCGCCACGCACATAGGTGCTGTACGAACTCATGTACTTTGGCTTCACCTCAGTCAGCTGAATCTTCGGATCACCTTCAGCTAAAATTAATAAAGAGTCGTAACACTTTCTAACTACTTCCCATAAACGTTGCAATTCTTTCTCGTGAATAGTTAGAGACCCGATGCTATGTTCCGCTGGCGGAACTATGCCAAGGTAGGCCTCAAAATCAGCCAAACGATCGCAATTTCTAATCAAATCATTTACTGAATCCATCTTAAAAATTGGTTTGTGCATAAATAATTGGGTGAATTAATAGTTTTCAGGAAAAAAAAGCTGATAAATTAAGCTAATAATCGAACTCGGGTAAAAAAAATAATAATATTTTGGGGTAAGAGGAATTGAAAAAACAAAACCAAATAAATTGAATAAAAATATGGGGTTATTTTCCTTTTTTTTTTTACAAAAAAACAAAAAAAAAATTTATTCAATACTGGATATATTTTTTACAGTGTAAAATCACTTATTGAAATAAAAAAGGGTATAAAATTTCAATTAACAAAAGTGTTGCACAATAAAAAACACGAGTACTTACTTCTGGTACAACGAATAAAATTAATAATAAAAAAGCGGGTTTTAAGGATAAAATTCCAAAAAAGGTATGGGTAAAACAAAATTGGTACACGTTATGTAGAATATTTTATAAGAATTTTATGCTTTACCGGGTAAAAAATAATATTAATATTACAAAACGACCGAGTACTCGTATTATTCGTTCACTCTTGTATGTTGCAACACTAATGTAATGTGTGTAACAATATAAACAAAGCAAAAACCAAAATAAATAAAAACAAAACAAACAACAACACTTTTACCGAGAGAGAGTATTTAGTTCACACACCACTTTAATTAATATTAATTTTATTTGCTTTAAATTTAGAATGGCACTTCAAAAAATTTAATAACACAAAATTAATAATAAAAAATTTTACAACACGGCCGTCCGTCTGTTTTCTTTACGAAAAAAAAACAACGAGTAAAATTAAACAAAGCTTAAGAAGCACTGGGTTGATGCTGTTAAAAAGCTTTATTTAAGAGTTTCGTTAACAGCACGCACAAATTATGTTAAATAAAAAATATGTTAACACAAGCCGAGTGTTGTTGGTAAAAAAATGCACTTTTGTTTGTTTTAAGTATTTATGTGTGGATATATAAAACAAAAAAAAAAAACACTTTTTATTTGCTTTTCACTTTTGTTTTTTAATATTTACTTTTTTAATAAATCACTTGTTAATTTCAAAACAAATGACTTACCTTTATTTCTGGTAATATGGGGGTGGGTTTCAAACAAAAAATTTATATTAATGTGGTATGCACACAATGTTCGTGCATTCTTCGGGGGCTTTTTTGCAAAATAAAAAAAATATTTTTCAAGAAAAATATTTCACTGGGGTTTGGGGAATCCGGTTCGAAGGACCAAAAAATGATGGGTTAAAATATTTTTCTCAAAAAAAATATTGTATGAAAAAAAAACAAGGGGTATTAATTTTGGGGTTAAAATAAGTTTTATTTTTTCTGCTGAACTTACTTTTCGGGTTGAGAGGTTTTTTTACAATGGAATAAAAAAAAGAGATTTTATATAAACAAAAACTGGCATAAGGCGCCAAAAAAATAAGAAATATTTAAAGAAAAACGTCAAACTAGACGTTGACGTATAAAAGGATGTGGGGCTTTTCATACATAAACAGTATAAAGCATTTTTGGATTTTAGGAAGGATACCAATTTTCTATGCGTAAGCGAATGATGTCCCCCTCGAATTTTATTGATTATTCGTTCCGCAATCTTCATTATTACTTTTCATTACATTTACATTTTATCAGTAAAAGGTCTGCCTTGCCTGACAATATCTAGAGCCACCATGCTTGAAATTTTTCCTCATAAATTAAAATCTTTTTCATTTTCATTGTTTTCTTCCAATTCTAGCCATCGCCTTAATTTTTCTAAAAATAATTTTTTAGATCTATTAAATCAACGGATAAATTATTTTTTACATTAACTTTTTTAGGGATTTAAATTGATCTCATTTTATGGTTTATTTTTTTTCAGAATATGTGACCCGGCCTGTGAAAAGGTGGCTTATGACTCAAAAAAATTTTTTTCACTTTTTTTTTGGTTTCGATGGTTTTTGAGATGCTCTTTCACGTGGTGAAAACTAGAAAGTCCTAACCTGCTTAGAAGTATACTAAAAATGTAGAGAAAGAAGAACACAAATTAAAGAAAAACAGAATTTTATTGAAAATCTAGAATCAAGATAATAAATGGAATTGAAAAATTTAAAAAATTTAAAAAACATCGCTCTTTATATACACACACGAACTTATCTCATTTATGCTCTTTTGCATTTTTTTGGTTGCCTTTTGGGCATGACTGTTCATAATACAAAAGAAAAACTACTAAGAAACTGATGAAATGCATTGTTTATCTTTAACAGCTAGTTTTTGAGTCATAAGCCACCCTTTCATAGACCGGGTCACATATATTACATATTTTAACAATTTTTTTTTCAAATCAATAGGTTTTATTATAATATATTTTAACCAAACGAAATTCTGTTAATTTAAATAAAATTAGTTTTTATTAATATATAGTATATAGCATGGTATAATAATACAGGTTAAACTGTTAGAACAGCTGTTTAAACTTGCTTATCTGAAAATGTCAAACCTTGAATAAAACTCTGTTCGCGCACTTAAAAATTAATAATAATTAAAAAATAAAATTTTTTATGTTACACACTGCATTGTGGACTCTTTGCTGTATTTTATTCAAAACTTTATTTAACTTGCAATGTTTACTTAAAGAAAAGAAAAAATATATGTACATATACATATGTATATGTTTTTAAGTAAAACTTTTTAACTAAATTTAAATAAGTTCTCGTAGGCGGAAATTTGGTATGCGGCATAACCTAATGACAATAAAAAAACATGATCAGCTGGATTTGATGCTGCCGCTAGGACCATATGCAGCCCAATCAATTCCTGACTTGCTTAAAGCAGCCATATCGGCTTAAGGCTCGTTAGATTTAGTTCACAAGTACTGCACATTTATTTAGTTTTCTTTCCTATATCTGCAGGGTCCTACAGAGTCCTATAAATAAATTCCAAATTCAGACAATTAATTTTAAAATTAGTTTATTAAAAATATTCCCTGATTTTTCCAAACAAATAATTGTGACATTTGGTAAAAACATTTATTGACTTTATAAACAATTTTCAAACAAAACATTTGTCTGAATCACGCAAAAAATTTACTGAAAATTATAAAAAATTAAAATAAAAAATTGTCTGAATCACACAAAAAGTTTACTGAAATTTAAAAAAAATCATACAAATAATTTATCTAAAACTAATGAAAAACTTAACTGAAATAACAAACAATTTTCAAACAAATAATTTAGCTAAATCAAAACCAATTTTCGCTAATTGGGTTTAATGGTAACAGTTCTGTGACTAATTTAAATAACTACTGGGTAAAATTTGACCATATTAAAAAAAAGGCCAAGACGAATCACTTTACAGGATGGCAAGGGCAAAACATTCAATTTCGCTGTTTCTTAAAATATCAAATTCTATATATATATAAAAAATGTTATCTATATATGGAATTTGACATCTTGAGCAACAGTGGAAATAATGTAACTCCTTTTTTCTTTTTACTTTGGACTAGTTACTTACATACATATATATTTTAGGCACAAAGCGTTTCCTCTTGAGCACAATTGGGACCAAACCTTGAATTTGAATCATCTAAATTATTGGTATGGGAATTGTTTGCTTGTCAAAAGCATATGTCATACATATTTACATAAAGTTGGCCATTGCCGCCACCTGAAACTTTGAATAAAAATCAAAAATTAAAATATATACATACATAGGAATATGTAGCAATATCTTCAATAAAAAATTTGTACATTTTTACCTTTTCCTCTGCAGCTATTGGCTTTTTAATGTTTCAATATTTGTGCTTTAAATATTTTTTTACTAAAATAAATTTCCTTTCTGAAGTCTTGAAAAAATCAATATAAATTTTTTTGTTATTTTTTCAATGCATGACAGAAAGTGTTGCCGTTTTTTGCGAATGAGTAATTATTAATAAATGGGCAAAATAAAATTTCTTGGATAATATCTGCAAAATTGACTTCATATAAGGTGAAGGTTATCAAATCGTCTGATTTAACTCCTAGAAATCATTTAATTCTGAACCGATTTTTATTTATTTTTATTTGAAAGTTAATGCTTATAGATTAGTACCATTCAAAAAAGTTCATAATTTAAAAAATAAAGGCTGTGGATCGGTAAAATAATTTATGATTTATACGTGTCTTTTGAACCCTCAAGGGCACCAATGTCATATTTTAGCAAACTAATAACAAATTTACCTTACAGATTAGTGTCCTTATAGTTGATGTACCTTGGAACTTAGGTATAATTTTAGATAGTCCGTTATGACCGTAAGTATAAATATTTCAAATTAGAAATTAGACAGGGTGCCGATAGGTGATGTTATTTTATTTAAATGGCTTTATCTTTTGAAATGTTACAGCCAGACACTTGATATTTACACAGCCTTCATATTGCTATATCCGCAATATTAAATAAAACTTAAAATTAAATAGTATTCTCATGGATAACTTAATTTGACGTATACCTCCTTATCTTTTAATATACAGATAGGCACTTAAAAATTATATAGTACTTCTATTGCTGGGCATGCTACAATAGCAATCATTTAAATTAAATGTTTTGGGAATTCAACTATTATTTTAATAATATAATGCTAATAACCTATACTATTTTTTAATAAACCAATTTATTATTTAAAAATATAAGCAAGGAAAGTTTTACCCTCATTTTAATAATAGAGAAAATTATTTATAAAAATAATGATAACTCTTTAAGAGTTATATTCCTACTACAATATAATTAGAGGCTATTCAAAATTTAAGAGTTTTTTTAAATTTAATTTTTACAGAAGAACAACATTTCGATATTCCAACATTGTTAGCAGCAAATTAAAAATCAAACAAAAGTATTATTAGATTCAAACAAAAAAGTTTTTGAAAATCAATGAAAAATTTAAAAAAAATTATTTGTTTGAAAATATTTTGGTAATAATTTTTTCTGTGTATATTCATTTAGATCGAAAAGTACCAAGTTCGTTATCATTGCTGCTTTATTTTAACCGTTGGCCTCTTCAGCTATAATTATGTAAACCCGTATGTTTCTCGCGAACGTTAATTTTGTGAAAACAAAGCCGTCTACTTAGTCTCATTTGCATAATAATTCTGCATTTAACACTTACTGTTAGCGAGTTTTTGCTTTAGGTTTTTGTATTTTTGAACTTTCAAATTTATGTTCAAAGTTGTACATGTACTCATATATATTTTTACATTAATCGTACTATGAAGACAGCAAAATCTCAACAACGCATTCCATTACTTTATGCTCATTCGTATACTTAATCATACGTGAAAGTTTAGGCCTTATTAAAGATATGCTTGTGTGAACAGTGAAAGTAAAATTTTTATATTTTAATTTGTCATTAAAAAATATTTTCTATGCATATTATAGGAGCATGTAAAATATATTGTCTTTGATAGTGCTTTGAAATTAAAGGTATTTTTTAGGCGATTGTCTATATTTTCCTCTCAATTTTTAATATGAAACTATTTTTAACAAAAACGTTCCATTTATATTTCAGTATAAACAGATTTAGGGGCCATATTATTTTGGTTATTGGGATTTTCACTTATCTTGAATTACGAGTAATTTTTAAATCCCTTAAACAATAATAATTACTGATACTAAAAAATGTTGAAATACGCTTTTAATTTTTGCTAGAAATGGTAAGCATTAAAGAGACTTTAATATATTTTTTTAATCTATACATATAATAAAATAGTTACTCATTTCCGTCAGTGCGTCTATATACTTTTTTTGAATTCGCATCACGTAAAGACTACTGCATGGATTTTAACAAAATTTTGTGAGAAGGTTCCATAGCATCCCAATCCCAATATAGGATAATTTTTTCCGCATAAATATCTTATTTTCAAGAGAAAGTGGAGAAAAAACAGTGAAAGTACGCTTTCCGGTATAAAAGTACTGCTTAGTACGGCACCCTTAATTTTTGAAAGTGGGTTATTTTAAATACAGATGGCACAGAGAGAATATGAATTGTTTATTTGTTTGTTAATTTTGAAAGATACCATTGTTGAATAAATAAAACGTAACAATATTTTTAAGTCGCGTACGTTGTGTACAATTTGGTTATTTTGTGAAAGACATACTTAGGTAATTACATGATTAAATTATGTTTGTTATTCAACGTTAGTTTTAAAAATTTGGTAAGAATAATACACAGAAATAATCTACTATTTCTATGTTTTTGTAGAAATATTTTCTCGAAAAAACCTTTTTTCTCGAAAAAACATTTTTTCTCAAAAAAAAAAAGATTATTAGTGAGTTTTTTTCACTTTATTTCATTTCTGCAAGAAATCAAAACAATTGTATAGACACCTGTTCTTTTTGACAAATTGCCTAATTTGTTTGCAAATGTTTTAAAACAAAATTGATTATATTAAATACAAATTAAACACGAGTATTCATGCATACACAATTTTATATGCAAAATATGACAACTGGTTGCATGAGCAATAAATATAAATTACTCATACGTCAAGGTTTATGAAAGGTTTTGTTATCACATTTATTGCTTCTGTCATTCGGTAATTTATAGGTTTTTTATCAATGAAAAAAAAACTTATTATAGTCGATTCGGGGATAGTCGTATGTATTACATATAAAGATGTTATATGAAAGACATTATATTACCATTTAGAAGTTGTGTATAATCAACAAATAAGTGTGGTTAAGCAAAAATTCTTCAAGTTAAGTCACAACTCAAAATTTATCAAAAGCGATTTATTTCCACCAAAATTTCTGATGCATCACTGTCTTTTTTAACTGGAAAATTACGGTTACTATCGAAATTAATTATAAAATGACAACCATATTTTTGAACACATTTTTCATCTCCTAAAAATTTTTGAATATTTAAATTCTCAAAGTTTGTGATTGATTTAGTGTGCGATATGTAGAGCATTAAAAAATGTTGTGAATGAGGGTACGGATGCAAAGGCTGCAATATCCCCACTTAAGTTTTCGTAAAACATAATAAAAACCAAATTATGTTTATATTTAATTATTGTATGTTTTGCTATTTCGTAAATAGGAATAGGATGCACATATGACGCAATATTCAATTAAATCAATATAGCCGGTAGCTAACAATTATAATAACAAAATAGGAGATTGTTGTGTTTCCTCTAATCTAACACTGCTGCTTTCGAATTAATCAAACATGGATTTTGTATTGTTTGATTTGATCTCGGATAAATGATACAGATTTGTTTTCAATTAAAGATTTTTATTATGCCATGGGCAATGTACTTAAAGAAATCAGTAGTTATTAAATGCTTAAGTAATATTTAACAAAGCCTGAACTCAACCTATTTAGACTTTTAAGCAAAGAACTGAATTTAGTATATTATATAATTTTTAATACTTTCAGAGCAGTATTTGTCTTTTTGGGTGTCGTGATTTCTCTTTAGGTTTTTTATGAAAGAATAAAATAAAAAATAGCATCTTTTTTGAAAATAGAAATAGAAAAAGAACTAACAACCTGTGATCATAGGAAATTTGACCTCCAATGGAAAAATGATCTCCAATGGACATGCAGTAACCTAATTATATATTTAATAAATAAATAAAAACTCAAAATTATTTAATTACGAACCTTTTCACTTATGGATACAAGAAATGCATGCCTTTTGAAAATCAACAAACTCAAAATAATTAAAATTTTTAAATAAAATATAGCGAATGGGCCAATGAAAGCATCACACTCACCCAAAATTTAAGTTAAACATTTTGTTCAGTTATAAAGCACACTTTTGGTTAAGTGGCTGTGTCCATAAAGAGAATTGCCGCATTTGGAGCATCGACAATTTTCCGTCTGCTTACAAAAATTCTTGTCAAAGCCTACTATTTGTTTTCTTGTATATATTAGTGACTTTTATGTTTGTGTTTCTCTGTGTGTTGGTATGAATGTTTCATAGCCTTGTTATCATTTCATAGCCTACTATTTATCCCGTATGTATATTGGTTGTGTCTAATTATATTCGGTATATCATAGCCTACTATTTGCCATGCGTGTCGTTTGTACAGTGGTTTGACTACCACATCCTACATTAATGTAGCGAGAATATCGAAGCAGGGCACTTCCTTAATGGATTCCTTTTTAACCCCCTACAATCCACTATGAAGAAATCTACATGGCGATTTAATTGACACATAAATTAGCAAAACTGAAATCTTTCATAAAAAGAATGAATAAAAAAAATTATTATAATGAATTTTTCCATATGACTTAATAATTTTTAATCATACTATAACTGTTTAATTTAGCCATAATATGGTTTGACTACAGCCATATAATTTAATCATATTATAATAAAAATGCTCTTAGATTATAGTTACGTCAACCAAGCAACCTTACTTTCATTGAGTCACGTGCTACAACCAGCTTTTACTCCAGACTTTAGTGATTTCAGGCTACCGACTGGTAACTCTCTGTCTTCTTTCTTATCACGGAGTCTCTAATAATTGCTAGCATCTGTTCAAGCCTCAGGTCCACCGTGGCATCCACATTTCACCAGCTTCTACCAATTATTCTAAGTCTGATCGCCAGTGCCGTTTCAGCCTATTCCGGGCACAGTCTGCAAGTGTCATCTTCCTTGATTTCCATCTTGGCTAGATGATACTTGAAGTTTCCAGGACCTTTCACTAACAGAGTTATCCAGCTTTAGGGACTTTTTTTTACATCTGAGAAATTTACTGGACTTCCTGCCATTGGCTATTTGAGCACTATTCGAGCCTGACTAGACGTAATGGCCTACCTCCCTTTTCAGTTTTAATGATTTCTTCTATTGCAGGACATTTAGCTCGCATTTGCCATTACCCAGCGAAACTCCGGGTTCTTGTCCACTGAAATTCACTACAGATCCCCCTTTTGCTAGTTGGTCTGCTGCTTCATTCCCAGCTGTGCATATGTATCCCTTAACCAACATCAATGCCATTAACCGAGGCAATTCTGTAAAGCTTTAAAACACATTCACAGTTTTATTACCGACTGTTTGTCAAGTGCAATTAGAACCTTTCTTCTATGCAGCCGACATTCCAGCAGGTGATCCAACGCATGTAGCAACCCAAGCAATTCTGGCTAGTAAACGTAGACGTACTACCCCGAAGGCATACTAAAGGACAATTTGAACTCAGCTGAGTATACACCTGCTTCTGCTGTATCGTTCTTAAGAGAATCATCAGTAAAAATGCTGAAGACGTTATCCCTACACTCATTATGTATAATGCCTTCTGCAATGAGTGTCCGATTCAGTCCTTCGACTATCTTTCATTTACTCATGCTTTCAATCGGTATTTGAGCTTCCGTAATATCCTCACTGATTATTTCCAGAATGCTCTTTGTCCCAGAACCATTCCAAATATCATCGCTCTTCATTCGCAAAGCTGTCATTGCAGCTGACCTAATGAATAAATCCAGCGGCGATAATCTCAACATTGTCTTAATTGCCTGTGTTGGAGCTGTGTGTATTGAACCACATATGCCCATACAAGCAGTTCTTTGAGCTTACATTTAATTGTACTTTTGGAAAACCACAGATGCGTAAGTTATTATGAGTACCACCATAATTGTGTAAATCCAGTATGCAACCTTTGGTAAGATACCGCACTTACGGTCAAAAACTCGTTTATATTAATGAAATATCCTCTTTGCTTTAAGTATCTTCATTTCAATCTGTTTATTTCACTTTCCTTGAACCACTGATTTCCGATCCGAAATACCTTAAGCATCAACCCTCTATGCCCTGCCTCCTTCGAATGAAAAGCATGCTAGCATGCTATGGATTTGCTAGTATTTATGGTTAGCCACTGTTCATTCCATCATGGTTTGGTTATTATGTGAACCTGTCTCGTATATCCTTGGGTGGTATCGATATCCCTTTTACCCAATTCGGGAAGAAAACAACATTAGTTTCTCTCTAAGTAACTGGAATATATCCCGTCGCCAGATAGGCTATTAATATTTCCCTAATGATCAATAATAACAATCAGTTTTGCTCGAAAACTGATTATAGCCACAATAATATGGCCACAAAAATGCAATCCAATCCAGCAGATTTAAATGGTGCAAAAGATAGTATTGCACTTCTGACACCATTAAGATTTATTATCCTTTCAGCCTCAGCCCGTGTTCTCTCAATAGCCACCCTTTCTAACACGAGCCATTAGAACTGAAGCTGCCTCCTAAAGAGTTGAATCTCTAACGAGGCTTCCATGTCCATCCCTATCAGAATATCATAATTTCAATATATGGACCTACCTATTAACTACCCTTTTCGTTCATTTAATTTGACTACATTTATTTAGTTTCTCCGGGGATATGTAAAGTCTCTGGACATCCTAAAGATATAATATCTCAACAAAATCTTGTTGATCATTATTATGATCCCAATCGTAGTTACCATTAGCTAGTTATGTCTTGAACAATCGTAAATTTAAATATGGCTTAAAAAATTTTATACAGTGTTTAAAAATTCGATTATCTTTCGCTAGGTGAAATACAATACTTAAAGCGAAATTAGATTTCTTTTTTTTTTTGTAGTATTTAGAAACAATAGTAAAATGTTGTATTTTCAGTACTATACGTTGTAATTTTTATATAATAACTATACAGATATTTGATACTAACATTGTTTACTTTTAGATACACTCGTATGCTTTTAATGATATAAAAATTCCCAGACACACAATTGCCCATTAGATAATTGTAGTGTTACGAAAGAAGAATTTATTCATTATAGGCTCTGAACAACAATACTCTCGAACAACAAACAATAATCATTTAGTTGTTGTTGTCTATTAATCTAGAACCGCCTCATATACAAAAATTCATAAAACAACAAGCATGAGTGACGCATATACACACGCACATTAAATAAACACTCTTGAGTTAAATACACAGGCACATACATAAATACAAGCATAAACAAATAAACAGCCACACAAACAGGTATAAAGAAATAAGCAACCACACAAAAAGGTATAAAGAAATAAACAAACACACAAACAGAAAACAAGAGCAATAACAATCGAACCTACCAGATCTATCTCGAATAGAACATTCTGGTGCTTTTAAATCACCTATATAAGCGAATCGTGCTAACGAATTTTAAGAGTTCAGTTGTCGAATTTTAAGAGTGTATAAACAATTTGTCGTGCTTTTTAACAGTGGTGTTAATAAATAAAGTGACTTACAGTAAAAGTAATAACAGTGTGTATTTATTTTGCAATTAAAAGAACCCAACGTAAAGTAAAAACGTAACAGTATTAATTCTTTAAATAACTTAAAACTAAGATAACTTAATCTTACATATTATTTCTAAAGATTTAAGTATTCGCGCTATTTGAATAATGTAGTTTTCAATAAAAGTTTTAAATGTTTTCTTACGCTGTCAAAATAAATAAATAGTTTTTATTGCAATTTCCTTTTACACTTTCAAAGAAATGCTCTCGGTGATTGTCATACTATTAAAATTCTACTTTGAATTTTGCCATATTCGTATAAGAAGAATGTTTGCTCTATTTTCAATAAAAATATAATAAAAGTTTTCTTTAGCAAAGGAAATAAATCAGAGATATACATATTTACATTGTTAAAAAAACATTCAACTTTACACTGTATAAATACACACCCTTCCTTTTAATGGTTGTGATTTAATAAGATTTTCGTATAGAATACTTTTCTCTTGGATGGTATTAAATAAATAATTTTCTTGGAATTTAAACAAATAGTCGATAATACGATTGTTATGTGAGAAAATGGTTATATGATAAATTAATTAAATTTATTTGATTTGATTTTCTAGGATGATTTTCTAGGAAATGTACAGAGTAATGAAGGATATTACACTAATTGAAACGTTTATTAACCAAGAGTTAAAACAAAATAATAAATTAAATTTTTAGGTTATGTTTTTAGGTTAAATTGTTTACCAAAAATATTAAATTAAATTTCTGCTGTAACAACTTGAAAAATATAACTTCTCAATGGAACTAAAGCAAATTATTTGCGTCATTTAATATATATTATTAAATAAAATTTTATGTTGATTTTTAAAGCTATTTTTTATTAATATTTATACAAATAAATAATCAGTCCATAATTTCTATTTTCTGTATTCTATATTCTATTTTTATTTTAATTTTTAAATTGGATGTTTATATAACAATATTTAATGCTCTGTAGCTCTATTTAAAACATCTCACTTTCAAAAATTAAAGGTGCAGTACTCTTATACCGGAAAGCGTACTTTCACTATTTTTTCTTCACTTCCTCTTGTAAATTATATATTTTTGAGGAAAAAACTATCCTATATTGGTACCAGGAGACTTAAGTACCTCCTCACAACATTTTGTTAAAATCCAGCGAGTAGTTTTTACGTGATGCGAACGCAAAAGAAAAGCAGACAGACAGACGGAAATGAGTTAATATTTGATTATATGTCTAGGTCTGTGGAAATAAGGAATAAGTGCTTTAGTCCACTTAAGCAAAATATAAGTTACTGGCACTTTTGTAATCTCCATACTCCTACGGATCCAGGTGCAAAGTTTCAATTACTTTGCAGCATTTTTAGAGCGTAATTATTTTCTGCTTATTTATTTTCACTGTCTAATCTAAAGCTTAAGAAACTACAAGATTTTTCTCCCAATTATTAAAAACTTATTTGACAACTTTTTAATTGCAACGCCTCACAGTGAACGGTCCCCATAGTAAAACTGAAAAAAAAAAATCGAAGGAGTTATGGTAGCTTAATGAAATTTCTGTCACATTTTTCTCTTGGCCTACTATTTTAAAAAATGACTTAATATTTTTAGAAATCCTTTTATTTTTCCGGTGCGGGGACAATTAAATACCCAAAATTTCCCCATTTCAGTAATTATTACTTTTTTTGAATTTTAATCTATAATTTAACACACAAAATGATAAAGCGTGATAGTTTTTTTATTAAATATAACCAATCTCTAATAATTTATTATAACATTATTTTAAAATTTTTTAAAGTTTTGAAAATACTCATAACCATTGGTATTCAAATAATATTATATGAATAGGGTTAACAAACTGACAACACTAAATATTTATATAAATATTAATAAATTAATAATAAATTATATAAAGATTAATAATAAAGTTACAAACAAATTAAAATAACATAAGAATTGTAAACAATTTCTTAATCACTAAAATAAGTTTCTGAGTCTGAATCAGTGTTAATAGATTCATCTAAAATAATTTAGTTACCAATTTCTTAATTATTGTCAAAAGAGTAGCTTGTATTTATTGTATTTCTATTGGATGAAATTAATGGATCAAAAGAAATTAGTAGTTAATTCATTAAATCTTGATTGCAATTTTCTCTGCTATTTTTTCGAGTGTGCACAAGTCTGTTCTTTCTTAATTGTTTTGTGAAGGCATTCTAAAGCATTCGCACATGCACTCACCTTGTATTAGTTCGCCCTGGTTTAAAACATAGCCTACTATTATCATACTTTTTCAAATATTAAAAATATTAACTGATAATTTTAATAAAAATATCAAATATGGATGATTTTTAAAATAATTATATTTCAAAAGTTTTCATAGAAAACACCTAAATATTTGTATACATATTTTAGTATATAACTATAACAGAAAATAAGATTATTGATTCATAAAAGTAGTTTTTTGATGTGCCTATTTTTTCTGGTCCATCGAAGCTGGCTATTTTTTTAAATACATATTTAGGCTAAAAACTTCACAATTTTTTTAAAGTGTTGTTATAAATATATGAAATTTAGGACTTTTTCATTGTTTCTGCTACATTTCTGAATAAAACAAATAAATTTGCATTTTTGCATTTTTATTGAAAAATGAATTTTTGAGATTTATTTTTCCAAAACCATTTTTTGTTACTTAAAAATTATGCAAAAATTATCAGAATAATTCGACTTTAAAGACGTGCAACTTTTTATAGGTGTAACGCACATGAAAAACCAAGCCACCTCTGGAATCCTAGGAGTCTCAGCTTTCATCTTATATGGATTTAATTGATAAATTCGCAAGGTTTTTTTTTATTTTTTCCACTAACACAAATGTAAAATTTAAAGATAAGCTATTTTTTAAAAAATTATTTTAAGTTTAAAATTGCTCTACGACAAAACTTACAAATCATTCTTAAGCACTTTTTCCTTATTGTCACAGATATATAAAAGTCCACATAACAACTTCATAGACATTAGTAGCACAATTTAATATTAATAAATTGGTTTTGTTTTCTATTCCTCTTTGTGCTTTTTTGGACAGAGATACCACATGTTGCTTATTTGTGTGAGTATAAAAATAGTGTTGTCTTCTATCCCTATCTGCCAACAACAAAAGCTTTTGACTAATATGCCGATTGTCGAATCGATGTGAAAAATCTCCAAAACAGTTTTTTGTTAAAATATTCCTCTAATGAATACAATATTTTTTAATTTAATTAAAAATATTTTTAAATTTAATCGAAATATCTAAAAATTCGCCAAAAATGGAAAAAATGGCCAAAATATATAAGTATTTTGTTTTTTATTAAAAATTTAAAACAATAAAAAATAGTTGTTATTATAATAAATGGAGTTCTGAACATACCCTTCCTTAAGCTATTTGTTACCGTGTTCTTATTTAGAATATGTTTTATAGGAATTAAATTTATTCAACATTACTAAAGATCAACATATGTGTGCCACATGCCCTATTTCAATTCATAAAATTATAGCATGTGTTTCACAGTCGAGTTTTGATGGAGTTCATTCATTGAAATAGATCATTCTATCAAGTAATTAGCACAATATAAATTTGAAAAATCCAATTTTTCTTTAAAATTAATCATCTAATTTGTTTAAAAATTTTCTTTCAACTTAGAAAAAATAAAAAAACTTAATCCTTATTTCAAAACTTCCTTTATATGTAAAAAATAAGTATAAAAAATCATTGGAATTGCCATCACATCAAAACTCAATATAGATGTACATAATAAGATGGAATATAATATTTTTTATAATCTTTCTAAAACAAAAGTTAACATTTTCTATTATGGTTGATAAGTATCCAAAAGTATGTAGGAATTTATATATTTAAATATGAGAAATTTTGTTTGTTATTAAGAATTGTAACATTTTAAAATCGAAAGATGCTTGTAAACTTTAAATAAAGTTTCCAGTTTCTAGAATAAAATCATCTTTAGAAATTAAAAACATTTTTTAATATGAAATGTTCGTGAAGTGTAAAACAATTTCAAAAAGATCTATCTCCTATGATATATAATATAAAATTTAAATTTCTCATATTCTATTTCTTTGATAAGTTTGTTTAAATGGAAAATTAATAACAATTGTAACTACCGGGTAGATCGATACGAAGAGTACTGATGACGGACGTAGCTGTCTAGAAAATGCATTCTGCTTTGCTAATCTAATCTAATCTAATTTTTCTTTATCTCTTTATGATTAAGAACATAAGCCTAAATAATTAATTTATTAATTCAAAAATAGTTCAAATAAAATTTATATAATTTGGTTTATTGCCGCATTTTAACAAAATTGTGTTAAAATGAAGCCAGTAGTTTTTACGTAACGCAAACGTAAATGAAAAGCAGACAGACAGATGAAAATTAGTTACTACTTTATTATATGCAATATAAGATAATAATATTAGGATAAAATATAACCATAATATAATTAAAATGTATTATTTTATGATGAAAATATAAAAATTATTTGGTTAAATTAAATAATTATAATATGACCACGAGGAAACCATAATCACCTTATGTTATAGTCTATATATATAATAAAATAGTATTTCACTTCCGACTGTCTGTCTGTCTGTCTGCATTTCATTGACGTTCACATCACGTAAAAACTACTGGATGGATTTTAACAAAATTTTGTGACGTGCTACCTAAGTGTCCTGATCCCAATATAAGATACTTTTTTTCGCAAAAATATCTTAGAAAGTGAAGAAAAGGCAGTGAAAGTACGCAGTTGAACTAACCGGATATGAATACTTTACTTTTTATGAAGTATAAGAATACATAAACTGATACGTAGCATATCTTAAGGCGTAACTAAAAACGCCGATATTACCATATAGCACTAAGTCGGCGGTATTACCAAATAGCACTAAATTGCCGGCGAAGTAAAATAATTATTAATTGGCTATGCTAGCTTCAAACCAATTCGCCTTAAGAACACCAGAAGCGCTTGTGAAGCTTTAATATCGCAATAATCATCTGTATTATCCCTTTCTTAAGGACGTAACACAGTTAATATAGGCAATAATTGCCTGAGTGTTACTTCACTTAAAAAAATCTAAAAACGTAGGGGTCTTTGGTGTGGATTTCTTTCAAAGCAAAATCGAGCAAAATATTGAAGAACGCTGACGAAGTGGCTGGCAGAGCTAGTAGATAATAATTCAATATGTACAAAAATGCACAAAAAATCCAATTGTTTACAAATTTTTTTATTATTTTTCTTTTAAAGTACAATAAAAATCAAAGACTAACAAAAAAAGTTAAGTGCATATACGTCAAAGGGTGGGGTCACTCTTTAATTGTTAATTTTTTGTATTTGTTGCTATAACATCAAAAGTAGAACACTCATAAATATCAACAGACTGCCTATAACAGTCCAACAGGGAAGCACTCTTACGTCAAATTAACTAGCTGTATAACATATTGTATTATTATTTAAAAAAGTATTTTGTTAACATCTTCTTTATTGCATTTAATATTTTTTGTTTTTCTTATAAATACACTGTAACATAATTATTTTATGACAGTTAAAATTATAATAGTTAAGCTAAATGAATTGAATAAATTTTCTGTAACTAAATTAAATGAACTACTAATTGACAGAAAAAGATAAATTTTTCCACTCGAACAGCTCCATATGTAATACAATTGATCTGGAGAACAAAAGACCCTTGCAGCTAATATTGAGTATTTACATGCTCGTAAAAATTTTGATTTTTTTTTGTTAGAATAACAACCAAACAAAAATATATACTTGGTTGTGGGGCAAAAGATTTCTGTATCAAATTCGATGGAGCGAAATATTATTTGTATTCTTTAGGCGTTAAGTCTGCTTAATTCAGTAAAGCGTATAATTTACAACTAAATATATATCCGCGTTTATTAAAATCTTTAGGTTTAAGTTTGCAGTGAAATCTCTATTGCAAGCAAGAAATTAATTAAACTTAAATTAAGAGAAACATTTTTGAAATTTTATATTGTAAATTTTCTACGGAAATCAAATGTATTACTCTCAACTGCGGTTATTTTTTATTGTAAGAATCATTATAAAATAATAATTTTTTTATGGTTGTATTATGATGACAAAAATAAAATATTTTTCAGCATTCTTTTTTTAAGGTATACAACATTTTTAAATTTGGAAAAAGTACGAGGAAATGTGGAACAAGTATTAAAAGTATGATTGTCTTACTATATAGATTAAATTCAATGAAGTTGAAGGGTTACAGTTGGGAAAAAGGTTTTGAAACAGTGGCAATTTTCCTCAGATAACTTAAATACTAAAAATTTTCACTGTCACACTTTCAAAACGTTGTAAAAGTTTTCACAAATTAAATCTGAAAAAAGTCAGAGGCTTGCATGTTAGTATAACATATTTATTGACTTCCTACTCCACCAGATTAGATTCCCTGAGGTCGAAGGGTTTGGGTACAGTGAGGTGAAAGGTTTTGGAAACAGTGCTAGCTAAACTAAGCCAAAAAGACAAAAATCTGTGATCACTTATAAAATTTATATAATATTTAATTTATATTTATAAAAAAATGGTTTTTTATATGAAAAACTAAAAACTCATTTTTTTTCTATCTAAACTAAGGGTCCCACAGCCAAAAGGATAAAAATCATGATCACTAATAATATGGATAATTTTTCATATAAAAATCGAATATTTTTAATAAAAACCCCTTTTATTAAAAATATTCGATTTTTATATGAAAAATTATATACACATTTTCTAGCTAAACTAAGGCTCCAAAAGGACAAAAATCTGTGATCACTTGTAAAATTCATAAAAATGGAGGTTATATTATAAAAATTCGATTTTTTATATGAAAAATTAAAAACTCAAATCCAAGGTCACTTATAAAATTCATAAGAAGGGCTTTTTATTAAAAAAAATCTATTTTTATATTATAAACTAAATAATCTTAACTAAGCGTGCTACAGGCAAAAGGACAAAAATAATATGAAAAACTAAAACTCATTTTCTAGCTAAACTAAACCTACAGCCTAAATGACTAAAATCTGTGATCACTACTAAAATTCATAAACAGGGTTTTTTATTTGAAAAACTAAACTAAGCATCCTACAGGCAAAAGGACAAAAATCTGTGATCACTTAAAAAAATCCCTAAAAATTAATAAAAAGAGGTTGTTTAAAACCCGCAGCAACAGGATCCTTACTCCAAATAAAATTTCCATCTCTTCCGATCAGATTGTTGGTACTAGGTGTAATAATTGTAGTTACCTCTTCTGTTTCAGGAATTTCTTGAGCAGCTGGTCTTGCATCTCCCCTCACTAAGTTTCTATTTTCTACGTTTGCTGCTTCCAGGTGTTTCCTCCCTTTCTTCCTTTTCAGCTTCTTCTACATTTATGATTCCGTCTATCAAATTTTCTTCAACATCATTTAATTCTTCCGTTTCTGGTTGATATTCTGGATCTGCAACACGGTCCCAAGAATCCTCATCAAAGTTACAAAGCTCGAACTCCAAATTGTCTTCTTCCTCAGATTCTAGTTCAAGTATTGCATTCAAAATATTTTGTTCTGATAGCCCGCGACCTGCCATTTGTATTCTCTATAGTTTTCTCTACGGTAACATAATACAAAAACATAATTGTCATAATTCAGCACAAAATATATTTTTTAGACACGTAGTAAATTACTGATAAGTAAATATGACTGACCCAAATTAGTACGTAAATTTGACTCACACAATTTAGTACGTAAAGGGTACCGATAAGTAAATTTTACTCACTAACTTCTAAATTGTCCACAAGCGCGATAAATCAAACAACACCATTCATGCACTAATCTACGTAAATTTTATGTGTTATTTTTGTCGTTACACAAGCATCCAATGGCCTAACGGTACCCAATTCCACAAGTGCTTTCTTCAATAGTTTTTGAACAAACGCAAAAACATATACAAAGCATATATAGTGATGTAACTGCTCTAAGAACGTGATCATTGGAAGACTATACGTAAAATTTATGTGGTTTTAGTGGTAAGCGTATAAATTTGCATACGTCAATTATACGTGTCGTTAGTAAAAAGTGTATAAATTTGTAGAAGTATTTTATGTAATAAACGATAAATGCAAACCGAAAAATTCCAAGATGTTGCGGCATTACTAACTTCCAGCGACTTTAAAGACATCAGCTACGTTAGTGTTAAAGAGGAGGAGAGGGATTTTGAGAGCCATGACAGTTTAGCTGATAATAATTGGTGCCCCCTGCAACAGATAAAAATTACATCGAAAAATAATTGGCAGATGCTTAGAATATAGCAGTTCCAGCTTGTAATTAACACACAAATCGACTCGTCTTTCGAACTTTCTCCAGAAAAGGGAGAGCAAATTTTGTCACCAATCAAAGGAGCGTATGACACCCACATATTGATATATTTGTAAAAGCGTGGCAGTATCAGTATCGTAGCATCAAATAAAAGTAGGCAAAGACCGCATTAACCATATGAGCATTTATTTCATTCCAGCTCTGATTTGATCGCAAACATGTAGTTTTACGTTGCCATTAAAATCATTAAAATTGTTTTTCTTTACTTTAATATGACTGATTAGTTAATTTTTATTATTTAAGAAAAACAACTATTGAAGTTTTAAAAATTGCGGAAATAACCACATTAATTGAAAATATTCCACAGTCCGTAAAATTTACGTGGCGTTAGTATTAACGTAGTATTAAATAGCGTTAGTATTCTAGGGTTAAAGGTATAGATAAAAATTAAAGCTAAAGATAAAATTATAAAGAAGCAAGTTCATTGATGTGTGTATACTCAGAATGTAGGTATCTGGAATTGAAATTGGAAGTAAGATTTCGTATTCTGTTTTTAACAAGAGCAACGTTAGCCAAAGTGTGCAGGCGTTGCACAGTGGATCCGCTTGTATGGAGCAGCGGCCAAAAATGCTTTGAGTGGGAATATCGTAATGAAATTTTCATGAAAATTTTTTTTAATTATTTCCAATATATGACAAAAATTTTAGCCAGGTCGGATAACTATATCATATAGCCCCCATAGGGACGATCGGATTTAAAATATTATTTTTTGGCCAATCTCTGCCAAATTCACACAGTATGCATATAATGCCATATTCGATACCCAAACCAAATTTCATTCACATCGGACTACTATATCATATAGCTGTCATAGGTCATGTCTCCATACGAGTTGATCTACTGTACATAGCGTCAAATAAAATGTAAGCCCCTCTTAACAAAACATTTTATTTTATATTAAAAGAGGAAATAAATTTTAGAAAAAAATATGTATTTTCATGAATTAAAAAAAAAATATAACAAAACGTAAATTAGAAAAAAGCAGTAAATTTAAAACTAAGTTGAGAATAAAAAAAATTAAAAAGAATCATCTAATAAATCAAAAACAGATTTTAATATAGTTGATTTTGGTTTTTTAGGTAGTTTTCTTTGTCCTGTAATAAATGGATCTGATCTTAAAATTAAATTGTTAATAACATCTGTATTTGAAAGTGTGCGTGAAATTTTCCGACTGTGTTGAATTCTACATTTTTTTATTTCCTTATTATTGGACTCGGCAGCTTCCTCTGATAGCTCTCCAATCGACAGTAATGCATACTGTATTACAGCAGAACCATGTATTAACACCTTATGTACGGTCGCCGGTAAATAATACCATGGATAAGCAGTTATTAAATCAATTGCAGTATCCAGTGCGTAATTGTTAAATTTTTCAGCATTGATATTATATCCAGATCCGATGGCTTGCAATATAGTTGCACATTTATGAATTAATCTCTCATCAATACCAGTATTTCAGAGCTCAATGCTGTATTTGCAAAGAATTTCCTAGCAATATTTCCATCGTTAGATGATCCCCTGCCTCCGTCTCTAGGTTTGTCCACAATTATTCCCATCTTTTCCCTAAATTCCTTTTGAATTTTTGTTTTTCTCGCTAATACAGAAATCTTCATTTCTGCATTTCTTACTTGCCACATTTTGGCCTCTAATTTATATGAAATGTGCAAGAAGTATTCAAAGAAGCGTATATAAGAGTGTAGTGGAGACAAGCCAAACTCATAAAATTTTTTGTCAACTTCTTTGCTCAAACATTTTCCGACGTCGTTCATTTCTTTTGGCTTTGCCCCGCATATATAACACATTGTCGACGATGATTCAGATAGGGCGTTGCATACTTTCCCATCTACCATAGTAAGATGCAAACTATGGGTAATCAGAATTTTTCTATTAAAAATGGATATTTCGGTTGGACTTAATTGGCTTATTTTTTCCTTAAAATATTGTTCTTCTTTAATCGACAGTTCGGTCGTCTCTTTCTTAAACTGGAACCTGATTGGACGACAGTAACGAGTAGAAGATGGTCGGGGGTTTTTCCAAATTATTTGACCATCTATTTGCGCAACAAGCTGCAGAGGAACGTATGATGTTACAAACAAGCTCCTGTCGTCCAAATCAGCGTTTGAAAACTTTTGTTTGTATTCGCTGTGTCCGGTACTTCCATCAAATCCCCATTTCCCGATTAAAAGTAAATTTTTAGTGGAATCTTCAGTGACCGTTTGAACAACATCAGCTTGAAGCTCTAAAATGCTCGAGGCTGTGTTATCTAGCAAGCTTTGAAGATCGACTTCTGCGTAGGATTCGTCCACAGATATGTTGTCAGGATATCTAGCTTTTTTGGAGCTTAAAATGCATTGATAGCTCGGAAAAAAATCGAATAACACTTTGCTGTTCACAAAATTCCGTATCAGCAAATATTGGTGTTTCGTCATTCCGGTCTCCATTAAAAGAGAAATTACATCTGTCGGATCCGCTGGCAATACATTTTGGCTTTGTCTTTTGTTGCGTAATGCAGAAACAGCGGTCTCATCAATTTTGACCAGCTGAGCTATACGCCGACGCTTTGATCTCGTGGACGCCTCCATAAAATTTAGTTTTTGACGGCCACGTGGAGCACTTTCCTCATTTTCCTTGTGTTCATTTTTTGTATTTTTTAATAAAATTGATTCCTTTGTACTCAGCCAATCAGACTCGTAATGCAAAATGGAAGACTTCATACGTTTATAACGCTTCCAAAACTCAACAATTTTTTTACAAATGTACTCAATAGGTTGAGTAAGCGCATTGAATTCTTCGAGTAAGCCCTTGTTTTCAAAATTTTGTTGTACATCAGCAATTACTTCTCGTAATTTTTCAGCTTTTGTGCCTTTTTTGGAGC
>OX451215.1:169913492-170118618 GCA_949628195.1 Phasia obesa | reverse complement strand
CAAAATTTAAATATGTGCAGGAGTTTTTAAGAAAGAGTCAAAACTAAGTTTTACTTTTAATAATTAAAGCACAAAATTATCTGAATTTTGTGCCCTATGGAGCCGTCAATAGGAGCTAAAACTTAAAAAATCTTTCACATTAGTTAGAATTCTGGCGTTAGCTGTCGAATAGTATAACTTTCTTCGCAATACAAGTTATAGTTATTTTTTGTATTTTTGTCTATGGACCAAAGCGCTGTATGATATGACATTTAAATGTTAAATCTTTAAAAACGATTTTTTTCAACTTAATTTCTCCACATCCTATGAGATTCTTTATCTGTAATAGAATGAAATATTTACATCCTACCATATACATATTCATAAGAGATGGAAATTCTAAAAAATGGAGCACGATGTATTCTACAGAGATAACAGAAGCAGAATTAAAAATAATATATGCAGTTAACAATTTTTTTTCCTCTGTTGACACAGATTATCTGCCTAAAGAGGAAACAGATAGTAAAGAAATTGTTGGAAAGAAATATAAAACGAATAAAATACATCCATCCGCAAATTTTGTGACTGTGGCAGCAAGAAAAGCGAATCGAAGTGTAAAATTAGGACATCAACTGAATTTGTTTTTAAAGCGCGATGACATTTTGGTTGGAAATTTCGTACTTCTGTTTTATAAATGAAAAGAAGATGTTTAATTTTTAACAACACGAAATATAAACTGAAATTACCACTTTTGTTTTTGAAGTAAGTAGTCAGGATTTTTTTTTTGTTTAAAAGTAAAGATCAATGAATTCAACATAATTAAATTAAGAGCTTCAACATTTAATTTCGCTCCTTCTTTTTTGTTTGGTATATATTAAAGTTCAAGTGGTAATGTTTTTGTTTCCACTAATGTATTGACCATCACTGTTAGTAAACCATAATGATCTAAATCATGAAAATAAAGGCGTTTTTTATAGTTCTCTTAAATAAGTATTCACAATTTGACCTTCTGCCAAAATGTTAAATATACTTGAAAATTTCAATAAAATCCATAAACTACGTTATTTGTTTTAGCAATCTTGGCTAATATTCACCGCAGAATTTTGGCAGAAAATATTGTTTGTAACTTTAGCAAGTAACTAAAGTGTCTTTTACTAAATACATTTTAAAGTATAGATCATAGTTGATAATAGTCCATACATATTTAAACAAAACCTTGATTAAAAAATAAAAATATTTATCAAAATGATTATAAAAGAAAAATAATTAAAACAAGTGCAGTATTTAAAGAAAATAAAAAATATACATTCATGAGCATCTATATCTATATATATATACAGCACAAAATGTGTTTGTTTATATGTTTGTTTGTCGGAAAGCTATAGCTGCCTACACCAGTCAACGCACCCGTAACCTCTATATTAATGTTAATAGTTTAGCGAAACCTAGACTTAATTAGAATAGTGTGCTTGGTACCTCCCATACAAAGTAAATATTTATCATCGTCTATCTTGGTAACATTAATAGGTAGCGATATAAAATTTTGCAACAGGAACCTCTATATTAACATTCATAGTTTAGAGAAAGATAGACTGGATTGGAATAGTGGGCGTGGTACCTCCCCACACAGAGTTAAAAATTATTATCGTGTATCTAGAGAACTAGCACCTTGCAATTTCGCACCGGTAACCCCCATATTAAAGTTCATAGTCAGAATAAACATAGACTGAATTGGAATTGTGGGCGTGATACCTCCCATACAAAGTGAAAAATTATTATCGTGTTTTGGCAATCATAAAAGACAGAGACTTGAATCTTTGCGCGCGTAACCCCTATGCTAATGTGCATAGTCTACATAAATACAAAATTGATTGGGACAGTGGACGTGGTATCCCCCATATAAAGTGAAAAATTGTTATCTTGTATCTAGAGAAGTGCCATAGGTATCGCCTTAGAATTTCGCACAAGTAACCATTATATTAACTTACATAGTTTAGCTAAAAACAGACTGAATTAGAATGGTGGTTGTGGTACCTCCTATACATAGTGAGAAATTATTATCGTGTACCTGGAAAAGTACAATAGATGGATCCTTGAAACTTTGCACAAGTAACCCTCAGAGTAATGTGCATAGTGTAGCAAAATACTGACAGGATTAGGATAGTGCTACCTCCCATAAAAAGTTAAAAATTATTATCGTGTTAATATGTATAGCCAAGCAAAAAACATATTTGTTGGAAACAGTAGGCGTCGTACCTTGCATATAAAATAAAACATTTTTGCGTTTTTGAGTTAAAGGTTGGTCATACTTTTCTTCCAAGTGTTGTATTGTATTTTTTGTGGATGGGTGTTGCGAAGCGCAACGGGGATATTTAGTATATGTATATAAAGCACAAAATGTTTTTTTTGTGTGTTTGCTTGTTTGTTTGTATGCTTGTTTGTTTCTCAGCTTACACCAGTGAACGGATCATTCTGAAATTTTCACAGTTTGTTACCATCGCAGATGGTCCATCCGTTGAGTCCCATTTTCGATGACTCGTTCGAGCATTTCCTCCAAGGCCTGTATCGAAGCGGGTTTGTCACATAAACTTTAGACTTTACATATCCCCAGAGGAAAAAGTCTAACGGTGTATCACCGGCCCAAAACGTGAAATTATGTGCTCACCGAAATGTTCTTTCAATAAATCCATTGATTGATGCGATGCGTAGTAAGTGGCGCCGTCTTGCTGAAACCAAATGTCGCCGAGAGCACGAGCTTCAATTTCAGGCATCAAATAGTCGGTTATCGTGGCACGATAACGGTCGCCATTGACGGTTACGTTCGCGCCGGCATATTTTTTAAAGAACTATGGAGCGATGATTCCACCGGCCCACAAACCACACCAAACTGTTGTTTTTCTGGATGAAGTGGCAGATCTTGAATCTCTCCAGGTTGCTCTTCGTCCCATATGCCAGAAATGAGCCTCATCCTTAAACAATTTTGCCTTGAAAACGCCAGATCTTCTTGGAACTTTTCAAGAGCCCATAGAGCAATGCGATTCAGTCGTCTTTCTATTATGAAATGCCAAACAGTACTAAACAAAAATAACATGACAGCACTCACACGTGCTCTGTCCAAAAAAGGCTATTGAAAAAAGTACCACGAAATGGAACACCCTTTATTTAGTTTTCAAGTTACACTATGATAAATATTTAGTTTGTATGGGAGTACCACGCGAATTCACTTAACATTTTTGTGTTTCTCCTCTTTTTTTTTCATTTTATGTATAGAACGCGCATTGTTCTACTCCAGCGTATTTTTTGCTAGACTCTGAAAATTAATTATTAAGAGAGTCACTTTTAAAAAATTTTGAGATTCTACCTTTTAGAGTTCCTAAGTAACACGATGATTGATTATGTATTAAAAAACAAAAGTTATAGCTCATTTGTAACAAAATATCAGACCACAACTTGTTAATGACAAACCTACGCACGAACATTTATACATGTCAGAGAAGGGTAACCCATGGGAGACTAAATACTGCAAAACTCGATAAAAAAAAACAGTGAAAGAACGCATAAGTCAACAAGTTATAAAGAAAAATAAATTCGTTTATTCAAATTGATTATGCAAATTTTTTAAATTCATTTATGCAAATGGTTAAAAGTTGAGCCATTATTATACTCTACTTAAGTTGCATACCATAAAAAAACACTTTTAAAAATGATATGAAACACCTTCACCGAATCTAAATTATCTGTATAAAATAAGACAATTTTTGTTGTTGTCGATAAATGTATAAATAATGCAATTAATTGCTGCTTACTTGCATATTGTGCTTTATTTGCTTACTTAAAAGGACCCTTATTCCTTCGTATTTCTCCAGAATGCCTTTCTTAAGTGTTTTGAATAATTAATGTATTCTGCTTATCTCACCTTTGGCGTATTTTACGTTTTACCTTGAAAATATCCTTGTTTATTGAAATTCAATTAAATATAAATTGCTTCTTATTTTTTTAACTTCTTTATAATCGTGTTTAACTTTAACGCTAGATATTTTTCCTTTTGTTTGTTAGTTTTTTTTAAATTTATTTTATTACTCTCTAAAATAAATTAAAATGAAAAACAGGTTTTTAGATTGCCGACGTCGCACAGTGGTCAATTTCGCGAGATAGCGGTCAAAACTCTATAACTTTTGACCGGATTGGTATTTTTTTATGCAATTTGTTTTGTTCAATAGGAGGGACTTTAAGCTTCAATTTGCGTGTTCAAACGTAAAAATCGACTGAGAGGAACGTAAGTAATGTGAAGTTAAAAATGCATTTTAATTTTTTGTTGAGTTTCCATGTAAAAGTTGAATATTTTGACATTTTAAATAGGTATTTTTCTATAATTTCTTATTTTCTTCAATCGTATTTTACAACCAATACTTATTTATTATTCCTAAACTTAATTTTGGTCAGAAAATGCCAACATTGGGCCCCTGACATTTACTTAGTCTCAATATTCACAGGGGCCAAAGGTTGGTTTTTTTTTGGAAGAAAGCTAATTCTTTGGATATATTATATACAGAATACAACGTCGATAAAATTTTAAGTAAACTTTTACTATTGTTGAATTTTGTTGACGAGGGAATTTCTGCAGCTCTACTAGTTGACGGCTCTGAACCAATATAAGTTTTTGTTAAACGTAATGGAACGAAAGAAATCTTGAATAAATTGGCATCTGATGAATTTTCCGCATTACATTCTTTGTATTATTTCTGGCCAGAGGACCCATCACATCCCCATTTTGAAATTAAAGTCATGCTGCAATTTTTAAACTTCTTTAAATAGTCAGCATCAAATGTCTTTAATAATCGTTCTGCAGTGTGTTCAAGAAGATCCGCAATTTTATTTCTGCTCAACTTGAAGTTACACTAATAGCAGTTGGTGAAGGTAAGCAATCTTTTTTGGCAGAAACTATATCTCGATATGATGGAAAAATTCCACAATTTTTTTCATTGGTTCGCTTCCGCAATTCTGTATATTGGTTTTTAGTCATTTTCAAATCCAAAAATAGTGCAAATGCTTCTTCTGGAGTAAATTTATTTTCTTCAGTATGCCGACTTTCTAAAATCTTTTTTGTGGGTCTGGGGCTTGCTTCCACTATTTTTTTAATGATAGCAATTTTACTCTTTTTAGTTTTCGATGGTTGAATTTGATGCAGAAATGAATCCTTTATGATGCTACAAGAAACTTCTTTATTGATATGTTTAAGCTTGCGTCTTCGTGATCTTTCACTACAATTATCAATTGGCTTTCCTGGTCGACCACCTTTTCCAGTTTCCGTGGTAGTTACTGATGGCTTTTTAAAAATAAGTTTATTTCTTAGCCATTCTTGGTTGCGTGAGTAAAACAATTTCTTGTTTCTGGAACATTGATTGTACCGTTTTCTTAAAGTATTTAACAAGTTTTTTATTTTTAAGTTATGAATTTTAATTTCTTGTTTGTCGCATATTTTGAAGAATGGATTATTCATTGTATGTAAAATAATGTCGTTTTCATCTTTCCGTTCAAAATATATATCAGATAGAACACTATAACTGAATTTAGCCATTGTTTAAACAATAATGAAGAAAAAAATGAATGCATGGATTAATATACTATTGCTCGAAGTTTCAACATGATCTTTTTTAACTCTTTGAAACATAATATAACAGGTACTTGGTTTTACCAGTTATTTCCATTGGTTTTAAATTTATTTGCAATTTTCAGGTATTTAAGTTGTGTAATATTAGATGGCAATAAAATCATTTTTTACCTTTTCTAAATGAATTGCCAGATACCACATAATTTGAGAGTTCTATTGTCATTTTTGTCAAAATTTTGATACACCCTTCTATGTGGACTAGGTCCAATTATGGGCCAACTTCTCCTAATTTCAACAGAATTATTTTTTGGGTCAATAAGAACTCTTTTACAAAATTTCATCAAAATATATGCATAATAGCCACTTTCACATACAAATAACTTCTCAAAAAATATGACGTGCATTTGTACCGAATATCTTACCTTGGGTCAGAAAAATTGCTGTAGCTCAAAAAGTGCAGTCCCGATGCATGTACATGTATATATAGGAATGTAGGGGAGAGTTAGGACTACAAAATAGTAAATTTGTGTTTTGACTCAGCTTGACTCACAGGAGTTGTGCTCTATGAAGTAGGAAATTTCCGAGAAATTTGACCTTTTTTAAAAAATATATTTAAAGTGTTCTGAAAACAGTAGAGCTTAAATTTTTTTTACCAGTAATAGGAAATAAGTTAAGTTATAACACAAAATTTATTTCGTCCAAAAATCTTGAAAAACAAAAAAGTTATGATCATTTAAACTTTAAAAATTAACTAAAAATATCATAAATTCACTAAATTCTGAAAAAGCCCATTTTGGACCACCCTGTTCTCAATGAAATAGTTGAAATAGAGTTCTAATTTTTTGGCTCCCGAGGTTTACTACTGTCTACTTTCATATGAGTCTAATAACTTTAAAATCGGAGAACAAAAACCAAAAGGAGTTTTGGCCGCTATCTCAAAATATTGACCACAGTGCGTCGTTCAGTAAATTAAATGAAAAGTGTTCAATATTGGATACGAAATTAAAATTAAATATTTTAATATTATCATCTTGGAAATTATTGAGTAAGGCATTTTGAAAATTAAACTAGTAGACAACATTTTAGTTTTATATATGACTAGCTGTGCCCGCCACGCCGCAGACATCCTGACAATATTTTGCTCGATTTTGCTTTGAAAGTATTCCATACCATTTGTAAGACTTTTACTTTTATAAGACTCTTTTTTTAGTTATTGTTAAGCTCTGTAAAAGGTGTCTAAAGTATTTTCATAACGTAATTCCACAAAGTAAAAATACAAATTTTATTCAATTGGCTACTAACTTAAATTTATTTTAAAACAGCGCTACCTGTTGCGCAAACGTGTTTAAAATATCCCGCTTTCAAAAATAAAAGGTGACTTAAAGTGTGCAGTACCTTTAAATCCGTTAAACAAATTTCGGTGTACTATTACTGCTTTTTCTCTTTATTATCTCTTGAAAATAAGGTATTTTTACGGAAAAAAATATCTTATATTGTAATCATGATGCTATAGTACCTCCACACAAAATTTTGTTTAAATCCATCCAGATATATATTTTCTTTACATTAAGGTATTTAGCCTTGGATTAAATTCTAGAAATTATATAAAATTCTAAAAGTTATTGTAAACCTCTGTAAAAAGTATTTAAAATATTTAAATAACAATGTAATTCCACAAAGTAAAAATAAAATTTTTAATCAATAGGCGCCTAATGTTGCGCAATAGTTTTTAAAATATTCAACTTTCAAAAATAAAAAGGTGTGTTGAAAATACAACCGTGTTGAAAATATCACAGTTTTAAACCCAAAATTTCAGTACCATTAACCGGAAATTGCGTTTTCACTGATTTTTCTCCACTTTCACTTGGAAATGAAATATTTTTGCGGAAAAAATGCATCCTATATTGGAATCAGAATGCTATAGTAGCTCCTCAAAAATTTTTGTTAAAACCCATCCAGTAGCTTTTACGTGATGCGAACACAAATGAAGAGCAGACAGACAGACGGAATGAGTTACTATTTTATTATATTTATAGATTATAGGTAAATATATATTGAATCTAATAAAAAGAAGTTTGCTTAATTTTCCAGTGTGAGTATTGGTTTGCCAAATGGCCTGGTTTGTCCAGTAGAATGGTAAGGTTCCAGTTACATGCTAAAGAAATCTAAAATACAATTTATTTAAAAAATAATTACTTTAATTTTGAAAAATAATTTTTGTGTTAACTACGTGAAGCAACGATATGATTTACGAGATGATGATTACTTTACAAAAAAATTCCGTTTTACATTTTAAACAATTTCCTTTATCATGGGTAACTTATTATAGCTTCAAAAAGTTTTACAAATATCATATGTAATTGACAACGACATTTTTTACACTGACTTCTGTTGCTTGCGATAAGCCTTTGATAATTTGCCGAAAGATACTCCAACTGATAAGAAAGGTACTTCTGTTTTCAAAAATAAAGTAGAAAATCTATATACATGAATCTTATTTCTTTCTTCTATACCAGTTAGCACTGGTTTTTGTAAAAGGCCTTTTAGTATTTTAATTAATCTACACTAACAAGAGTTCGTTCGAACTAACAAAGGCCTAAGTATTAACAAGAGTAAATTTTAATGAAAGTTGCAAAAATGGACTTAAAATTGTTCATATAAACGGTCAAAGCCTTAAAAAAATTGACGAATTCAGATTCATTTTCTCCGCATCTGCTGTAGATGTTATCTGTGTGTCTGAAACATGGTTTGACTCAGTGATAAATGATCAATTTATAACTTGCCAGGATTTAAATTACACCGTGTGGATAGAGTGACACATGCCGGAGGCGTGGCAATATACGTAAGGGATGATATAAAGTGTTGTGAAAAACATAAATCCAATTCCTCTAGCCAAATTGAGTATTTATTTTTGGAGCTAGTTATGTTAGACAAGAAGAAAATTCTACTTGCTTGTATTTATCGACCACACCTGGTTATAGATACTACTGAGTTAATGAGTAAAATCGAATCATTGTCGTTGTTGTACAATGATGTTGTTATTACAGGCGATCTTAACAGTAATTTGCTTATTGACAAGTCACTATCTGTAGATATGCTAACGTTTGGGCTTATACCGGTCAAGACAGATTTCCCCACCCATTTTCCAAATGGTGCAAACAGCTTGCTTGACGTTTTCTTCGTTAGCGATATAAAAAAAGTTTTACTCTATGACCAGGTATCAGCCTCAGTTTTCTCAAAACATGACATGATATTCATTGTTTATGATGCTCTTACCCAAAATGAAGATGTTTTATATTCTTACCGTGATTTTAAAAACATCAACCATAATAGCTTATCTCAGCGTATTGACTTTAATAGATGGCATATTATTTATAATATTGAAGATGCAAATGATCAAGCTCTTTTCATTCAAAATAACATTATTGATCTTTATAATGAATTCGTTCCAGTGAAAACAAAAATTAAAAAATTAAAGCTGTCACAGTGGTTTAATTCAGCAATTAAACACTTAATTAGCATTCGGGACAAATCTTATAGCAAATGGAAAAAATACAAAACACAAGAACTATATGCTATCTTTGAATCTGCTAGGAAAGAAGTTGTGAGAACCATTAAAGCTGCTAAGTCAAGGTATTATGAAAAAAAATTCTCAATGGCCTTAAACAGTAAGGAAAAATGGAAAAATATTCGTGATATAGGTATTAGGAAAAGTGGGCACTGTGCTCCTAGTTTTAATATAGAAGTTAACGAATTAAATAACAAATTTGTCAACCTACAAGTTGAAAGACAAACGGTAAATGAATATGCTCAACTTAACGTTGTGCCTCATGAACACAGTTTTTGTTTCAGATGTGTGGATCAGGCAGAAGTTCAAAAAAGTTTGTTTGCTATTAAGTCAAATGCTGAAGGGTTAGATGGTGTAAATCCCAGATTCTTTAAGCTTGTTGTTCATGAACTCCTACCATTTTTAACATATACGTTTAATACTATGTTAACTAAATCTGTTTTTCCAGACGTGTGGAAAAATGCCAAGATTATCCCAGTTCCTAAAAGTAACAATGATTTCAGACCAATTGCCCTACTTCCTTACCTGTCTAAAGCTTTGGAAAAAATAATGAAATCACAAATTTTTGAATATTTAAGCAAAGAAAAATTATTAACGGATTTCCAGTCGGGTTTTAGACAGGGAAGAAGCTGTATTACGGTTCTAATTAATGTAGTGGAAGAACTTAGGTCTAAACTGGACAATGACATGGTATCTTTTCTCGTACTGTTAGATCACAGCAAAGCTTTTGACACTGTAGAACATCCTATTTTATTAGCGAAGCTCGAAAAGTTTTTCAATTTTTCCTCTACAGCTTGTAAACTTATTTCTTCCTATCTCCTAAATCGCAAACAAACCGTTTTTCTTAATGGGTTAATGTCAAATTCTCTTGAAATTGATAGAGGAGTTCCGCAAGCTTCAATTTTGGGCCCTATGCTGTTCTCGCTGTATATTAATGATCTTCCAGACGTATTAAATCATTGTGGAATACAAATGTATGCTGATGATGTACAGTTGTGCTTGAGCTCTAAGTTAGACAGTGTTGGTGATTGTCTTGATTGCTTCAACAATGATCTAAATAGAGTTCAAGACTGGGCATCCAAAAATGGTTTGTGTATAAATCCTGCGAAATCTAAATGTATCTTTATAACCAGGAATAACAAGGCAAGGCTTCAGAACAATGCTTCATTATTTATTAACAACTCTAAAATTGACTTTGTTTCCTCGTCTTCTAACTTAGAAATTTCGTTTAACTCTGAGCTTTCATGGTCAAGCCATATAAGTATTACCGCTGGAAAGGTACATGGAATGCTAAGAAACCTATGGGCAATTTAAAATTGTACTCCATATAAAATACGATTGCTACTAGCAAAAACCTATTTAATACCGGTTTTATTATATGGATGTGAAATATTTGCCAATTGTGACACTGACTTTCGTAGACTTGAGATAACGTATAATAATATAGCCAGATATGTATTTAGCCGAAGCAGGAGTGAGAGTATCTCATCGTATTCCTTTCAGCTAGTTGAAATGCACTTAAAAAACATAGTAGAATACAAAAGCCACCTTATGATGCACAAAATAATATTTACGAAAGAACCCCAATATTTATATAAAAGACTAACTTTTGCCAAATCTCCACGTGGTAAAAAACTTATTTCACAAAAATATAAATATAATAAATACCTAATAATATAGGAAATTATTTTATTTTGATAATATTGGTTCAATAGTTCAATTATGTATGGAATAAAATATCGGCCAAAAGGCCGCTACTTCCTCGGCGGCACAACTTTCGATGACGCTAAGGCATAATTGAGGTTCTATGCCGTTAATGTGCCGAATTATCTCATCCTTTAGCTCTCGAATTGTTGCTGGCTTATCGACGTACATCTTTTCTTTCAAATAACACCAAAGAAAGAAGTCCAACGATGTCAAATCACATTATCTTGGTGGCCAATTGATATCGCCACCACGTGAGATAACACAGGCATTGAATTTGTCGCGCAAATGAGTGACACCGTCCTGTTGAAACCACGTATCGTCCACATCCATATCTTCTAACTCGGGTTATCATCTGACGATAGCGAATACCATTCACAGTAACTGCCAGACCGACCTTATTTTGGAAAAAATACGGCTCGATGATGCCGCCAGCCCATAAACGGCACCAAACAGTCACTCTTTGTGGGTGCATTGGTTTTTCGACAATCACTCTTGGATTAGTTTGTGCGTTGATAAGTGCGGTCGCGATTTTTTTTTAAGCTCGCATTAACAAAAAACAAAACATACATTGTGTGAATAATATAAAACAAAAACAAAAAAAAAACAAACCTGTTTTAATACAACAACAAAGTTGTTTGTAAAATATTTTTTTTTCTTTTTCTTTCGTCTTTTTTTTTTATACAACGGCATATTGAATTGCTACTTTAAAAATAAAACAAAAACAATAAAGGCTAATGAGCCTCTTTAATTTAAGCAACAAAAATGTTGACAATGTTGAAATAAATAAAAACAAAAAAACTAGTGACAATTTGTGTATAAATGCTACGCCAGTTTTACGTGCACAATCTTGTTCCTCGCTGTTGTTATGCGATGAGAATAAAATAACTACAAACAAGTCCCCTTCTAAACTCAGTATTACCAAAACTAATATGGATAGTGTAGAAAAACCTAAGCCTCAAGTAGGAATGGACAGATACATAACTGTACTGAAAAGAGGTCGAAGCCCTAAATCTTCCCAAATTGCACCAATGGCTAAAGTGCAAAAAGACAAGGACTCTAACGGAATAAATTCCCATAATCGTTTTGCTATTTTAGATAGCGAAACAAGTGAAAAAAACGGCACCCAGGTCGTTCAAACCACCTCCAATTTATTTAAGGGAGAAAAACTCCAGCGACTTAATAAAGAAGTTAATTTCAATTATTGGTGAGAACACATTTTATGTAATTCCCATCAAGCGTGGCAACATTGATGAAACAAGAATACAATTTATTGATGAAAACAGTTATCGTAAAGTAGTAAACGAGTTTGAAAGCTGCAAAAAGAACTTTTATACATATCAGCTGAAGAGTAGTAAAGGTCTACAGGTAGTTATAAAAGCTGTAGACTCATACGCTGATCCAGTCGAAATTAGAGATGGCCTCCAAAAAGCGGGATTTAAGGTAAAAAATGTAGACAACCTCAGAAATCGAGAACGTGTCCCTCAACCTCTATTTCGCGTTGAACTGGAACCTGGAGATATGCGATTGAAAAAGAACGAAACGCACCCTATCTATAATTTAAGATATCTGTTACACCGCAAAATAAGCGTAGAGGAACCGCATAAGCGATCAGGACCCGTACAGTATTTAATTGCTAAGATTATGGTCATACTAGGGCTTACTGCAAATTGCCTCCGGTTTGCGTTGTGTGTGGAGAGCTACATTGTTCCGACCAATGCGACAAAGCAAGGGATGACTCGAAAGTTAAAAAATGTAGCAATTGCGGTGGAAACCACACTGCTAACTACAGAGGCTGTCCAGTTTTTTCCATGGTAAGGAAAACCACTCAAAAATCAAATACTCCTGCTAAGCACCCACAATGTCGAGCAAATGCTTATTATCCTCAGTTAGCCCAACCAACAACCCAACATGTTTCATACGCGGATATGTTAAAAACTAATCATGTTTCAGTACATAAAGCGACACCAAAAAATAATTCTACACCACATTTGCACCCAGAACCTAAAGAACACCAATCATCTGGTAACTGTAAACGTCTCGAAGCAAGCATCGAGACATTAGTGCATTCGTTAAACAGTTTTATGAGCTCTATGAGCAGCATGATGCAAGAAATGGTACGCATGCAAACTATGATGTTGCAGGCGGTACTAAACAAACCATGAACTGTTTAAAAATATGTTTCTGGAACGCAAACGGCTTACGCCAACATAAAAATGAACTTGCATACTTCCTCAAGAACCAACAAATTGATGTCATGCTGATTTCCGAGACACACTTAACAACAAATAGCCTTTTTAAAATCAATGGCTATATTTTATATGACACTAAGGACCCCCGTGGAAGAGCATGTGGAGGCTCGGCAATACTTTTTAAGGCCCGAATCAAACATTAGTTACTGCGTGATTTTTGTTAGAATTACCTTTAAGCAACAAATATTTGTGTTGAAGAATTTCACCAAAGCTTAGTTATTTCTTCGATTTATTCACCTCCTAGATTTCAAATTTCGGAAAGTCAGTATAGCGACTTCTACAAATCACTAGGTCCCTGTTTCATAGCATCAGGCGACTACAACGCTAAACATACATTTTGGGAATCACGCCTAATAACTCCAAAAGGTCGTGTTTTGTTTGACACAATTTCAAAAATGCGTCTGAATGTTATATCGAGTGAACAACCCACCTATTGGCCTACTGATCGACAAAAAATACCTGATGTTATTGATTTTGGCGTGTTTAATGGTATTCCGAGAGAAATGATTAAAGCTGAAGCGTCGCTTGAATTATCCTCAGATCATTCACCCACTATCGTCTATATATGGGACAAAAAAACATCATATCACCAACGACTAGCACAAGCATTAATTGGTCGAAATATAGAAAGTATCTTAGTACTCATTGTTCGGAATATATCCCGCTAAGAACACCTAAAGACGTAGAGCGGAGTCTTATTGATTTTGACCAAAACCTCAAATCAGCTGCCCAACATTCAACAATAACCCGACAATTAGCTAGATACAATCTAATTTATTCTGCATATGTCGAACGACTCTTGGCTGAAAAAAGAAAAATTCGTAGAGAATGGCAATTAGAGAGATCTCCTCAACTCAAAAGCAGACTTAAGGAATGCATGAACCGGCTAAGAGATATGCTGGAATCTAGAAGAATAGCATCCCTGAAAAACTATTTGGGAGACCTAGACGCAACTCCTCAATCAGATTATTCATTATGGCGTGCTTGTAGAACTCTTAAAAGGTCAGTCTTACGGTAGCCTCCCCTGCGAACTACATCTGGATGCTGGGCAAGGGGTGATTCCGAAAAGGGCAATTTATTTGTTGGACATTTGAAAAGGGTTTTTACCCCGAATATATCAACTGATATAGTTGAGTTGCCAATTGTCGAGGCTAGTACTGCAATACCGATAAGATTTGAATTTGGTGATATTGAAAATGCAATAACGGATTTAAACACCAAAAAAGCTGCCGGTGTTGATAAAAACCAGTAACAAGATGTTATTTGAATTGCCCCGTATAGCTCGCAGAATCGTTCTTTTTATTTTTAATGCCATTTTACGTCTTGAGTACTTCCCCACAGAGTGGAAGGTATCCTTGGTTACCATGATTCCTAAACCAGGAAAAGACCACACAAAAATTGAATCATACAGACCTATAAGCCTTTTGTCAAATATGTCAAAGCTGTTTGAGAGGATGTTAATAACTAAGCTTAACCCTATTCTAAGCGACAAAGGATGTATTCCAAACCATCAATTCGGCTTCAGGAAAAAACATAGTACGATCGATCAAACTCACAGGTTAGTCAATGTTGTTAAGAAGACATTTGAAGAGAGAAAATACTGTTCTGCGCTTTTTATCGACGTTTCTCAAGCATTCGATAAGGTATGGCATGAAGGCCTAATATACAAGCTAAAACTGAATTTGCCCGTAAACCTATATAAGCTGCTAGATAGTTATTTAAGCGAACGAAAATTAATTGTGAAAGAAGGAGATTTTTTGAGCTCACACCAGCCGATTGAAGTCTGAGTTCCCCAAGGTAGTATATTGGGGCCCTTTTTATACTTATTGTATTCTTCAGACATGCCAACTAGTAACCGAGTACACACATCGACATTTGCTCACGACACAGCCTTTTTGAGCATTCACGAAAGACCCGAAGTAGCATCACGATATTTACAAGACCACATATCCAATTTAGAAAAATGGTTGAAGAAATGGAGAATAAAAGTGAATGAACAAAAATGTACTCACATAACTTTCACACTGCGTAGAGAATCTTGCTTCCCTATTCGGATAAATAACCAAACGATACCCCAGCTTTCAGACGTCAAATATCTCGGCATACATCTTGACCCCCGCCTTACATGGAAACGGTACATAGAAACAAAGTTAACACAAATGAAGTTAAAAGCAGTCCAACTAAACTGGCTTATTAGCAGAAATTCTACTCTAGCTTTAGATTGCAAACTTTTATTATACAAGTCAATTCTAAAACCAATATGGTGTTATGGAATTCTGCTCCTTGGTATATAAAAAACTCGAACAGCCATAAAGATCTAAACGTGTCAACAGTTAAAGCGGAAATAGCGAAACTTGCCATAAGGTATTTAAAGAAGCTTGCCAGAAACTTGCCATAAGGTATTTAAAGAAGCTTGAAACTCATCCGAATCCACTGGCCCGTAACATACTAAATGAACTTGGTTACATTCGACTAAGAAGGAGGGACACTGCTTCTCTCATCCATACAACAGAGGGATAACCTGCAAATTACAGTAACCGTGAAACCTACATTTTTTTTTGTCCAGCACTGGTTGGACTTAACATGTATATTTTTATTTTTAGACTTAAGATATGAGTAATTATTGATAGTTCAATTATATTGAAGATACAATAAATAAAAAATTGCGAAAAAAAAATTTGGATTATTATTCGCTCAAATGCGGCAATTCTGGTTATTGAATTGAAATGAAAAGAATTATTTTTTCAATTCAAATATACTTTTTACTTTTATTCTTTATATTTGGTAAAGTTGTAGGCTGTAGGCCACTCCAGATTTACAAAATATAAGTGCAGTTTTAAATTGTTATTTGTTCAAAACCCAGGTGAAGTTATCCATTTCCAGTTATTTGACTTTTGGTATCTATCAACCCTATGTGAATACCACTTGTGATAATGTCTTTCTGGTGGTTGCAGGTTTAATTTCCGCCAAAGCCTCTGGGTGTTTTCTGCAGACAAGAAAAAAGATTTACAGTAGTGTTTTCTTCAAAAAAAAAATAAAAAGGTCCCAAGAATAGGATCAAAAATAAATTATGTTAAAAGAATTTGTATTCAATCATCTATCGTCAGTTGTTGAAATGAAGTCTAAAACCACCTAAAGCTCCCTCTGATTTTTAAACGACTTCAAAAAAAGAAGGATGTTATCAGTTCGTCTGAATGTTGTTTTTTTAATAATTGTGCCCACAGAACTCAGCCACTTCTGAACCGAATTAAAAAATTTTACCTTTATTTTAAAGGTTATTCTTACAGTTTGGTCCCTTTTTAATTAAAGGGTGTCCTCGTACAACATACATGCATTTTTTCGTGTATTGAGTATCCTAAAGGGCACCAATTTGAAATTTTAAAAAATTGCGTATCACTATAGCTCCCACCAATAAAAGTTAATAAAAAAATAAACTTAAAATTAAAAGGGTGTCCCCATAGGTGACGTAATTTGACCTTTATGGGTCCCTCTTTTTAACCGTTAAAGACAAAATCTTAAAAGTTTGACGGAATGTCGATTACTATGACCTTTATAATAAAAAGATAAATATTCAAAATTATAAATTAAGGGGTGATCCAATAGTTCATTAAATTTGATGTATATGCCCATACTTTTGAACAGTTGCACACCGACCGTTAAATTTACAAAGAACCTGTATTACTAATTCCGCTATAACAAAAATTATAAAATTTGAATTTGGAAATAAAAGGTTGTACCAATAGTTAATGTAATTTTATGTATGTGGCCAAACTTTTAAACCGTTATAGACAGACAGCTAAATTTACATGGAACCTGTATTGCTAAGTCCGCTATAACAAGTATATAATTTGAAATGATAAATTAAAGGGTGTCCAAATAGTTAATGTAATTTGACATATATGGCCCTATATTTTAAACCGTTAGAGACAAACTCTTGAAAATTATGCAGAATTTCCCTTGGTACATTGTCTGGTATACTAGCAAGTATAAATACTTCGAATTATTAAATAATGGGTGGCCCAATAGTTCTATAATTTGCGGTATATGACTAAACCTTTGAACCGTTATAAACCCACAGTTGAAATTTACAAAAAATCTTTGTTGCCAAGTCCTTTAATTTAAAGTTGTATATTAAAGGGTGTCCCAAAAGGTGATGTTATTTGATTTAAGTTGCCCTCTCTTTAAGACCGTTATAGACCGACATTTGATATTTACGCAGAACGTATATTACTATGTCCGCTATAGTATAAAGTTGGAAATTAAAGGGTGTACCTAAAGTTAATGATATTTTATATATACGACCTTATCTTTAAACATTTGAAATTTTAACAAAGCAAATATCACTATGTTCACAATAAAGAGTACAAAAAAGACTTGATATTTACACAGACCGTGTATTATTATGTCCACTATAAGAATTATAAAATTGAAAATAATAGGGTGTCCCTATAGTTAATGAAATTTTATGTATGCCTTATCTTTTGAGGCGTTTTAGATAGACAACTGAAATTTACACATAATGTGTATTACTATGGTCCCTATTACAGCTTTAAAAATTTTAAATTAAATGGTGTCCCCATAAAAACCGGATGTTGGTGAAAATAGCTTAAATTTGGAAAGGTAATAAGGAGATGCTTGAATTTCACATAGTCGTTACTTCTTTTCCTGCTATTTTGGCGCATTCTGTTTATCTTTTATTTGGTTTATATATAGTTCTTACACATTACTTCTTACATTTGAAATAATTTTTTTTAATTTTTAGTTCTCTTGGCGAAATTTATTGGTCTCATTAAATCTTTCTTTGGTTGAACTTGATTTTTTGTATAATTTTTTTTTCTACCTGAAATTACATTTTTTTAATATTTTTTAAATTTTAATTAGTTTTTTAATTTTAATTAGTCGAACTGTATTTATTATCATACAAATGAATTTTTGAAGTTAGGCTTAAGTTCGTTATATTTTTTTTTAAGTTGAAATAATATTATTTACAAATTAGGTGGTTAGGTGAGCGAAGAATACTGAAGATGGATGTAGCTATCCAGAAAATTCATTATATTCTGCTGGCATCTAAAAAAATTGTTTCTCATTTTTTCTTTAAAAATAACATCGCCTAATAAACTTACATACAATAAAATAATCGTGTATTATTTCCTTTCTTTTAGAGCTTTTGTACGATTCAAATATTGAAAATCTTATGAAATAAAAAACAATTCATTTTTATTAAATTGTCAAAAAATAAGTTTTGCAGTTACCCAGAAATAAATATTGCAGAAAACCCAATTTTCTGTCAATATTTATTTCGTGAAACAATTGTGAATTTTACTATTGAGTTTAACTTCACAAGTCTGATATATGACACAAATAGACAAAACAATATATTTTATAAATTTATCTAACAATACCAAATTACTGTAATGGTAGGCAACAATCATCATCGCAATGTTGGGAATTACATAGTTATCATGTTTATAATACAAAAGAGCAGCATTGCTAAAATTAAATGAGACATTTAATGGATATAAATGTTTTTATTTAATATATGAATCGACATACATAAATATCTAAAAGGGTAGATGGGGTATATTTTTAATAAATTTGTGTCATCGCCAATAAAGCTTTATAGTAAAGTGATAGAATGCAATATAAAATATTTAGAATAATTTTATGCAAACAAAAACAAATATGTAAGTTAAAACTTATTGCATTTTCATTAAGACTTAATATACTTATATATATGTATGTATGTATGTATGTATGTATGTATGTATGTATGTATGTATGTATGTATGTATGTATGTATGTATGTATGTATGTATGTATGTATGTATGTATGTATGTATGTATGTATGTATGTATGTATGTATGTATGTATGTATGTATGTATGTATGTATGTATGTATGTATGTATGTATGTATGTATGTATGTACGTATGTACGTATGTATGTATGTATGTATGTATGTATGTATGTATGTATGTATGTATGTATGTATGTATGTATGTAGGTATGTATATATGTATGTAGGTATGTATATATATATATGTCTATATATATATATATATGTATGTAAGTATGTATGTATGTACATAAGTATTATTATATTTAACACACAAATTATACTCAATTATACTTAATTAAGTCCAGCCAATACCAGAAAAAAGATTTATTACGGTTGTTAAAACCTCATTCTTATTAAGTCTAATGTATCCAAGATTAAATAGTATGGACGACTTAGATGTGTTTTGAACGTCTTTAGATATGTTGACGCATGATGACACAGGTTGACACATGTTTCGCAATTTCTGCTTTATTAATAACACCCCAATAAAAAATTTGGTGTCCCATAACAAGTATTCGCCACATAAAGAGGAGATTTTTGATTGCCAAATTCTATAGTGACTTATTTCCTGTCTGTCTGTCTATCTGTCCTTTTTTTTTCCGTTCGCATCACGTAAAAACTACTAGATGGATTTTAGCAAAATTTTATGAGGAGGAACCTTAGTATCCTGATTTCAATATAGGATACTCTTTTTCGCAAAAATATCTAATTTTGAAAATTTTAATTATTATTAGTCGAACTGTTTATGTATTATATACAATGAAATTATATAATCAAGCTTAAGTTCGTTTTTATTCTCTCTAAGAAAGAATTAATTAAATTACAAATTAGGTGATAATATTAAAGAAAAATTGGAAAAATTTAATTTTTAGACACCAGCACGAGCGGAATGCACATTTTCTAGGCATCCACGTCCGTCATCAGCACTAATCTACTTAGGGTAGTGTTTTAGTTGTAAGCATCATCTATTTAACCAACCAAACCCAGATAAAGGAATACGAGAAAACTTGTATTCTTGTATAATCGTCAGTTGGTGAGAACGAAGTCTACCACTACCTTAAGCTTTTTTACTTTTAATATTAACCACCTTATATGTATGTTGTTGTTCCTTCAGCCAACCTTCGGTTAGCAATGAAAGTTACTTTTTGTTTATTTGTTTTACTCCCAACATTCGTTTTTAGGTAACACTAATCTAGCGTCAAACCAAACTTTGTTGAGTAAACAATTTTGAAAATTTTAATTATGTTCGACTAATAATAATTATGTTGAAGGGTATATAAATTTTTTTTTTTAATTTGTTACATACAATTAATTGTAGCCAAATCTGTCGCTTACGTGGTTTTGGCGCAACCAGCAAATCGAAATTTTCTGTGTGTAAATTAACATTTATTTTTGTATTTATCAAAAAAAAACTTTTAACTTTACCAAAAATGCTCCAATTGGCCTGAAACTTTCCTGACTTTTTATTCTTAAATACAAAAAGCTTAGTTGAGTCTTTAACATTTCTAACTTAAAATATAAAAACCATTATATTTTGCATGCAAATGTCATTTGTATGGCGCTTGCGAGGTTTTGAAAATGGATTTTTTTTATTTTTCATACAAAGTTATTAAGATTAGAATGTAGTCTGGTGGCAAACGTTATTCTCTACCATAAAAACCAAAAACGTCAATTTCGTAAAAATGACGCTTACGTGGTTTAGGAAGAAACGCGACGATATGTCTTTTACAGAGCTTTACAATAATTTTTAGAAATTTGGAATTTTATATCATATTGTCAGGACGCATAAAACGTGTATGATCACAGCTAATCTTTCATGAAACTTCAAAACGTACAAAGGTATTTACCTTGTTTTTAAAATTTGAAGGAGAATGCCATTATATCAAAAAATTTATAAAATGTTTAAGTTACCTATTTAATGATTTAAAACAAACAAACAAAAAAAAAAGTATTTCCATAACAATTTATTTGTTACATATCATATAATCAATTCTCAATAATTGATTTGTTTAGTCTAACGCCTTGTTATAATCATTTTTAGTTTATTTAGACGAATGTAAAACGGACACTGAAGTGGAGGTAGTCGTCTTCATTCCTCAATTTCAGGCTAGATTGAAGTGCACGCTGCATACCAATGCATAAGTGATCAGAACGAAATTTCAGCCATAAAAAGAGGGGCAATCTGACTGAGGTACCACAGTTTATATGGCAAAGATATACAATAGAAAAGCCGTGATAAACTCCTTATCGGACGTCTACACGATGCATAGATTGGTTCGCGAATGCCGGACATTTATAGATGAGATAGTGGGATATTTCAACCTGGAACTCTTCTGGGTACCGCAGTATAGAGGGGTGCCGGGAAATATAATTGCAAACGAATTCTGGGACCTACCTTAGAGATCAGAAGGTAGATCAACTAGTCGGAGTCCTGCTAAACTGCTGTAAATAGAACTTTCAGCAGGAACTACTGAGGGTCGCCCAGACCACATGGCCTAATAAAGTCACATGCACGAAATCTAGGTGCCTTTAATCACAAAAGTAACGCAGATTTTTTTTTACGATTTTTTTTTCTTGTAAAATTTAAAAGAATATTTTTGGCGATTTTTAACACGGTTTTGGCGATGGAGGTCCAAAAAATCTGACAACCTTCCTTTTAACCACGTTTTTGATTACTTTTTCGTTCGGTTTTTTACCATTAGATAATCATTTTAGGTACCCTGCGTTACTTTAACCCCGATTAATTTGGAAAAAATATTGACAATATCTTGCCAGATCTATGTGTACGTCTAAAGATTAAGAAAGCCAGTACATAATGTAACCAGGAAAACCCGACGTAGGTCTCTAAGGAAAGAATTAGCTGACATTAACAAATCCTGGAATGAAGCCAAAATAATTGCAAACAATAGATTAAGTTGGAAATATATTGTTGAAGCTCTATGCTTACTCGAGGAATAAAAAAAGGTAAATAAAAATTTTAAAGCGTGCAAACACGCACATGGTTTTTCTTTCGATTTACATATATAATGGCCACCTACAATGTACAATATTAATGTTGAATTGCGGTGAATAACTAGGCAGCATCAATCTTAAAATTATAAGATGATGACGTGACGACGACGAGAATAAACCACATCACAAGTTACAAAAAAATTGTGAAGCGATTTGTTAATGTGAGTGGATAACAATTAAAATATATAAAAACAAAATTTTTTGAATTTAGGCTGAAATATTTTTTTTGCAACTAATTTCAACGTAATTTAAAAACTGTTACAAAAATTGTGCTCATATAACTTAAATACAATTTTGTCCTTATTCTTTATTTAAATTGGCTGAACCGTTTTTGAGTTTTGATTAAATATACCAATGTAAACGCTTGGTTAAGGGAGTAATACCACGCCCATTAAAAAATCTCGACGTGGTGGAATAAAAAACTGAAAGTAGAGTCTTATTACACACGTTAAACCCTTCCTACTCATCCTATTTTTTTAAGAAGATTTCTCTCCACAACATTGTAATTGAAATTCTTTTATGACTTAAGTCATAAAGTAACATTTTTCTTTTTAAAGTTCTACAACTTATTATAATTAAATATCATTTGAATAAAAATCTTAATTTCCTACCATTTTACAGTATTTTTCAAGCTGGTTTTTATACTTCCACATTTATCTTTTTATTTCTTTTTTGAATTTATCATATTTTAGGTCATAGAAAACCTTTTTGAAGCAGCACTGTTTTTAAAATGTCCATTTTATTTTATACTCTTTTTATACTTTTTAAGTTTTAATAACATTTGTGATTTATTTTTAATGTTTACAATTGTTGTAGAAAAACTTGAACAATTTATGTTGGTAATGTTTGCCCATTTAAAATGGCTGTTTATTAAAACTGCTTTTTTCTTTGCAAATAGTTTCCTTATTTATCTGCAGCAACAAAAAAGTGTCACAATAAAATACATTTTTATTTATAAAAAAAGTTTTGGGGAATAAACTGTGTTTTTATGCAACACTTTATTTTATTTTGGGTCTTTTTGAAGGCTTCGTAAATAAAGTTTCAGGGTGTTTTGTTTTCTAACAAAAATTATTTTTTTAATTTAATTCAAGCTGTGTTATGCTCTTCGCTTCCGCTATATCCTTCTATTGAATAAATATTTATTTTATAATTATATGTTGTTGATAAAATATGAGTAGAAGAAAAATAGGATACCAGATGAAACGAAATTTTTGAATATGAAATTTTTTGTTTTTTTTTTTGTTATATTTTTTACTTATCTACATATACTGAAAGTAAGATATTTTGGAATTTTTAACTTTGTGAAACGTACTCTGAGTTTAAAGTTTTTCCAAATTTATTTCTATAATTCTTCGATTTATATTGAAATTTTGTTTTTTGTGTTCTATATTTTTTTTATTTTGGAATTTCTGAAAAAAATCAGTTAATAAGTAAAGCAGGTCGGCAAAATTTCTTGTCTTTTGTTAAATTTTCTTGTGAACTTTCAACCTTTTAAGAAATTTTTGATTTCTGGCTAATCTTTCTATTTTTTACATTATATGCTTTTTACAATTCTTTAAATTAAAAATTATTTTCGATGACTCGTTCGAGCATTTCGACTGGTAACTGGCGAATGACACGCGTGATGTATTCCTCCAAAGTCTGAATCGAAGCGGGTTTGTCCGCATAAACTTTAGACCTTACATGTCCCCACAGAAAAAAGTCTAGCGGTGTGATATCACACGATCTTGGTGGCCAATCGACCAGCCCAAAACAGGAAATTATGTGCTCACCGAAATGTTTTCTCAATAAATCCATTGATTGATGCGATGTGTGGGAGGTGGCGCAGTATGCTGAAACCAAATGACACCGAGATCACGAGCTTCAATTTCAGGCATCAAATAGTCGGTTACCATGGCACGATAACGGTCGCCATTGACGGTTACGTTCGCACCGGCATAATTTTTAAAGAAATGTGTACCGATGATTCCACCGGCCCACAAACCACGCCAAACCGTTGTTTTTTCTGGATGAAGTGCCAGCTCTTGAATCTCTTCAGGTTGCTTTTCGTCCCAAATGCGGCAATTTTGTTTATTTACATACCCATTGAGTTAAAAATGGGCCTCAAAACAAATGGGCTAAACAAAATTTGCGTCGAAAAAGTCAGATCTTTTTGGAACTTTTCAAGAGCCCATAGAGCGAAGCGGTTCAGGCGTAAGACTTTCCATTATAAAATGCTAAACAAAAATTATATGACAGCATGACACGACTCACACGTGATCTGTCAAAAATAGGCTATTGAAAAAAGTACCTCGAAATGGATCACCCATTATATTCAAGTTGTGTTTCTGTATTGCAAGCGAATCGTCTAAAAATTTTGTGTAGAAATGGCTCAACAAAAACCGGTTATTCTGATTTTTTTGACGAGTTGTTTGCTTTTAATACAGAAATACACTTCAATAAATATATTAATGCTAGAAAATATTTGCAAACTTTTAATTTTAAGCTGTCAATTAAAGTTATTATTAAAATTATTATTAAAATTATTATTATAATTATTATTATCCTTATTATTATTAGTATTCTTATTGGGATTGCAGATATTTTCTTGTCACTTGAATTAAAACAAGATTTCATTACAAGGTAACAAAATTAAATCTGAGAAGAGGCGCGCCCTGGTATGCTGACAATTCCAACATCCACAATGATATAAACGTGCTATTGGTAAAAGCACAAATTGCGAAATATGCATCAACGTTATTAAAGATGCTCGAAACACACTTTAACATTAGTGTAAGGGTTACTTGTGCAAAGTTTCAACTCTACCTATACCTGTTGTAGTTCTGTAGGTGTTCGATAATAATTTTTCACTTTGTATGGGAGATACCATGTCCACTATTCCATTTTAGTCTTTATTTTGCTATGCTTGTTAGTATGGTTACTTGTGCAAAGTTTGAAACACTACCAATTGTAGTTCTCTAGGTACACGATAATAGTTTTTCACTTTGTATGGAAGGTACCACGACCACTCCTGCTTGTTTTTCCCTACATTATGCATATTATTATGGGAGTTATTTGAACAAAATTTCAAGATTCTAATTATTACAGTTTACACCCTATTTTACCTACCGCATATCTGGAAACAAATCATAAAAATTTCAGGAAGATCGGTCCACTGGTGTAGGCAGCTATAGATTACCGACACATAAACGTAAAAAAATACAAACGTACATATTTTTGCTTTATAGATATAGACAGCAAGTATGGACCCATGCTCTTTAGGGGAGACAATAAAATTCGTGTGGAACTCTATTGGTGCCTTTTCTGTTGAGAATGCAATAGCATACTTGAGCAAATTTGCACCATCACAGCAAATTTTGGTTGAAACTACAGCCACCACGTGTACTCCGAAGGGACCTCAACTATTGGTCACCGATCAAAGAAATGGGTTGCTTAGCTGCCGGTTGCCATGGTTTTGAATCGTTTGGACACTGTTCGGTCCTCAAAAGACCCATATTACACAGTTCTGATCTTCCAGATTCATGTTCCCCGGCGTCAGGTGCCCTATATATCCCTAAAGCACTCCGTCGAGGGACAACAGATTGAATATCCGGTGAAAATTAGAGCCCCCGGGGGTCGTGAACAGGGAAAGGTGTACTAGGGTAGGTTTTGGGTAAAATTTACTGGAGAATCGAATGGGAGTGATCCTGAATCCCATCGAAGCGGAATTTATGTCTAAAATTTTGTTGTTCTGCATGAATATCGAGTACAAAAAAGCATAATTTTTTTTTTTTTTTTTTGAAAACTTTGAAAGGTTTAATCAATTTTTTTAATTGGGGTAAAATTTAAAGAGAAATTAAACGGTGATTCCAAGCTGCTAGAAGTTTCTGCGGTCGAAAAATTAGTTTAAAAAAATTAGACATAATCGGAAAATTTCGGAGTCATAATAAGTATGTTAACAGCATTTACACTCGTAAAATACGTTGAGAAAAAGTAAACTTTAAACGGCTCTCCTGTAAAATTTACTTTTTTACTCTTAGGTACCTTTCTATTTTCGCGACCACATAAGATTAACTTATCTTTTATATAGATAATAATTATTAAAGATAGTAAATCATTTATCAATAATTGCGAATTCTGATAATAACATTTAACAGTGTATTCGAGTTACCGTTGTGTAATTAAACATACATGTATTAATGTTAAGCATAGCTTACAATTGGAAAAACCTTCAGGAATTCCAAACATTAAATTAAAAGTATCTAAATATAACTTGAAGAGGTTATAAGTTTCAAAAATTTCAACATACCAAACAACGTCAATTATTACATAATTTATACATAATTATCACTAATTGGCATGTTTAAGGACTGAAAAAATTAATTGAGAATTATATTTGTAAGCAATCTGTAATGAAATAAAATTACACTCTTTATGTTTAATTGCACCCTTAATGTGATTTCTTTTAAGTTGAACATTTTGCTTTTTTTCATCATGAAGTATCATGTACAAGTGGGTAAAGATGATTTTTATTTTACATTGCCTTCAGCTATTTGGTATTGATAAAAGTTTATTAGATTTTCTGTTGGAAATCAAATTATCGTATATGGTGACTCTGCACCTATAAATACACAGTCCCAATAGCTAAATCAATTGACAGAAAATAACAAAATAATCGTTTATTTTCTATTTCATGACTGAACTTGGAAATAATATATGTAGCTGTAAAAAATAATTTTTTCTCCTTAGACTTACAAAATAAAAAAGAATAAATTTATATTTCATAGAAATAATAAATTGAGTAATCCATTAGAAAGTCAACAGTAAAATAGCATATTTAGAAAATATATTTTTTAATTCTGTTTTAATGTATCGTGTTTGGTGCATAAATAGGAAGTGATTTATTTTCAAACTTTTTATTTTCGAATACATTATGTTATTTACAACTAATTGCACAATTAATCTTTCATATTAAACTTTAGTACAATTCATAATGGGGCAGAAAAGAAATATTTTGGAAATAACCAAGTCATTTGTAAAGGGCTAGGCCGATTGATTCAAAATTTAACATCAGCATAGCAGAGGAGTATCTGAGCTTAAGTTTTGAAGCTAGGTGCCATATACACTTTCCAGGGGTGGTGCTATGTATGTGGTCTCACTGTTCAGTACCTCACACCTGCAAATTCTTTCAGAGCTTGGCATATGTTCAAATTGTATTGATTTTTATACATGGTCTTATAGGTCTAGTTAATACCTAAATATCGCTTTATTCTGTAAATTATGTTCTTAAATGAGCGAGTTACAAGCATTTTATAAAATTAAAATTTTTGATTTTTCGATACATTGGAGCAGGGCCCAATTCCACAAAACAACTTTTCACTTTGCACTTATCAAGGGCCTGTTCGTAAATGCAACATTGCGCTGCATAATATGATTATTTTGCGATGCCACTGCTGATCAGCTGATGCTTTGTTTTGCATATTTTATTGTTGAATTTACGAACGAAGAAATTTGGTGCAAAATGGAAAAATTAATAATAAACTCGATTTGTGAATTTTTATTCTTTTATAAGTTGTTCTTAAATTTAAAAATTTCCTGGTAATCTGCTCTTTGGATTTATCAAAATTTGGATAAATATCTTTAATTTTCGTTAGTATTTGGCCCCAAAGCACTGATTTTTTCTTCTTCCCTGCAGTAAATTCATCCTCCATATCCAATCTTGTCCTTATAAGCAATTTTCAAATCTTTTCCTCACCTTCGAGTCTAAAAAATAAGAAAAATATTAAATAAAAATAAATAAATAATAAAAACTTAACAAAAGTCATACTCACACATCCATTGCATCAGCCATTTTTATGATTAGTTTTTTGTATTTATTTGCGCATAATAGACTTTAGTGTTGCATTTACGAACAGTGTTGCCAACGTTTGCATTTCCGAACATTGTGCGCATAATATGCCGAGACGTGATGCATTTACGAACAGGCCCCAATTTTTTCGTAAATTTGCAAAACTTTATGTTTCACAGAACTTTAAAATTGGATAAGTGCAAAGTTGAAATTAATAAGTGTAATTTGCAAAGTCTCCTTTATTTTCTCTTTACACATTCTGTTCCACGAACGTTCTCTTGTGCAAAGTTAGTATTGAAAAGTGTAATTTGCAAAGACTTTGCAAATAATTCTGCTGTTTTGTTCCCCAAAAACTTTAATTTCTATTTTTGCAAAGCGAATTTTGATATGTTTGTCAAAAATTTCTAGGTAAACGATCGCTTTGCAAATTTTATATTGTTATAAATAGTGAAGCTTTCAAAATGTTAAACGTGAGGTTTTGTTCGGCGATAATAAAGACGCAGTTATAACAACAAATTATATAGTGACCGAATTAATTTTCCGGGATTACAAAATTTATATTTAAAGAGTGAGGCTTTGTCGGCTGAAAATCAACTGCTTCTGTGCTTGTATTGGCTCGAAAATGGTTGCCAGTACCATGAAGTTACAGCAAACAATACATGGGATGACATGGCCCTATGACGTCAGCACGGCTGCCAGATTTGACGATTTATCGTCATTTTGACGATTTATCGTCATTTTGACAATTTAGATTCAAAAAATTGCAAAATTCCGATTTGACGATTTTTTCTTAAAAAGTGACGATGTTGTACAATGTTAAAAATATGAGTATATTAAAATAAAAAGTTTTGTATTTTCAGTTTAAGCGATTTAAAAAATTGTGGTAATTAAAGTCAAAAAAGTGCCAGTTTAGGGGATTGTTATTCGCTTAAAGATGTTTTTTGTTAACTTCCAGTGTTGAGAGTATCGATAACTCCCAAAAATTGTATCAATAGAATTTATGGTATCCTTCAAACTCAAGAGCAATTTTAATCATTTAAAATTTAATGCATTAAACACATAGACAACATCAGGTTACCTTGTGCAAACAGTCAAAATTAAAATATTATTTTTAGCTGTCGTCTTTAATATGATTGAGTAGCTGACTATACTGCGACAATTGAGCCAACGGAATTTTTATTCGTGTAGCCGCTGTCGTCTATGTATTTAAAGCATAAGATAATGTTTAGATTTCAGTATAGGGTAATAATTCCACGTCAAATCAACAAGACACTCAAAATGACTACTTCAGATTTTATTGAAACTTTTTTATATTCTTTGACTCGCTGAATCCAAATATGATTTTTAAAAAATTCTATCTCTTACAGTTTTTCCGCTACACAGTTATCAAAATTGAAAAATTTCGCTTTTTTGCATATGCGCTCGAGGATTAAATATATTCTAAATCCAGTTCTATAAGTCCTAGAAAGTTGAGTAATAGCTCATTTTTAAGGGTATTTCATACGCTTTAATTTGGTATCAATCATGAATCATGAAATTTGATATAGTGTCTTTTAATATTTTTTAAATTTACATGTGTTTTCTAACGTGGCTTAATGAGTACGCCATAAAAATTTCAGAGTGGGACCATGGCGGGATCAAAAGTTATATAAAAAAAACTTCATTTTTACTCATTATAAACTAAAAAAATAGAAAGTTTTTTATAAACTGGGTAATAAAGGTAAGAAATATTCCTTAAAACTGAAAAATATGTTTTTTTTTTACCATAACTTCTGATCTCACCATGGTCCTACTCTGAAATTACATTAAATATGTATGTATGTTATACGAAAGATCAAAAAGTTTTGATTTTATGACAAGTTGTACCAACCCGTCGCAACGTTTGTGTGCCTCTCGCGAACAAGTTCAGTAGTATTTGTGTTTGGTATTGTTTTGACAACCTTGCAGTTAACATTGACTGTTAAGTATTATTTGCGGACGATGTCAACTATAGCATATGTGAGAATATTGAACGCCATCTTAATTTGAGAGAGCTGGCTTGTTAAATGATGTTGTATATGAAACCGCACTCTAAATTGTATCGTTTGTGGAACAACATACAATTATTCCTAGAATTGGTTGTACAACTAATCGCTTCATCTATGGCTTGCCTTATGATTTGTTTGATTTTAACAAAAATATAAACTAATAAAAATGGTTAAAGAAATACTTTTTTAGATGTAATTTTTTTTTTTATTTTTATCGGGAATGTCAGTGGTATTGCTAAGAAGTTAGTTATGATGGTTGGATTCTTTGAATCTGTAGTTACGTGATTAACACAATCATTAAAATTGATGTACCAACTTTATACGAGAAAAATACGTGGATCGGAATGGAAGTCATCCATTGTGCCGAAGACAGTTGCAGGCATTGGGATTTTTGTAAAACTTCCTCCCAGGCAGCCTGTTTTTTTAATTTTCAATAATACAGATGAAATTTTTAAGTCAGGCTTGCTTGAGGGAATATTTTAAGATAGACTCCGTTCTCACCAACTGACGATATATAATTGAATACAAGTTTTCTAGTATTATTTTATCTGTGTTTCGTTGGTTTAAACTAAAACACCACTTAAAGCAGATGGATGCGAAGAATGCTAAAGACGGACGTAGCAATCCAGAAAATGCAGATAATTTTCCAATATTTTCCTTAAAATTAATACCTTTTTTTATAACTAGGTGTGCCCGCCACGTCGTGGGCGTCTTGACAATATTTTGCTCGATTTTGGTTTAAAAGTATTCCACACCAATTGTAAGACTCTTACTTTTATAGTACTTCAGTTAAGGTTTATGTATTTACTTTATATAAAGGTACCTATCCCTGGATAAAATTGTAAAATTTATAAAATATTCTAAAAATTATTGTAAAGCTCTGTAAAAGGTGTTTAAAATATTTTAATATAGTTGTAATTTGCAAAAAGTAAGAATACAAATCAAATACAAATTTTATTCAATTGGCGCCTAATATTACCTTTATGCCATGTTTCCACTACAACTTGAATTACTTCGTTCGCTCTTTGAATTAATTTTTTGAATTACCCCGTTTGCACCATGATATAATAATACAAGGTAGTTCCAATTCAAAAATGTTTGAAGTTTGCCGGAATTATTAAAATATGTTTTTATGTAAACAGCAAAAAAAATTTGCCACAAATAGAAACGAAAAAATTAATTTTTTTCGAAATTATTTTAAAAAAGTGTGTAATTTACATAAATAACAAATAATAAAAACGTACTTTGGTTTAATAATGAAACTTATGAGGAATATATCTTGTTTTAGATTATAATTTCCTTAAACTTTTATAGGTATAGTTTTAAATTGAGAAAAAAAAATATATTACAATCTTATTTAAACGAGATTCTTATTAAGCATTTGAAATCATTTTAAAACATAAAATTTTTTTAATATAATATTTCTCTGCTGAACAGTGTTATCGATAAGCAGTCGACGTCGTCATGAGAGCATTAGGAAATACAAAATTATAATCAAATTGAAGTTGACATCAATATAAATGTCCGGTAAAAGTGACGACGTCGCCAAGTAGAATGAGGGTGAATATAAAACCGCTCAAATGTGGTATCACCATATTTCATTGAAAAGTTTTGGATAATTGTCCATTTAATGAACATAATAAGAAAATAGAAACTTATTTGCTAATTTTTGCAAAAGTTTATTACTACCGTATGGAAAACAATTTTCGTTTGTTTATTTAGACACATAAACTTAAGGCTTGTTTCTTTTTTTAATTTTTAAAATTTCTTCTTTGTTGTAGAGAAACATATGCTGGATGACTTGTCAATAATTAATTTTTAATTTGATTTTGCGTTGTAAACATCTTGCTACAAGTATCGCAACTTCCATCTCAAAATTCAGAACATTTTTTTCTTTTTAATCTTGGAGATTTCCATCCTAATGTAGTTTTTATAGCATTACAATAAAATTACACTTTGCTTATCATTTAAATTACTCTACGCCTTCTTTCTTTTTCTTCATGCATTTTTGGCACAACTTGAAATGTTATTTAAAATGAAAAATTTGTAAGTGATTGAAGAACAAACACATCAAAATGTAACATCTAGCACAAAAATTAATATTTTTTTTCATCAAACATCGTTTGTGTAGCACATATATGTAAATATATTTTAAAAAATACTAACACAATGCTTGATGATTATTTTGATCGTGTCTAGGCCGCTTAAAGAATATCTTTTGTTTTACCAATCAATGCAAAAACTGTTAAAATTTAACATAGAGTCAACAACTGGGATTAACTTTGACATAATATGTTACAGAACGGTACTCAATTTCAAGCAATAGAAATAATATTTAATTCGATGGTATGTGAAATTTTGCTGGTTCTATAATTTCAAAAATAAGCCTAACAGAATTTATTTTATAACTGCGGATGAAAAATACATAATTTATACTTGTGTTAATATGTTATTTGAGGGTAGGTAATATAAGGCAAAAACTAATTTTTTAAGTATTTGGAATATTTAAATTCAGTATTTTTGAAATTTAACGGAAACTCTTTATCAAAAAGTCCAAATTATAGGTCAAACTTATTAGACTTAACAAAATTAACTTAAACAAAATAAAATTAAATTTGGATGTAAAAATTATTAAGAAAATTTTTTGGGTAGAAAATTCATTAGAATTAGATATTGAAGTTTAAGACCACACAAATACATTTGTAAATGTAAATAAAAAGATGAAAAAATTTTTACATAATCACTTTAAAAAAATGATCAGCATAAAATATTTAAATATTAGTAATTAATAAATATTACTAACTCACTTAATTTTTTATTAAAGAGTTACACTTTATTTTTTAAACTTTGTGGGAGCTGTTTACCCTTTTCATATACTTTTGAGAAAAAAATTAAACTTCAAAAATCCTTATTTTTGTAAACAATAGTTTTATTGGAACTACCTTCTTTTGTTTATAATGGGTGATTTTTTTGAGGTTAGGATTTTCATGCATTAGTATTTGACAGATCACGTGAGATTTCAGACATGGTGCCAAAGAGAAAGATGCTCAGTATGCTTTGACATTTCATCATGAATAGACTTACTAACGAGCAACGCTTGCAAATCATTGAATTTTATTACCAAAATCAGTGTTCGGTTCGAAATGTGTTTTATCGACAAATTTTGTTCAGCGATGAGGCTCATTTCTGGTTGAATGGCTACGTAAATAAGCAAAATTGCCGCATTTGGAGTGAAGAGCAACCAGAAGCCGTTCAAGAACTGCCCATGCATCCCGAAAAATGCACTGTTTGGTGTGGTTTGTACGCTGGTGGAATCATTGGACCGTATTTTTTCAAAGATGCTGTTGGACGCAACGTTACGGTGAATGGCGATCGCTATCGTTCGATGCTAACAAACTTTTTGTTGCCAAAAATGGAACAACTGAACTTGGTTGACATGTGGTTTCAACAAGATGGCGCTACATGCCACACAGCTCGCGATTCTATGGCCATTTTGAGGGAAAACTTCGGAGAACAATTCATCTCAAGAAATGGACCGGTAAGTTGGCCACCAAGATCATGCGATTTGACGCCTTTAGACTATTTTTTGTGGGGCTACGTCAAGTCTAAAGTCTACAGAAATAAGCCAGCAACTATTCCAGCTTTGGAAGACAACATTTCCGAAGAAATTCGGGCTATTCCGGCCGAAATGCTCGAAAAAGTTGCCCAAAATTGGACTTTCCGAATGGACCACCTAAGACGCAGCCGAGGTCAACATTTAAATGAAATTATCTTAAAAAAGTAAATGTCATGGACCAATCTAACGTTTCAAATAAAGAACCGATGAGATTTTGCAAATTTTATGCGTTTTTTTTTAAAAAAAAGTTCTCAAGCTCTTAAAAAATCACTCGTTATCATGATTCAAACTGAATTACGTACAAATGAGATAATTCGCTCTCAAAAATTTTTATGACGAATTAAGTAATTCAGTTTGTAATTTTGGGCAGGCTTGTTAGATATGGCGATTTCTCGCCAAACGTGGCGATTTGCTATCTTATTTGGCGATAAAATTTTGGATTTGGCGACATGGCGATTTTTAAAATATTTGGCGATATTGTTGGCGATTTTTCATTGACTTTTGGTCAACATTAGAAACTGAATTAATGAATATCAAAATGGATAACAAATTAATTGAAGTTGTTTTGTCACATACCTGGATACCTGAAATATTCGGAACATAAATTTATTTAAAGTTCATAATATTTCATATTTTAAAATGTTTTTCATATCTAAAGAAACTTTATTTAAAGTTTACAAACATCTTTTGATTTTAAAATGTTGCAATTTTTTATCACAAACAACATTTTTTATAAATTCTAACATACTTTTGGATACTTATCAACCATAATAGAAAACATTAACTTTTGTTTTAGAAAGATTATAATATATATGATATTCTATCTAATTATGTACAGTTTTGTATTTGATGTGGTGGAATTCCAATGAATTTTTCATACTTATGTTTTACATACAAAGGAAGTTTTGAAGTAGATATTAAGTTCGTTTTATTCTCTCTAAGTTGAAAGAATATTTTTTTACAAATTAGGTGATTAATTTTAAAGAAAAATTATATTTTTTAATTTATATACTGGTAATTACTGGATAGAATGATCGATATCAATAATGAATTCCAGCAAACTCGATTGCGAAACGTATGCTATAAATTTAAATAGGGCATGAAGCACACATCTGTTGATCTTTAGAAATGTTGAATACCGGTAACTTGCTTTAACGAATCAAAATAGAAGAGGTTCAAGAAATCCCAATGCAAGCATCCAAATGTTAAACCAAATTTACCACCGTAGTTCTGAAGTCGTCTGAGATTCTAATGAAATTAATTGAATGACATTGGTGCTCTGATTATTGGTTATTGCATTGGGACTGTATAAAATCAGTTGTCGTAGTGATGTGATTGAGGGGAATACGTGTCAAGGTAGCCCGGTATGTCGTCCTTTCATACCCTCTCTAAACTATCGATAGAAGAACTGGATAATTTAAATATTTTCTTCAATTGTAATTGTGGTTCTAGTAAGATAGCGAGATTTGTGGGAGAAAAATATTTATCAAGGTTTTACTCGCTATTTTCGTTAAGCTCATCTTTTTTTTTTTTGATTTTTTTCATTTTATATGTTAACGATTCAAATCTATGTGAAAGATGGTTTTCCTATTTTTGTCTTAGGTAATAAAATTTTTCGCTTAAAAGCTGATAACAAAGCTAAAATAACAACAATATATATTTAAACGTATATATATTCTACCAAATTAGTTATTGGTGTACCATTGCACAGTGGGAAAAATGCATAATCTGGCGTGCAAGACCGTTTAACTCAACTTAGGAAGTACTTAGAAATATGAAATTCAGAATGAAACAAGAATATCCAACAGGCGGTAGTTTAGTAAAAGTGTGGTCGGTATTTCCTGGGCTAGGCACTTTTAACGTTGGTTAATATTTAACTCATATGATAAGTAAATTTCATTAGTTACTTCTTTACATAACTTTGTGTAATAAAACATATAAAAACACAGGTAGATTTAACCAGTGCCATGACATAATGTCCTTGGACCTTATAACACCCAAAAATGTGACATAATGTCCATGGACATTATGACACAATTCACTTTGAAATATAGTGTGTATCTCCCACAATTTCTACATAAGATTGAACTTAAAGCAAAAAATATCTACCAAAAATTTGGTGGAAAATTGCGGTGTGACTCCTTCTGAGAGATGGTGTATTACGTCAATGGACATTGTTGTCCATTGACGTAATTAAAATGTTTAATTTTTCAATAAAGTTTAATCAATTTTTTAACACTGATTAAGCAAAAACGTTTTCAATCGCTGCTGTCATCACTTAAATAATCTTCTGTAACGATTTCTGGCAACAGAGGTTCAGAAAGTAAAGAACAAACATCTGCGCAAATAGGCTCCGACTTTCGATATACAGAAGTTTTGTTTGAAATGGATGATATGAGAGGATCAGATGATACTATTAGAGATTGGAATAAATCTTGCATAGTTTTTTCACGCGAAACCTTTCTGGTGTGAAATTCGCGAACATTTCTCAAATCTTTATTTCTTGACTCTAAAGCCTCTTCCGAAATCATGCCGATCGGTAAAGGAAGCTGTTGAACTATATCCCCACCATGCATCAAAATCTTATGAACACTAGCTGGTATATTGTACCAGCGATATAATTCAACATATAGCTCTGCTGTCTCTAATAAGTAACGGCGAAATTTTTCAATATTTACAGTGTATCCACAGGATATGGTTCTCATGATTATTTGGAATCTTTTTATTAAGGCCTCACTTACTCCAGATGTCCTTGATGCTAAAAGCGGTTGGCTGAAAAAGCGCCTAGCAGTGTTCCCGTCATTTGATGAAGCCATTCCAGGTTTTGGAACAACAACCAGCAAGTTCATTAGGGACTTCATTTGTTCTCTCACTTTTATCTTTTGATTTTCCACTTTAGTTTTTTCTTCATCATTTTTTGCTTTCCATTTTTCTATTCCTAGCTTATATGAAATATGTAAAACACATTCGAAACATCGAATCCAGGCATGCAAAACACAAATGCCATACTTATACATATTCTCATCGTGTGTACGTTTTTTAATAGCTCTAAGTCGTTCATTATGCTCGGGGTTGCCCCACATATTCCACATGTTTGGGAGGATGAGTCTGAAATAACGTTGGAAACCTTTCCGTCTATCATAGTTAACAAGAAGTTATGATGTACCGTTATATTTTGATTTTCTATTTTAATTTTGGTTGGCGATATTGCAGATATATGACTTTCAACATTTGAAATTTCTTGCTTTATTAAAACTTTAGTTTTTTTTCGAACTGAATTTTAATAGGTCTGCAGAACCGAGTAGATGAAGTTCGTGGATTTTGCCACAAAATTCCATTATTAGATTTTAGCTGCAATGGTACAAGGCATACTGCAAAAAGATGTTGGTCTGAGTTATGTTTGTTAACATCGTTAAACTTTTGCTTATAGTTTGAATGACAACTGCTTCCATCACATCCCCACTTATATGTCATGAAAAGTTCAACAGATTTTGTTTGATGCAAAAAGACACTTTGAAGATCTGTTATTCTTTTAACTGTTTTATCGACTAAACTTTGCAGTGGAACCTCTGCTGAAACATCTGAAAAAATCATATTACTTGGATAGCACTTATTTTACACATTCATATGTGTGTTTGGTATAATCTCCGTCTATAAATAAAGCCAGCGCCTCTTCGGGAGTATATGCAATAGCCTTCTCAGCCGTGTTGAAGACTTTTTTTATTTTAGTCGCTCTCTGCGGGGAAGCATTTAATTCACCCAACATTTTAGCAGCATCTCTTTTTCCCGATTTGTACAAGCTGACTTTAGCAACCAGAACCAAATCATAACTCGACTTATCGGCTACAAGCGGAGCAACCTGATAAATTTTAGTCCTCTTACTTTTTCCAGCGGAATTTGCTTGGGATAAGTGAGAAATAGAAGCAGGACAATTGATATTTGTTGAAACGTTTTCAACGATTGCAAAATTTAATTCACTTTTTAACCACTTTTCCCACTTAGTCTCAAAAAATGATTTATTTCTCTTTACATTTTTCCATTTCACACCAAGATTATGAACAAATCGGGTAACAATTTACTTAACTTTTTTGTACTTTTCATTATTTTCGTTTTTCATACCGACTTTATTCATAACATACTCTAAAATAATTTCTGATTTGTTTTTCTTTCCAAGCGTGTTTAACCAAACATTGAACAATTCCTCTCTTGTTATTGACATTTTAAATGAGCAAAAGTTCATTAGCAGGAATTAGCAGCTAATCCTTTAATTTTTTCAATGCCCAAGAACCACTCTTTAAAACGTATAAAAAATCTCGACCGGATTGAGGTGGATCACTAACTAAAAACCTTTCCGAGTATCACTGGTTTCTTTAAAACTCAATTTACTTAGGCATATATTTTGATAACGTTTTTTTTAGCGAACAAAGTGTCAAATATTTTTTGAAATTAAATAGTAATTAAATAAAGGAGTTAATAAATAATAAAAAAAGTTTTTATTTTACTTTCTCCAATCGTAGAAAGACACTTCTTTTAAATAACTTAACCTGCTTAAAATGACCTCACAATTTTTCATAAAATATTTGTTCTTCTTTCATTGCGTAATGTACCGTTAATTTTGCAATAAATTTTAAAAATTGAATACCGCTATAAAGGGTGGAAACATCTAATGCGAAAACAATATGAAAATTATGTTTTGCAAATATACTACTTTTTGACTTATTGCACACCAGATTGGGTATTTGGCCCACAGTGCATTGTACTTTTAAAGTTTAAAATGTACCAAAAAGGTATAATTGTACCAACTTTACCAAACCTGGTTATTATAATAACCACTATTTTTCATTGGTTTAAGTAAAAATGTTACCTTTCTCATGTTCACTTATCATTTTAAATAAAAAACAAAACTTTTATAAATTTTGGCGACTTTTTTCTATTTTTGGCGAATTTTAGCTATTTCAATTAAATTTATTTTTTTTTGATTTGTTAAAAATATTTTTAAAATTAAAAAATATTGTATATATTAGGGGAAAATTTTAACAAAAAACAGTTTTGGCGATTTTTCACATCGATTTTGTCGAAATAGGTGAAAATAAATCTGACAACCCTGATTTTAAATACGAATGAGAGAGCGAATTACGAATAAAGGCTGTAGTGGTAACATGGTGTTAAACCGGAAATAGCGAATTTCACTGCTTTTACTCTACTTTCTTTTGGAAATGAGATATTTTTGCGGAAAAAAGTATCCTATATTGAAATCAGGATGCTAAGGTACAAAAATTTTGTTAAAATCAAACCAGTGGCTTTTACGTGATGCGAACACAAATGAAAAGCAGACAGACGCAAATGAGTTACTATCTCTGGAACCATAATAATTAGACTCTTGCACTTTTTAAAGATGTATAACTGCCGTTATATCAACAAATACTAAAATTTATAGGGTGTTTTAATAAAGACGTGTTAATTACGTATATTTGTAACGTGTTATTCAAGTATAACAGTAATTAAAACTTAGCTCGCTATATAAACAAGTATAAAAAAAATAAATTAAAGGTTGCTCCAAAAGTGACGTGTTATTTGCGTATATATCTTTATTTCTTGAGTTGTAAGATGTGACCACTTAAAATTTGCAGACAGTAATTAAAACTAAAAAAATCTTAATATGTAGACTCTTGATATATTCATAGAAAGGGAATTGCCAAGGTCGCTATAACAAATAAAATTAAAGGGTGTTCCGACAGAGACATGATTTGGATGTATATGACCTTATTTTTTGAACCGTAATAGACTCTTGAAATTTTTACAGTCGATGTGTTGCCATCGCCGCTATAATAATTAAGGGGTATTCCCCAGTAACACGTTTTTCACTTATATTGCCTTATATTTTAACTTCAATAGGTAGGCTCCTGATATTTTTATAGAATATAATATTTAATAAGAGTTAAGGGGTACCCCATAAGACGTGAAAAAAATTAACAACTTATATTTTTAATGTTATAAAAGTAACCCTCATAGCCATGCGATTACTTAAAAAAAACATAGGCTGGATTGGGACAGTGAACGTGGTAAACTCCATAAAAGTAAAAAATTATTATCGTATCTAGGGAACTGAATTAGGTAGCACCTTGAAATTTCGCTCCAATAACACCTATATAACGTTCATAGTCAAGATAAACACATGCTGGATTGGAATAGTGGACGTGCTACCTCCCATACAAAGTGAACAATTATTATCGTGTTTCTGCGAACTACAATAGATAAAGTCTTGAAGTTTTGCACAGGTAAGCCCTATACTAATGCGCATAGTCTACCAAAATACAATCTGGATTGGGGCAGTGTGCGTGATACCTCCTATGCAAAGACAACAATTATTATCGTGTACCTGGAGAACTACAATAAATAGAGTAATGTACTTAATCTAATAAATTACAAATTGAATTAGGGCAGTGGGAGTGGTACCTCCAATACAATGTGAAAACTTATTATCGCGATGGAGACTTAAAAAGTTGCACAAGTAACCCTCAGAGTAATAATCATTGTCTACCAATAAACAGACTGGATTAGGATAGTGGAAGCTGTAATTCCCATAAAAAGTAAAAATTATTATCGTGTTAGTACGTATCGTCCAGCAAAAATCAGATTGGATGAAAACAGTAAGCGAGAATAGCATGCGTTTTAAAGTTATAGGTTGGCCATACTTTTCTTCCGTGTTTATTGTATTTTTTGTGGATGGGTGTAGCGATGCGCACCGGAGATAGCTATTATTTTATAAAATACTCTGCTTAAAGTTATATTCGGTTTGTATGCAAAGTTAATGTTTTTGTTTAGTATAGTGTTTGTGTATTTTTATCATTAGTATTGCCAGGCTTGGTATTATGTTGATTTTCTTATTAATAACCATTTGGTAATTTAATTGGATCTGATTATGAGAAATCCATTTTTATGTTTGAATTATGTTTAAGAACATAGTTTATTTATGTAAATTTTTACTGCTATTTTAATTCTAACTTTCTGCTTTTTACTTTAGCCAAAAATCTGTTCGCAATGAAATAATATTTTTGCATTTTTTTAGTTGTTTCATATCACACATGTTGATATCACACATGTTTCCAGAAGAGTTTCATCTTACTCTGAAAATGTGCAAATTAATGCTTATTAAAGTAGATGAGTTTTCATTAATTGGATATAAATGTTTTAATACTGAGGTGTATTGAATCTGTACTGCAATCTATTTTTTTAAATAATTTTGCTTAACCTTCGCTTTTATGAAGATGTTTTTTTATGTGAACTCATACTGTACCGGAGTAGATAATGAATTTATCCTTTCAATTTGTGTTAGGCTTTTCAGGTATGTACAAAATGTTTCATTTGAATATCTCGTAGGTATTAATTATAATTATTATTGAAAATGATGTCTTTACATCGAAAGCGCTCGCCAAACGTACCAAAACAACAGCCAGTGACGACGGTCTTCACCGAAAGGTATGACAATTTAGTGAGAGCTAGTATGTAAAGAAAACTGTGCTTCCCGTTAATAGTCTTATGCAGCAAATAATATCATTGCTTGTAGTTTGCTTTCATTACGTTTTTTTGTTTCTCTCGTGTGATGAACTAAAGTTTTAAAATGAGGAAAATGGGTAATATTGAAAATCTATCTATCTGCACAAATAAAATTTCGAGCCGAAAACCAGATGGTAGTAAGTAAGTTTTTTATCAAAACAGGTATGAAATGTATTTAAGGTAAGCTTTTGAATAAATTTTGATGGTAATAAAAACTAACTAAACTGATGGCTGAGTTGGAAGAAATTGAAGAGCCAATGTGTTGCTATAGGGACCATCAAACAAAAGGCTGGATGCTACATGTCATACTGATAGTCTGAAAGAAATCTACTCGACAAGAATACATAAAATGTAATAAGCCAATATGGGCCGCACATTGCCCTACCCAAACGACGGCAAATTTGCTGCCAAGTCTGCAGTAACATTAAATCGGTACTTTCACTACTTTTTCTCTATTTTCTCTTGGAAATTAAATATTATATATATATTATAAATATAATTTTTAGAATCGCGATGGAGATCACTCTCAAAAACCTTTCAACTTTTTTGTCAAACAAAAAAATTTTTTTTTAATTTCGATCGACATTTTTATCATAAAAATTTAAAATAAAATTTTTCTAAAAATTAATATAACTAGCTGTTTATATAGACTTTTACAGGGAAAATCAATTTAAAATCTTTATTCGTTTAGCTACAAAAAAAAATATTGCAAACCTCTCAAAATCGTAAAAAGTCAATAAAAACGTGTTCGACTAACTCAACTTTCCTTATTTTAACAGTGTCCCAAAACGACAAATTTCAAGCAAAAGCCTTAAAAATTCACTATTCGATGCAGAATTTTTTGTTTGTCGATCTGCGTACTTAAATTTTTGCATTTCCTAAATTTAATTTTTGGCCTAATGTCCGGATATGGCAAAATACCCCTCGACGTTACAAAACTAATGTAAGAAAAATGTGCGACACTCTAAAATATTGCTTAAAATTTAGGAAAACATTGTGTCTAAATTTTTGTTGAAAATATATGTATAATATTACGTCGGTTTTATGGTTATTTGCAACGACACACATAATTTGCTTAATTTTACGCAGAAAAATAAAAATGCTGTTAAAAGTGTTTAATTTTAAACAAAATTTCTAAAATCAAAAAAGCTGTCAAAGGAAGAACAATTATAAATCTTTTTTTTTTTTTTTTGTTTTTTTGATAAACTTTTCGTGTTTTTTATTAAATTGATTTTGTTAAATTATAAAAATTAATAAAAAAAAAAGAACAAAATGAGAACGGGTAAAAATTACAAAAGAAAATATAATCTTTGTTTCAACTGAAAAGTAATATCAACCCAATCCATTGGTATATTTTAAGAGATATTTTCCAGAAACCCATTACAAAGACGTTTTTAAGTATACCAAAATGTATGTAATGAGTAAGCGTGGTCAGGAAGAGCGCTACTTACGCTCAGACATTAAACGGTTTTACGGATGCGCGATCGTAATGGGATGTCTTGATTACCCGGCTATAAGGATGTACTAGTCTCATGAATGTAAAATTCCGGCTATATTCAATTCCATGTCCTGTGATAAATTCCTGGAACTTCGATCGGACATACTCTTTTCAGACTATTCCACACCAGACTTCACAAATAAACTGCCATCAATATGGTTAAAGAACGGTGCAAGGAATTGGTAACTGAAGTTAAAAATTATTCAATGTCCTGCACGACATGCAATCAGGTCAAAGCCACGACCTGGAGGACTGAAGAATCTGGTATGCGCAACTTCTGATGGTATGGTAAATGACTTTGAAGAGTTTCAGGAAGCTGAGACATTTAAAGACTGTGGTGTTAGACATGGGCCGTCTATAGTAATAAGACTAACTAAAAATTTGCAAAAGAAAAGAAATATATATTTCCATAGTTTTTTTTACAACACTTCCGCTTTTAAACTAATTACATCATATGGGTTATCCAGCAGCAGGTGCAATTATGGCCAATAGAATACCAAAAAGTGTTAAATTTCCATTAGACAAAGATATGAACCGGGGTGATATTTCCGAATTTGTCAAATAGCTGCCTCTAATATGTGTTGAAAAAATCCCGTAGGTGAAATCGAAAGATGGAACAAAAATCTTAAACGTCGTCGTCCTCCCCAAGTACCCGCAATTATTAAAAACTATAACGCATTTATAGGTGGGGTCGATTTGTGTGACAAAATGATGGAATATTATAGAATAACAAAAATTAAAACGAAAAAATGGACTGTCAATATATATAATTTTTGGATGGAGTATAGAAAATATTGGAAGCTTGTCGGATTACCAAAGGTGAAGTCGGTCTTAACTTTCAAAATAGAGCTAGGTACAGTGTTAGCGTCTTCTTTTGAAGTTCCTGTTCATATTCGATACGATCATTGGCCTGAATATTCCGATGATCCACCAGGAGTATACCGCGATAACTGTGGTAATCGATCTAAAGCAAGATGCCAAAAATGCAAACACTTTGCTTAGCGAAAAAAATAGCTTTGAGAAATATCATTTCAAATATTGATCTCATTTAAATCTTATATTTATGTATTCGTTCATTTAAAAAAACTAATTGCTTTTTATTTAATATTATTTATGTATGTATATGATAAATATCAGAACACCTGAATCTTTGAATGAATATTTCTAAGAAAAAAGAACATTAAAAAATAAAACGTTAAATATAACATTTAACACAAACGAAAAATTACTTAGTTTTTTGGGAATTTATTTTACATGTTATGACCGAGACCACACAATTGTGCGATGTCCTGTTCACAAAAAAGGACATTTTAAAATTGTTAAATATGAAAATTTTTGCCTAAATGTGAAAGAATTTTGTTGATATTGCTGATTTAGAGAAATTTATGTGCAATATAAGGTACAGGTCTGAAAGGGATAAGTATACTCGTATATACGGATCAATAGATTATACATGACTTTAGTTAATATTATTGTAAGTATATTTATTAAAATAAATGTAATTTAAAACAATTATAAAATGCATTTTTATTTCTGTGGCAATAAGGAATAAGTGCTTAAGTCGACTTAAGCAAAAATTAAGATACTGGCACCTTTGAAATCTCCGTACTTCAAAGTACCCGTGTGCAAAGTTTCAATTATTTTGCACTATTTTTCAGGAAGTTATAGTAAAAAAACTTTCTGCATATCTTTTTTTTCAATGCCGAATCGTATTTGGAAAAAAGCTTAAGAAACTACAAGGTATTTTTCAAAATCATAGAAACTCCTTTTACAACTTATTAATTGAAACGCCTGCGTACTTTTGGTAGATATAAGATATTTTTCAAAATCATACGTTTGACTCCCATAGGTAAACTTTATAGATAAGTTATTTTTAAAAAAAATTATTTTAAAGTTTAAAATTGCTCTCCTACAAAACTTAAAAATCAGACTTAAGCACTTTTTCCCTATTGCCACAGATTTAAAGAAAAATTTAGAAAATTAAACAAAAGAGAAAAAATTAAACACAATTTGTGTAAAATTATTAAACACATTTTGTTCAAAATTCAACAAAAGGTCGGAAATATTCGGTAAAGTCTTGCCTACTATTATCGACCTAATTTTCAACAAAAGTGCTTTAGAGTAATAAAACCTATATAAATTAACATAAAATTTACTGTATCTATCTGGTATATATTTATAAACTCGTATATACAAAAATAGAAAAACTTCAGCTATTTGACTATACAATTTTTTATTTGTTTATTTCCAAAAAAGTCAGCAAATTTTGATAACTGAGCTAAAATCAATTTAAAACTTAATGAAAATTGTGTAAGTTACAACTGGTAATCAACTTAAAAACCTCGGTAGATACTACGAAAACGAAGGTGAATCTAAAACAACCCTGTGTTTTTCTAGATTGGATTGTAGCCTACGCATTTATCTCACATCTGATTATATTTTGAGTGAAATTTTTATTATGTGCACTGTTGTTCACTTCGACTCGAAAAATCGAAAGGTTTAAAATGATGTTAAGATCCACTCACACAGAAGTCTTGTACACTTTTAAATTAGAGTTTGATTAATAAGCATAAATATGACACATTACGAAATATATAGCTGTATCTTGCCAGCGGTCGAAATTGAGTTTCCGATGTTTTTCGATAGAGTACGAAATTCTTTAAAGACCGCAAAAAATCAGGAAAAAAAATATAGAATTGACGAATTTATGGCATTTTGATTTTAAAAGTAAAGTTTTGAGATAATCGAGTTAAAAGTTGGACAACTAATTTGTGCAAGTTTTCAGTGGTGAAGACTGCTTAACTAAATATTTTAAATAAAAAAAAATTATTTTGGCCCATACTGGAAATTTTACCCTGTCAAGATAAAATCCCTTTCGCTACCTTGCCTCACATACATATGCACTTTATCGCCCTTTTACTGCTTTGGAACGTAAAAGTAATACATTTTCCACTAATAGTCTTCACAGGACAATTCAATGTTATACATTTTGCGGAAACGAATTCCTGAAAGTTAAACTCTCTATATTTATTTGGACCCCTAATTAATGTGATGTTTTGTTAAGTGATGTTTGCCAAGTCATCATGAATCGTTTAACACCAGAACATAGAGCACATCCTTTATTTGATGGTTAACATATATTATTATATATATTGTACTAGCTATCCCCAGTGCGCTACGCTACACCCATCCACAAAAAATATAATAAACACTTGGAACAAAGTATGGCAAACGTGGCAAACACGATAATAATTTTTCATTTTGTATGGGAGGTACCACGCCCACTATTCCAATTCAGTCTGTGTTTGGCTTGACTATATACGTTAAAATGGGGGTTACAGGTGCGCGCACTATTCCAATCTAGTCTATATTTTTCTAAACTATGTATGTTAATATATAGGTTACGGATGCAAAATTTTAAGCCGGTTCCTATTACTGTTACCAAGCTACATAATGATAAATATTTAGTTTGTATGGGAGGTGCCACGCCCACGTCGAATATCAAAAAAATAAGTATTCTATTTTACCAACCGTATATCCACAAACAAATTGTGAACATTTCAGAAAGATCGGTTCACTGGTGTATGCAGCTATGGCTTTCCGACAAACAAACATACAAACAAACATATTTTGTGCTTTATATATAGAGATATTCGTGCGATTTAGAGCCTCTGGATTTCTTTTTATGAGCCGATGTTAAGTTCTAACGTTATGCGCACAAACCAGCATCTCTTCATGCGTTAGGGGACAATAATCAAGCTACCTTTGACACCATACGGCCAGATTTATTGAAAATAATGTCAAAAATTGGTTTGGATGATCTAACATGTAGCCGTGTGCTTACGTTGAAAATTATATATAAAAAGAATTGCATTCCAACAATATTTTTGTTTTGTAAAAATGCACTTTATTATCATCTTAGTACATGATTGCACATGCACATAAAAATAGTACGACCATGAGCCATGTGTTCGACATACTGGTTTATTTACCTATTAACACCAGTTTAAAGGTGTGTTTACATTGTGTGTACAAGTCATATGTACTGTCAAAATTGCTATCCATATGGAATTTCATGTGTACGTCAAAATCAATGTTTTACATATTGTTTATAATTTTTGTGTTGTAACGTACTCATGCTACGTACATATGACATAACGTCCTGTTGTTGAAAACAAAAATTAAATATTTAAAACAGCTGGTCTTTAAAGTGCGGTTTAGATGGATTATTTTTTTAAATTATTGGACTACATAATAAAACTACTAATAATAGCTTTTTTGGAACTTGTTGTAATAAGTTATTAGGCAATTTTTTATAACCCGCTATTGATGTCAACTATGCAAAGAACTACCGTTTTGTGTTATTATTTCGGTGCTTCTACAACAGTACAGAAATCAATTTATAAGAGAGAAATTATATCAAAATAAATAATAATTATAATAAATAATATAAAAATTTGATTAAACAATTTTGCAACTAAGTGAGAGAGTTTATGAAAGGAATAACATCGAAAAAATTAGAAGAATACTAACAATGAACAACTACCCAACACATAATTAACAATCTGATAAATAAATGCTTAAAAAACAGAAATTACAACAAGGAGGCATCTGAAAACGTAAAAACTTTTTACTGTGTACCATATACCAAAGCTAACTGGAGCCAAAACTTTTAGTAATATGATTAGAGGAACAACAACAACAATAGCTTATAAATCAAACAAAACACTTAGACATCTGTTTACAAACAACAAAACAAAATAGGACATATTAAAATCTGACAACGTTGTATACGAAATAAAATGCGATGGTAACGAGAGGGAAAGGTGCAATTTAGTATATATACATAGGTACAACAAAGAGAATGTTGGAAACAAGATTAAAAGAACATAAGGCAGACATTAAAAAGGAAAAAAATGGACAGCATTGTCACAGCATGCAAAAGAGCATAATCACACAGTGAACTTTGAAAACTTTAAAATATTAGACAGAGAACCCAAAGAGAATAAACGTTACACTCTCGAAAGCCTAAGGATCCAACAAAAAATAAACACCACCGTGAACACAAGAGGACAAAGATAAAACTAAACTACAATACTCCACCGCAATAATGTAGTTATGATAATTAGTTGAAGTTCTGTGATATTAGCTTTAGGATTGACTTCTGATTCTTTGTTGTGTTGTACAAGTTTTTTATTTTTATACTTTTGTGAAAGTCCAGTTTTTTAGATATTAAACAAATTAAATATGAAAATTCTTTTATAATGCTGACGAAATAGTCCTAAGTACATCTGCGATGTTACTTTACTTTAATTAAATTAAATTAAACATGTAATTATTCTTTGCTAGATTTTATAATAAAATATTCCCCTGAAGAAGTTTGCAAAAAACAAACGAAACGTTGGGAAAAAATGGTAAAATGATCTGATTTTATTATTTATATTTGGAAACAAATAACTGATCATAACAGCCCGAAGAGATAACTATAATTCTCTTAAAAAACAATTTAAACACAGTATTGGTCATAAAACAAAACTAAAATATAATAAGTAATTATTAATATCATTTGAATTATATCAGCAACAATTGAATGAATAATTTTGTTGATGTTAATGTCAATTTATTTTCACTCTTTTTTTTGAGTAGGAATAAAATATTTTTTATCCTAATTCTTATGACAAATTAAACTAAATTTCTTTAAAATAACTGAGCCGTTGCTTTTGAAAATGAGAGAACTCCATTTTATTTTATTTAATGATTTGCATTTGAATGACGTTAAAGAATTCACAAGCCGGAATAGTTGCTTTTGAAAATGAGAGAACTCCATTTTATTTTATTTAATGATTTGCATTTGAATGACGTTAAAGAATTCATAAGCCGGAATAGACTTATTTTATATTTTTGGTGTGTAAATTTAATATGCAATAATTATCTATTTTAGCTGCAAAAAAAGGTTTTTGTATTCGCCAATATAGTTGTCTGATTTGCAAAGCCAATGATGTGATGAAAACGTTGATTATCTTTTACTGGAATGTAATTATAATACCAAAAAATTTAATGGTTTATTTACATACATATTATATTTCAATATCATTTCATTTTACTTGATACAGTAAAACAAAAAACTAAAAAAAAATAAAATTATATTTAATTTTAAGGGTAAAAAGTGACAAAAGAGAGAAAGAAATTACAATACTTACATATATTTCTTAGGTTACATAGCGAAGATTTTTCACCATAGTTGCAGTATGATTGCTAAATTCTGATAATGCTTCTTAATATATTACAATATAAAAAATAATACAATTCAACATGGATTAAAAACATAAAATTATGTAATTTGTAATAAGATTTAGGTTCTATTTATTTATTTTTTGTTTTCACAAAATGGAATTCTCTCATTTTCAAAAGTAACGGCTCAATGAAGTGATTTGCAGCACTTTCGATACCCACAATACCTCTGTATCATTTTCTTTATCCTGCGGTTCAAAGTTGTTAATTGATATTACAGTTTACACAGTTTGCTTACCGTCTTACAAAATATTTAAATATAATGCACCATAGTAAAGCAAATTTTTAATTTAATTCAGTCTTTCTTAGTACCAGTAAAATAGATAAACACAAAAATATTAAAATTCAGTCATTCGTATAAAAATGTCCCATATACCATCCTGGCCGTAGTTTTCAAAACAGATATATTCCATTGGACCCACAAAAAATAAAGATCTGTCTGTTTTAAATATCATTAAATTCGATTTAGCCGTGATACAAATAAACAAACTATCAAATAGATATATAATATACATACATATGTATATTAGATTAAATATGTAACTTTATTATTAATAAATCTGCGAACATGAATAAAATTCGAATAAACAAAACAACAAAACAAAATTTAGAATAAAGATGTTGGTTAATTTTAAACTCCTTAAATTCATGATAAAAATAAATAAGCGGAATTTTTGAAACTAAAAGTGAACATCACTGAAAACAGCTGTTGTCATATAGTTTTACACATCAAATAGAGAGTGCTTTAAATAAAAAACTAACACATGTTATTGCACATACATAGGTAAATAACATATGTTATGTTCCGAGAGGTTTACACTATGTGTATAGCTTTACATATGGAAAATCTGACATTCCATATGACTTGTACACGCAATGTAAACACGCTTTTAGAGTGTAGATATATTCATAATGTGCTATGCATAAAATTGTAAGATTAAATTTTGATAATGTGTTTATTGTTTTGTTTTCCAATTGAGGCTATTGGGATTTTACTCGTTATACATTGTGAAAGACAATTTCAAATGTCTTTCTTGAAAACAAACGCTTTTATTAAATTAAAGTTATTTTATAAAAAAAGGTTAAATTTATTCAAAAGGAAAAAACAGAATGTCGTAATAAAAAAAATTATTATTAATTCAAAACTTTCTACCCATGCTATGATTTATATAATTCTATAAAACACAATGTATTTTAACAAAAGTATTATCAGGTGATTTTTATTGTTTCCAACACTTGGTGTATGCACATTATCTCATTAATGAAAAATATTAAGAGGACTTTTCTTAGTAACAATAAACAGAAATTATGATAATTTTGTAAAGAAGTATCCCAAGAGAATTTTTGTCTGACTAACTTAAAAGCTTTTGTTGTTGCTGTTGAAAAATTAAAGTAAACAAAAAACTATTATGCGGAAAAAGTTTTGAGTACAAGGACTTTATCCTTGTAATGGGAATTAATATTATCAAAACAAGAAATTTTATTGTTTTAAAATGGATATAAGCAAGAAGTTAATAAGCTTCAATTTTAGTCTCTGTTGTGGTTGTTCACCTCAAACATTGCTAACATTAATGTGAGACTTGTTAATTTTAATCCTAGAAAGATAACGTCGGTGTATATAATATTTATATAAAATAAACTTTGAGAGTAAAAATAAAATTACGCTTTCATAATGATTATATTCTAAACAATAACAATCAAATTAAATGTTTAGTTTATGCTGCTCTATTAGCGTTGGGTATTTATGAACATGAAGTAATCTGGCAACGCCCGCGTATATTAATTCCAAAGACGTTTTATAAAAAATCAATTTAATTTTGAGGGAGTCGTAAAGTGGCTTTGGTTAGCTGTACCGTGGTACAGTTAATTTGTGTTTGCATCAATCAGCCACGTGTAATCGCTTGGGTTATCGTGTATAACCTAAATTGTTCGAAATCAAGAAACCACATGAAAAATTAACAAATAAATTTTACACACATTTGACGAAAGGAAAAAAAAGAAGGATTTGCAACAAACAAATAAATAATAACTACATACAGAAAAACTAAAATATAACATTGTTTTCAACCTAACCGTCGTTTCTGGACATGACCAAAAGCTGCAAATAAGAACCTAGTGTTTACGGCAGCTTTTTACCATTTGGCACCAACATGTTGCTCTGTATGAGCAACAATCCAAAAGAAGAAGAATTTGATTTTGAGCTTAGTACAAGTAATTTGGTTAATAGAAATGAGAAATTTTAAATGATTGAAGAGCAAAGAGAAGTTGAATTTAGGTGCTTATAATGGTGCAAAAGTTTCGCTAATAACAAAAGATAAAGCCAGACCGCAACTGTTACCATACGCTTGGAAAATAAAAATTAAAGAACAGTTAAGGACTTTTAAAATCAATTTTTGGGGGATTGGGGGAATCCATTGGTTCCCATAATAAAACAGAATGGAGATATAAGGCTATGTGGGGATTATAAAGTCACCCTAAATAATTTTTTGAAGGATTTTAAATATACGCTACATCGTATTAAGGAAATTTTCTCAGCACTTCAAGGGGGTGAACTTTTCACAAAGCTTGATTTGTCTATTGCTTATAATCATGAGAAATCCCAGTTACTGTGTGCTTAAAGTACACGCTAAGGACGCTAAGGGTAAAACTTTTTCCATTTGGTATCAAAAGAGTGCTGCACCAATTTTTCAGAAAACAATGGAAAATTTACTGAGTGGTTTTCCTGGTGTAGTGGTGTATCAGGACGATATCACCGTTGCGGGCAAAAAGAATTTGAAAGTTGTTTTATTTTATTTCAAGGTGTTTATCAAAAAGTGAAATAAACTATAATAAACTTGAAAAGGAAGTCTTGGCTATAATTTTTTTAGTACCTAAACTTTAGCAATATTTATTGGGCAACAAATTTGTATTACGCACTGATCATAAACCTTTAATAACGAATATCGGTAAAAACAAAGCTTTACCTGCAATGACTCTCCAAATCAGAGAATACAAAAACTATAGTTACATTAATTATGTTACAAATTATAATAGTCTGCATTCAAAGACATCGAGAAAGAAACTAGGCGACACCCAATCTTGTCTAAGCTGGCTGATAGTATTAACAGGGGTACAGTTCAAAATTTAAAGACACCAGATTTCCACCATTTCATTTAAGAAGTTTAGTTCTTGATGAGTTGCATAGATCACATTTCGGGATAGTAAAAACCAGGGCACTCGCACGTTGCTATGTGACGAGCAGCTATTTCTATACCGCGGAGGAACTAAGTTTATGCACACAGGGGGAATCTCTAAGCCCGTATATTACGGATTTAAGGTTTGGTTTGCATGTGATGCATAAAGAGATATTTAGTGCATCCTTTAATTCGACAAGCGATCATATTATATATATTTTTTGTAAATTTCTTAAAGGAATTATTTTTTTTTACAATTCCAGCTATAAATATCAACTTTGAACTCTGCATTCAATACCTCGTCACCTAATTTATACTTAGTTATTTGTAATTTGCCCGTCAGACTGCCAAGAAGAGACGACCAACCATTTTACCAATAAAATTTCAAAACGTAACTTTTTATGAAAAAATTTAACTTTTTGGAAAGAAAAGCCTAACATTTTCTTGTCTTGCCTTGGCAACACTGGTACGTAAGCTTACAACCAAGGTTTATAATCAAAGTGGATGTGCTCTAAATTAACTACAGATGTTGCCCTCAGATGACGCGTTTACTATCCGTTCCTTTGAAATTAGAGTGCGTTTAAACATTAAATGGTAGTCATTATATACCATCCTCTAACGTAAAACGAAGACTTAAAAGTAAGGGTATAGTCAAGCTTAAACTTGAAAACGCACTTTTTTTTCAGAAGCCAGTGTCAAATTTAGAGAGTGTAATTGATGCAGTCATCTAGATATATGATAATTACTTTGCATGAAGGATACCCGGCCATCCCTCTCAATCGTCAAGCTTTAACTTGGAATTTTACGTTATTTCTAGAGTAAAATAATTTTTGCTTTTGCATACTAGGTACGAGGCCTATTATTTTAACCCAACTAATGGAAGTTAGACTTATATTATTTTAAAACATTACTTATTATACTATAATATGGGAGTTAAAAAATCTGGATTTCCAATCTAGATAATTTTTTGTGCGGCAATGCACATTAACATGGAGTTACTCGTATATAATTTGCAGACTACCTATTCTAGTTCTCTAATTTTTTTCTTTGTATGGAAATTAACACGCCCTGTTTTTTGCTAATCTAAGCATATAATATAAGGCTTGTTTCACGTTTTTTGTTATTGTATTGTAAGCAATCATCATTTTTCGGTTTTGATAGTTTCAACATTCTTATTTGTGCAAAATTTCAAGACAAATTACTTCTCTACACTATAATAATTGTTCACTTTCTGCGGCAGGTACCACGCCCACTGTGCCAATAAATCCATTCTTCTTCTAGACTATTCCAAATATTAACGTGTTACTTGTATTTAAGATTCTACCTATTATAATTTTCTTTGTAAAGGATAATAATTTTTGATCAGTTTTATAAACATATATCAAAGAAGTGGGCGTAAAAATGGGCGTTGTCATTTTTTTTCCATAAAAACTCAAATTGGATTACTACGAATATTTAATGACAAATCGGTCAAGCCGTTCTTAGAATTTAGTTTAATTAAAAAAGTATCCGTAAGAGTGTGTGTGGTAAAAACCTAAGTTGGGTTATGATGAAGACTAAAAAAAATAGCCAAATCGGTGCAGATGTTCTTAAGTGACGCGATTACCAACTAAAGACATTAGATTTTATTTATATAAATAGAAGAAGATAGATATCTATACATATAATAAAACAGTAAGGTATTTCCTGTCTGTCTTTCTACGTTCACATTACGTAAAACTACTGGATGAATTTAAACAAAATTAGTATCGTGATTCCAATATCTTATTTCTAAGAGAAAGTGAAGAAAAAGCCGCGAAACTACGCTGCTTTTTTACCGCTTTAAAAGTATTGCATATTTTAAGGCATCTTTTATTTTTGAAAGCGGGATTTTTTGAACACGTTTGCGCTGTTTTAAAATAATGACAAAATACTTGCTGCCAAATAGTGAATTGAATTAAATTTATATTTGATTTGTATCTTTACTTTGTGGAGTTACATTGTTATTAAAATATTTTAAACAACTTTCCCAGATTTACAATATTTTTTAGAATAATATAGTTTTATATAAATTTTTGAATTTTATCTTTTTAATTATTATACACACGTACATACATACATACATACATTTATTTATAGTTAAGGCAGTATTTTCTGTAGTTCTATTTTTGTGCTATTTCTTTGTGATTTTTGTGCAAATATAGCTTTAGTTTTCAGTATTATTTTAACTAAATAATTCTAATCAGAAAGAAAAGCAATATTAATTAATTTAATAAAACTAAATAAATTTGTTAATAAATTACAACTTAAAATAAATGTATGAAAATTGTTTTATTATTATTGTTCGAGCTTAAATTTTCTTGGGGTAAAAATTAGTTTTTGTATATTTTTAATATAGGGTTCAAACATACACAAAATACTACCCCAAAATGCTGCGAAAACTTAACCCAAAGCTAAGTATTTTTCTATACCAAAGCAAATCCCAAAACTTAAAACTTTTTATTTAAGTCTTAATAGTTTAATTTGCATATTGTAAATACAACTATATTAAAGTACTTCTTAAATAAACATTATGAGCTATGATTAAAACAAAACAATACTCGTTCTTATTTAACTCACTAGCAATGGTTGTGAAGGGAAATTCATCAAGGTTACTTTATAAGAAATACATGCATACTTTATGACACTCAAGAAATCTGTTTCTTTCGAATAATAAAGAAATCTTATTCAAAAAAACTACTTTTGAAATCAAATACACATGTATTTTTAATTAACAAGTAAGAAAATGTTCATGGCATTCTGATTAAAGACGACAATAATTGCATAATTACAACAAAAATTTCTGCAAAGGATGTTTTTTTTATACACATAAGGAAAAATGTTCTCAAAAAAGAAAATAAAAAATCAGTTTTAATATTGTAACTGTAAAAATACAAAAGTGTATATTTTAATCTTTTTACACAGAAAACAATGATATTACTAACATTCCACGATTTTTTTATAAATAAACGAATGAAACATAATTTAATGTATTTTTAAAATATTTTACAAAAATTTATCAACATAGTAACTCATTTCCGTCTCTCTGTCTACTTTTCATTTGTGTTCGCATCACGTAAAAACTACTGGATGGATTCTAACAAAATTTTGTGAGAGGATACCTTGGCATCCTGATTCCAATATAGGATAATTTTTGCCCCACTACTGTATTTCAAAGAGAAAGTGTAGAAAATGCAGCGAAAAAACGCAATTTCCGGTTTAAAGGTACTGAAATTTTCGGTTTAAAACTGGGATATTTTAAAAACTATTGCGTATTATTGGGCGCCAATTGAATAAAATTTTTACTTTGTGGAATTACAACATTATTAAGATATTTTTAACATCTTTATCAGAGCTTTACAATAATTTTGAAAATTTTTTAGAAATTTTACTATTTTATCCAGGGATCCTTTATATAAAGTAAATAAATAAACTGTTTACCCCTAAACAATGAAGATTTTCCATCCCTGTTTCATTGCTGTTTCCTCATCATCCTGGGCTTTATATAGTTTTCTCCTTTCGTGGTTGAAGTCGCTCCATTTGAATGGTTTTATATTTTTTTATTAATAATTATTTGCGCCATATCGTTGGCCGTAATTTATTAACTCTTTTATAATTTTTTGCGCCATATCGTTGGCACTAGTCTTAAATTGAATTTGCTTTCGTATCGTTTTTGTTGCCGAAATAGAAAATCGTAATATTAGAATCATTAATCAAATTATAATTCTTTGAATATTTATGATTATAAATAAATTAAAGGAAAGGTAATTTGTAACTTTGCCTTTTTTCGATTGAAAAAAACTAAACTTGTGTTTTCTTTTTTTTTTGCGAGAATTCTTGTGCCTAGTGCTTGTGGTTCCTATTTTGGTGTAGATAGCCGTTTGGAAGCCATCGAAACCACCCCACATTTTTTTAAAACCATAACTGAAGCATTATACAAGTAAGAGTCTTACAATTGATATGGAATACTTTCAAAGCAAAATCGAGCAAAATATTTTCAGGACGCCCACAACGTGGCGGGCACATCTAGTGTATGAATAAAAATTTGGAAGATATTCATTAACTACATATATGCTACAGAATTCAAATCTTCTTAATAGCTTACAGTTCAAGAGGCAATATCTTACTGTTTTAAGCTGCCTTGTAACTATCGAAGTGTGAGTTGACGAATGTTTCTGAATTCGAGGATTCCTTACACTTAATGTACTACATATTTATGTGTGTTTGAAATGCGAAATGAAACAATTAATATTTACAATTAAATTTTAACATTTTCGCATAACGAAAAAATAGCATTTTAAAATATTTAATGACTTTCTGAAAAGTATTTCACACTATTTAGGAAATAATTCATATTATGAGATCGATCCATCTATGTGCAACATATTCTCTGTGTAGGCAATAAACTGTTTGTTAATGAAAAGACTTTCTTGTGTATCAGCAAAATTATGAATTTGTTTTCATCTTGTAACGAAAAACAATTGATATTGTAGTGAATCTTTTCTCACTATTTGTTTTTTTAACAAGATTTCCCTACCTACATTCGTAAAAAGAAATACAAACAAAAAAATTAAAAGGGTATTATTAAGGAATAATCAGATTTTATTAATAGAAAAACTAAATCTTATAATTTTACATTGCTTCAGCCTTGTTTTGTAAAAACAGATTTTCTGTTCGAGTAAAATACAAAGAGTTGATTTTTACACTAAGACAAGTGTTGGTTGGAAAATATTAAGAACATCTAAATTTTTAATTAAGATATGTTTAGCATACATGGGCATACTGCATTATTTAAATAATGCAGTAAATTTAGGATTTTACTGTTTACTGAGTAACCAGTAAAATTTTACAATAAAAATTTACAGTAAAAATTTACTGGTTACTGTAGTTTTTTTCAGTAAACAGTGACTTCCAAAATGTATCAATACAAAGTCTATATATATATTCGTACTACCGTATTTAAATCATGTATATATTCAAAGTTTCGAAACAATGCATCAACTTTAAATCCGAAGTCTTGATTGCTTGGTTAATGCATCACTTCTAATTGTGGACGGCACGCCGCGGCGCACAGGGAATATTTGGCCAATCTAGCCGGAAATTAGGCCAAAAATTAATTTTGATCATATAGTGAAATGAAAAGGTTTTTGAGAGTGAGGGCCATCGCAATCCTAAAAATGTTATATATCACTATAAAATTTACGATCTCTACTTTTATAGTGTATAAAAAAAAGTTGCGTTTTTTGCGCCATTTTTTGCGATTTTTTTCCAAATTTCACCTTTTTTCTGTTTTTGCTCAGATATTCTCAGATAAATACAATACTATAAACCAAGCATACCCAACCAGAGAAAGTTGTTGAAACTGGTTAAAATGAGAAAGTATTGGTCTTTTGCATGGAAAAAATCACATTGTTTAATATTAGTAAATACAAAAGCGTTTAATTTCAAATGAGTTAACCAAATATTAATTAAGATAGAGTTAAAAAGTAGCAAAAAATGGTAGCATGTGAATATTTTATGGTTGTGAAAATTCCATACAAAAGGTTTTTGTACATTATTAGGTTAATGTATATGGAGAGATATAACTCGCATAACAATTGGTAAAACCATTCACAGTATAAATAACCTAAAAACTGGTTCAAACATGATTACAACCGCCGTTGAAAAATTTCAGAGGTAGGATTAGTTGTTCTAAGGCAACTTTTTTCTCCTTGGTCCGACTTTTTTTATTTTGTAGCTTTAACAGCCTAAAGCATAAGAGATTTTTCCGTTTCATTGATCAAGGGGTACTCAGTAAATTTGCATAGGCAATATAAGCTAACAAAAAAGTATTGTACGGCTAGATTGGCAAAATACTCCTATTTGCGGCATTTTGAAAGGGTATACATTATCAATGTTTTGTACTGCGGCGTTATGAAACACTATACTTTGTTCGCATAGCACTTGACGTTTTGATAGTCAGCCTTAGTGTGCAGTAGAAAAAAATATAAAAAAATGAAACGGATATAACAGACGTCTTAACATGCAACATCAACTTTATTCTCGTTTTTACAAAAAATTTTTAAATAAAAATAGCTATGTTTATATTAAATACGGTTCAAATTGATCTTGTTAGAATTTTATTTCTTAAAAAAATACAAATATTTATGATAAATCATGACACTCAATAACACTATTTACATTAAAATACACCAATGATCTATTGGAAAATCTTCATTTTACGAATGGTTTAAAAAATAAAAGTTTCGATTCTACGCAGTATAATCTTCTTTTACACTATCCTATTTTCCTTATTCGACAAAAATTTATGACAGTTCTAATCTCAGGTTTCCATTTTATTGTACTATTGTACTATTTAATTATTTTTTTACAATATTTAATTAAACAATTATGGCTTTTAAGTTCACTTTGAATAATTTTGGTTCAATGTTTTTATTGCAACAAGTAATATTGTATGAAAATGATTATGATTATTTTACAATTAATATATTCGTAAGTTTTTTCTGATACTAGACTTTAATGAAATTCCAATTTTAAATACGAATACAAATATTATTCTACTTTGTGAAAAAATCCATAAATAGTATTTGAATCAGAACAATTTAAATAGAACTCGTCCAAGCTTCACAAAAATATTTAAGAAAATTAAGTAAACATTTATACTAAAAGCTTTTCTGATGAAAATAAAATCTCTTGTACACAAATAATATGACAGCAAAAAAGAAAATGAAACTTAAACTGCAGAGAGTAGATTTAACTTAGGTCATTGTGTTAATTGAAAACTATTTCAGATTCTTTCCATTTTGTTTCTTGACAGCAAACATTTAAAATGGGTTAATTAAATAGTTAAACAAATTAAATGGTGCATTTAAAATTCAATAGACAGTTATTTCTAAACGTTGGCTGTGTGAAAAGTACATTAAATATATATTTTTTTTTAATTTTCTGCCATAATTTTCTGGAGCAGATATGGAATACAAAGTATATATCTGTCTGTCTGTGTTCTTATCACGTGAACAGCACTGGCTGGATTTTAATAAAATTTGTTGGAGGGGTAACTTATAACCTTTGTTCAAATATAGAATACTTTTTTCCCCTAAAAATAATATATATCATTTTAAAGAGAAAATAGAGATACAAATCCAAATGTACACAATTTTACCTATTTAAATTACATGGCAACACCTTTTAATTTTATAAACGCGAATTTTTAAAATTTTATTGCTTTACAGGAATATAATTTTATACAAACCTGGTTGTACTACATCCTCAGTTATTATCTAGAGACGGTTACCTCTATGCAAAGTAAATATATAAACCATATATGCAGCACTATAAAAGTAGGAGTGTTAAAATTTTGTGTGGATTACTTTTAAAACGGGTGACAAATTCGATGTCTAACGACAAATTCGATTCTAATTTTGCGGGCACTACTAGTAGCTAATAAAACGAAAAGAAGCTAATAAATCAAAAGGGACGAATAAAAAATTTACATGCAAGATTTCTGAGCAAACAAGAGCAAGCCTAAGCTGAAAAAGTGAACAATTTAAAGAATACTAATCATAATAATCATAATACTAACCAAAGTAAGCGTGTTGAAAGTGACTTAGTCGCCAAGCATAAAATTCTAAAAGAAATATCAACATAGATAGTTTTTCTATAACAAAGTAAAAATAACAATTGCTCAATTCACAAGCTCCCTTGTATCGTTTAAAGTTTATTGAAATAAACTTTTAAACAGATAGTTAGCTTGTGAACAGGCTTTTAATTTTTCAATTGTATCATTGTTTTGCTGTCATAATAAAATAAATCTTTTCATAACAACGTTGCCATTGCTTAACTTTTTCTGCCATATTTGGAAAAAATTTTAATGGTTTTAGGATGGTATGTATTAAATATATTACTTTTGAAATAGTTTTTTTTCGGTAAAAACTACTTTTTAAACAACAAAACGATAAAACAATAAATCACGACAAACGAATATTTAACAGGTTAAAAAGTACAATAATAAAAATCCTAATTTGAACGAAATTTTTAATCAAATATACCAAATAGTTTATAGTATGTATTAGGAAATTTTGACTGTATTGTTCCTACTTTAAACATTTTGCAACATTTGCATTTCTGGGCCCCATTTATTTAAAACTACCTGTGCCCGCCACGTCGTTGGCAACCTAACAATATTTTGTTCGATTTTGCTTTGAAAGTAATCCAGACCAAATTTTAAGACTCTTACGTTTATAGTGCTTCAGTAATGGTTTATGTATTTTCTTTATATAGAGGTGCCCATGTAATTTTAAGATAGATTGAATAAGTTTGCGCTATAAAGGTACTATAACTATTAAACATTAAATATAAACTAAAATAAAAACACCGGTGATTACATATTACGTAGATATTCAACACAAAAAGTAGTCCAAGTCGAAGAAAACTAATTTTGGAATTCAATAATCTAAAGCAAATATATCAGTTGATTCTTGAAGTATATAGAGGTACAAGACCCAAGGGTTCTGGTTTTTTTTTCAGGTCAAACCAATTCCAAACGACTGTCTGTATATGCGGTTCAAAAGTTTGACTATATACATAAAATTACACTAACTATTGCGATACCCTGTAATTTCCGAGTTAAAATTTTAAACTTGTTATAGCGGTCGTAGCAATACAGGTTCTTTGTAAATTTAAAACGTCTGTCTCTAACGGTTTAAAAGTTTGGGCATATACATCATTATTACATAAACTATTGCGACACCATTTAATTTATAACTTTAAATATTTATACTCATTATAACAGACATAGTAATGGACATTTTGTCTAATTGTTAAGTGTTTGTCAATAACTGTATATCAAATGACGTCACATATTGGGACACCCTTTAAATTCAAATTTTAATTTAAATACTTGTTATAGAGGACTTTTTCATACAGATTCTTTGTAAATTTTTAACTGTGTGTTCATATACATCAAATTACATCAACTATTGGGACACCCTTTAAATTTAAATATTTTTACTTGTTGTTATACCAGACACAGTAGTGAACATTCTGTTTAATTTTCAATTGTTTGTCTATGGTTAAATTAAATCAATGGATCAAAACAAGTTCTTTGTAAATTTCAACTGTCCGTCTATAACGTCTATATCAAATTAAACCAACTAATTGGACACCCTTTAATTTCTAATTTTAAATATGTATACTTATTATAACGAACAGTCTATGCAGTTTTCAAGAGTTTGTCTATAACGGTTCAAAAGATATGATCATAAAGATGAAATTACGTCACCTATGGGGTCACCCTTTAATTTTTAATTTTATGTTCTTATGACTTTTTGTTATCGGGAGCTATAGTGATACCCATTTTTCATTTTAAATTGGTGACCTATAAAGTTCATAATACACCTAAAAAACATGTATGTTGTATGGGGACACCCTTTCATTTTTAAAATTTTAAACTTCTTTTAAAATAAGACCAATCTGTAAGCAAAACCTTTCTAATAAAGAAAAAAAATTTTAAAATCGGCTCAGAAATGACCGAGTTCTGAAGGCACAAACATAAAAAAAAAACATGCAACACACAGACGCATTGATAACCTCCTTCTGTTTTGACGTCGGTTAGAAAATACAAAAATTTGTAAAAAATTAAAAATATTGGCCCTATTATGAGTTGCTGTCGACTTTCAATCTTCGCTGGCTAACGAACATCAAATATCGAATTTTACATTTATCTTAGGAGTTTTCAGCCCTGTCGAAGATTTCGTCGTACAGCTAATTTTCAATTGAACACAATTTTGCTTCCGATGCTGTGTGGCAGTTTATAAAATTTATTTGTCAATTTTTCTATTGTTTTTTACAAATACCAATTTTTGATTTTTATTTAATGTAGGTCCAAGGTTGTAAGTACAAAACCACAATTGGAAAAGCCTGTTTCTATAATGATAGAAAACCCTCAGCTGGCAAAAGGCATATGCATAAAAGTTTAAGTTTTCTTGTGAAAACTACAAGTGATCACAGATTATGGCTTTCTTAAATAACAAAGAGAAAGAAAAAAGGTGGATTTTTTAAGAAAAGTGTTGTCCTGTTGTCGGTTGAATTTTTATTTTAAGAACTAAGACTTATTTTAGATTTAAAAAAAATTATTATTATCAACTATAGCTAATTCTCTATTTTTCCTTCAAATAGTACAAATGATGACTAGTTTTTTCTTCATTCTGACCCATCCTCATTTTTCAATTGAAAGCTTATGAAAGAAACTAACTTAAAATTTTTTAAAGAAAAATAAAAGTGATCACATATTTTTTCTTTTTGCGATTGGATGCTTATTTATCCACCTAGAGAACTCAGAGAAACAATTTAAAATTTCTATATTAATTTAGCCAACTATAAATATCTTAACATTGTATTTTATAACTACATATGTATATACATATTTTAAACTAAATTGAATTAGATTTTCAAAGCAACCTACGCTCTACCATGTAGAGACAACATGTTAAAAAATTAAAATAAATAAAAGGGGAAATATTTGCTTTCTAATTGGATATATGTATTGTGACAAAATTTAACACAAATGTATGCGAACTTATTTCAGCCCTTAATATCCAGCTGAGTGAGTTTTAACAAGCGCTCGCATGTGATTTGAGTTGAATCGAAATCAATGGTAAACATTTTAATAATCTATATGAAGGCTGGCCGAAATACAAAAATTAAATTAAATGAAATAAACCAAGGCGAATATATACAGGTGATTGCAGGGCTACAACAAGTACAACAATAAAAAAAAACAACAGGCAATTTGTTTTTACAAAACCTATGCCACTTGTCAAAAACATTCGTAGAAACAAAAAAAAAAAAACAATAAGTAAATAAAAATAATACAAATTTTTCGGGCTGCAATAATTAACATACCAAGGAAGTTATTTTAAATCTTCAAATTGCACACACGAATCTCTATTGGCACCATCTTTGAGAAAAAGGAAATGCGTTATATCATAGCTTTTTTCAATTTCAACAAACAATTTTGGAATTTGATTGCTGGATTTAACAAACAAGCTATTATTTTTTACACTTGAACTTTTGCAATACCGTTTGCATGAAACACCGAACTCCGCTTGTGTATATTGTTGTAGCACTTACTTAATTTTGTTTTAAATTGTTTCTATTTTTATTTAAACTTCCACACAATAAACAATTAAAAAAAATTTAAATTTAATTTCAAATTTTTTTTTTGTTTTTATTGAATTTTTTGACATTTCTAAATTAAACAGATGATGACAATTTTCGCCCGTGCAATCACCTGTTTAAATTCGCCTTGAAATAAACTTAATTACTCAATTCACAAGCACCCTTGTGTAGCTTAAAGTTTATTCGATTAAATTTATTCACAAATAAATTCTGAACAAGCTTTTAAATTGTACAAATGTATTATTGTATCATTGTCAAAATAAAATATTTTCAAAATAAATAACAAAATATTTTCAAAATGTCATGATATAATAATATAAGGTAATTCGATTTCAAGAATGTTTGACTTTGCCGCAATTATTGAAATATGTTTTTTGTAAACAGTGAAATAACATAATTTAAAACGTACTTTGGTTTAATAATAGAACTTATGAGGAATTAATCTTATTATAGATTATGATTTTCTTAAACTTTCATAGATACCTTTTTGTGTTGAGAAATAAACAATTATATTATAATCTTCTGAAAAATCGCCACAAAACAAAAATTAAAAATCGTCAAATGAATATTTACCGTAACAAAATAAAAAATTAAAAAAAATGGAAATTCGGCAAAAAATATAAAAAGGTCAATGTAAAGGTAAAGGCACTAAGTAACTACTTAGATAGTTTTTAGGACATAAGGCACCCTTATTGAAGAATTTCTTGATATTATAAAATCGCTTAAATATGGTGATAATCCATTTTCCATATGAAAAATTTCCAAAAACGACGAAAAGCTCTCAATATTTTTGGGTTACTTTTTTATAAAATATTACTCAATTCTGTATGCGGAATTTTTGGGTTATTTTTCATTTTTGTTTTGTGCGATTTTTCATAGCCCCCTTATTCACAATAAAATTAACCAAACTTTTTCATTTTGATTTCCTGTGATTGTGCAACTTTCAATTTTTCTTGATACTCCTGTCAGATTAGCTTTCCATCTAAATTAAAAGAGACTTTTTAGTGTAGTTATGTTATATTTTTTTTAAATATTACTTTTTTCCTAACTTAAAATGAATCCTGTCTACTAGAATATCATAATTTTTTAACGCCCATCTTCACGAACCAACGATTTGTCACGACAAAAGTCAGACTTCATATAAAAAAGCCAGTATGTATCAGAAAATGCAAGATAAACTATGGCTCGTGAAGACGGGGTATAAATGAACATGCCAGGGGTGCCTTTGGTAAGTTGGTAAGTTGGGAACGCGAACTTAGAAGCTTTCGACAGATATTGGAATATAAAAAAATATTATTTGTGAATTAAAAAGTCTTATTTTAAATTCTGTAGTACCGTATGGAAAAGGTCAAACAACTTTTTTTTTTAAACTCAAACAATTTTCGTTTGTGTTGTTTTTTGACACATAAACTTATGGCTTGTTTTTTTAATTTTATAAATTTCAAATAAAGGAAAAAACGTAAAATGGGATTTTACAAAGTATGTTATACGGTAGCACAAATTTAAATAATTCCCGCAAACGTCAGAACGTTAATATGGGGACAAAAAGAGAGAATGGAATTACTTTCTATTTTTATATCATGCACAATACTTTCTTATTCAATGTTGCCATTGTTGGACTTTTGCTCCTATATTTGGTAAAATATTTAGGTTAGTAGGCTTGTGAAAATGTATTACTTTTGAAATAATTTTTCTGGTAAAATCTACTTTTTATAAAACATAAAGAAACTACAATAGCGCACGATAAACAAAAATTTCACAGGTTAAAAACATCGATGTTGGCAGAAGGCAGTGTCGATATGTATATTAGGAATTAATTATTTTTTATACAATATACCTTAAAAAAGTGAATTATATAATTGCAGCCGAGGTGGTAGAAAAAGACTTGTAAAAACAATGTCATTTTGTATTATTTTGGGTGGTACATATTCACATCATAAATAATCTCGTATCAGATATAAAGCCTAAAAGTTCATGTTAATCATATTTATATTCAAAAATAAAATATATTTTTTAAAACTAATTTGAGTAATTTTTATTTTATAAAAAAGAATTTGGTAAAAAGTAGCAATACTGAAATTTATTGAAAGTTATCACATACGTACATATTTGACAACAGTTTGCCTAAAAGACGAAAAGTATATGAATAAAAATCTGAGTTTAAACGAAATTTAAACGAAAGCGAAGTCGAAAATATTAAATTTTATGTTGATTTTTTAAACAAACATACAAGAAAACCCAATTTATGTCAAACTTTAGAAAGTTTGACTTTACTTTGATCACCATTTATTTATATTAAATCCATACTTAATCTAATTTCACGTGTATGCTTCTTAGCCTTATCAATTTTTTTGTTTTTAAAGAATTATTGTAGATGAAAAAAAAATTGGTAGAATAAAAACCTTTAAAACGACAACGTTGTCCATAATAAAATGAAATTGAATCATGCATGGGAAGTAGTAATTACAAATATAGTACAAAATAATTTTTACACTATTTTTAATTTTAATACAGATAAATTAAATTTGCGGTGTAAAATCACTATTACCATAAAACAATAAATATAAAATAATATAAAGACACCGGTGATCGCATATTACGAAGAGTTTCATAAAATTTTCAAATAAAAAAGTTAGTCCCAGGTATGGTCTCGATACTTTTTATGAAACATATGAAATGAAATTGTATATTTATAAATAAGGCGAATCTATTTTACTAGGTGGCAGCACGGGGAAGTTAATTACTTTCACTTCACTTTTTTTTGTACATGGCAGCTGTCAAAAATTCTTTTATTTTTTTTAAATTTGAGAAATAAAATTGTAATTATTTAAAAAACATGTTTCAATATTAAAAAAAATACAAAATACTACCAGAAAAGGTAAGGAAGCAGTGTTTTTAGTTGTTGGATGTGATATTTAAAATAGTGCTTTTGGCGCCTATCGTACATGTAACTAAAAACAAAATGAATGTGGGTGTTTTTTGGTGTTGTATTTGTTGTCGCGGCGATGCCACCTTATATAAATTCGCCTTGTTTATAACAAATTTTTCGAATCAAATTACCAACAACAAACATAAACCATTGTAAAATAAGTTGCCGATAAACCCTATAACATGATAACAGGGGCTTGTGAATTAAACAAATATCTTTTGCTACGTAATGGATTTATTAAAAATAAAAAATACTCTCGATATTTATGAAATACGATTTTATTTATAAGACTTTGTAAGGCTTCGGAGTAGCATCATGTCCGTCTAATTTTCGAATACTTTGTTGACGGCTTCTAGTTTTATCTCACGAATAGCCTAGAATATATTAGCCTTAAGGGTTGGAATTGTTTCTAGATTATTCGCATAGTATTGGTCTTTGTCGGTAGCCCACGAGAAAAATTATAAAGGGCTCAAATCATAGTTCCGAAGCAGCAATTGATATCGCCAAGATGGCGATAGTAATAATAAAACGATTCGGTCGTGTTATTTACGAGTTTATTTTTCACTATTAGTTCCCAATTTTAATATTTTCAAATATATTTTAATTTAAAATATAATTTAATTTAAAATCTCCCTAAAGGGAGACAAGTGGACGGAAACAGGGCAGATAGACGAGCTTTGTTGGCAAGGGGTTGAAGAGGTAGAGTGTGTATTTCATGACTATCGTACTGGGCATTTTTTCGTTTTTATTTTCTGCTTTTTTCTTTGTTGCTTTACATTATATTTCTCTCAAGTCGGCGTTTACTTGCTTAAAATTTCTCAACAAAGTACATTTAAAGTAAATAATTCCGAAAATGGAATGTTCAAAAGCCTGTCTGTTTTGTTTATGTCCAATTGTAAAAGGTTTAAAACAGAGCAAAAGGGAATTCAAAAAATATCTACCCAGTTTCTATCTATTGTAAAAGGCAAAATTTTTTTAGTGCGATATTCATCGTTATGACCCATGTAACGGTGTTGTTGAGCTGCGTGACATGGAAGATTTTTTAAGATTATCATTTCCATTTCTGGCAATGCATATCATACTGTTTTTTTGTTGTGGTTTAATTGGCTTCTCGACAAAGTCATGCGGGTGTTCTGATCACTAGATGTGGAAATTTTATTTGCTGAAATAGCCGTGAAAATGCGTTTCATTGAAAAATATATGTATTTATTTTTACCACATTCGATGTTCGATGCATGGTAATAAAAAGATTTTACCGTTCAACTTCTTTCTTTTATAACGAGCATTAAATTAAAAAAAAACATGAATTTCATTTTATTAGCAAAAAATAAACATTTTATACGTATGACGAGATCAAAATTGATATCAATAATATTTTAACGAATTTTCTAAATCGCTTCCACCGCACTACTGGTCGTTGCACATAAACCTTGCATATTAAATTCATTTTGTTGTAACTTTTGTATCGCTTTAAGCATTGGGTTTAACATGCATGGAATCATTGTTTAATAAAATGAAGCAGTTCTAAATTGAGAACTTAATGATAGTAAGGAAGCTAGCGAGGGTGCAATAAAATAGAGAAAATAGCAATTACTTTTTTAAAGGGATAGTGCTTTGATTCGATGCGAAAATTTAAGGGTTAAATTAGAACCCATAAGTTAACCTCAAACAAATTCAAATGAGAAAAAATTGTGTATGTATATTGTTGCAGCTTCTAGTTTTTAAACATTATTTTTATAGCGACATGACGACTACTGTGAATCTATGTTTCCACGTATCTTTTTTTACATCTTTCCTTTTTTGCATGTTTACATAAAGGGACAAAAACACAGAGTAATGCAAAAATATAAAAGAAAACCAAAGTCGCCATTTTATATCTAAGTTTAGTTTTTTTAGTCCGGAGAACTTGACTTATTGCAATAAACCTAAGCACTCAAAATGGGCCTTAAAGTATATTTTTTTTCCTACTTGTAAGGCTAAGGTGGTTGGTAGCTGTGCTGAGAACCTGAATGGCTAGTTAGTGATTAAAAAGGACTAGGCGTTAATAGCTCCCCTAAGCCACGGTGGAATAGCATACGCCAGGGATGCGTGGTAAAGAGGCCTTTAGTATGCGAACTCTGGATAGCGGTTGACCTCCAGTATCAAGGTAGACTTACTCACGCATAAGGACATTATTTTCTCCAATAATGGCCTAGCGAAGAATTCAGAAAGGATGGACAGGAACGCCTCACAAGGGGTGAACAGGTTAATCTCCAAAGGTTCTCCTATGGTGTAGAACCGGAATATTTCGATAGGGATAAACAAGGAAGCCTCGTTAAAGGTGGAGAGGTTAATACCTTTAGGAACTCTGGTTGCCACTGTCCAAGAGAGGATATCGAAAGAGAATGATAAAGAAACCTCGCAAGGGGTAGACTGGTCAGTCGATGACAATACTCCTACGGCTTTGGAAGTAAATGTGGATGAATTCGACGCACCTGTCCCTGTGGGCTTAGGTAAATCCTTTTCGGAAGCAGGCACCTCAAAACGTTCTCTCAACGTAGAGACGGAGTCTCTACAGCTCATGCCCAAAAGTAGGAGGCTGTGTCAGAAGAGGAAACGGGGAAAGGAAAGAGGCTGAGACGCAGCGCACATTTTGTGTGACTGTTCAGCACTTCCTTGCATAAGAAATAGGGCCACTGGTAGAAGCCTGTTAAATATAAATGTCATGGGGGACCTGAGCCTTGAAAAAGTGCTAGCAATTACTAGAGACTTCGTGATAAGAAAGAACGCCGACAGATACCAGTCGACAGTCTAAAATCACTAAAGTCAAGATTAAAGGCTGATTGTAGCACGCGACTCAATGTAAGTAGGTTGCCGTAAATTACTTTTTAATTATTTTCTTAATCTTATGCTAATATACATAATATCGTCCCCTTAATAAAACAATAGTGTATAATTTTTTCGACACTTCGAGATAATAGAGTTTAAAGTTTTTGTTTTATTAGACATCGGGGAGAACAGTAATATTTCAGAAAATAGTCGAAGGTTTTAAGTTGTGGTCATTTAAACATGTGGTGGAATAATCAGTCTACTAGGAGATGATATTTCATTAATTTACAAGTACTTTAATTGCAAATAAATGAGATTTAAAGTACCACTTAGACTATTTTATTTGTTACAATATGTCTTAAAATCATTATACACTATTTTATTTTTCATGGCATACACTATTTTATTTGAATTGACTACAAATAATATATTGTTAAAAAATAGTGTACACCCAGTTCTGTTTTTACCTGGTCTTTTTTAACGGTTTTGATTAAACACGGTTTAAAAATAAAACAATAATTTTTTTACACGATTTTATTCCATTTAGCACGATTCAAAAAAAATTGCGTTTAGTTTTATTTTGTAAAATTTAAGTTTTGCGAAATATTTTTATATCAAAAATTCAGAGGAATTCCCTTTTTGTGCATACAAGCATTTTTACTTGTTACACTGATGGAAAACCGACGTTGGCAAATCGACAACGAATGTGGTCACTTTGATACCTCTACGTTGTCTCTTCTGTTTGACAACGAACGTTGTCCATCTGTAAACAAACGTGGTCGAATTGGCAAAGCACATTGTCATCTTGTAAACGAGCGTTGTCGAATAGACAACAACCGTTGTCAACTTTCCAAGGAACGTGCTCAAATTAACAACGCAATATTGTGAGTTTTACAATTTGTTTTTCATTGTCAAATTTTCATTCAATTTATGCAGACACATTTTAAAAACTGACAATAAGGATATAGTAATCTATTGTTAGTTGTTAAATGTAACATCCAACAAAAGTCAGGGTCTAAATATTCTGATAAAAATAAAAAAGTGACCCATGAACAGAGATATTATATAGTTAGAGTTATTATTTCGGACGTTCTAAGCAAAGATTACCAATTCTAGATTTTATAACTTTGCATTCCATGTGTATCCTATTTTTACAATTAGATTTATTTAAGATTTTTTTGTAGTAATTAAAAACTCGTTTTGTTAATAAAATAATTTTATAAAAATTTATGATCTATTACAATTTGTTTTATTATTATGGTGAATTTGGATTTATAAATCGAAAACAATATGGTGTCAACTTTACAACGGTGTGGTGTCAGATCGACACCGGTATGGTGTCACTTCGAAAACAATATAGTGTCAAAGTGTACACGTTCGTTGCCATATCAAAACACTTCGTTGTCAATATTTTGTTGTCGAATTGACAACGTTCGTTTACAGTTTGAGCACAAACGTTGTTGCTACACTTTCGACACCGTATGTGGTTATTTTGTACACGGACGGTGTCTTTTTTTCTCTGGGTGTAGAGCAATTGACATGTGTTAATATTTGGTAAACTATCAATGCATCTCTACAAGAAGACGACGAAAACTACATGTAAAAAACTACAACGTAAAGCCATTTCTTTAGAAAACAAAATTGAAATTTTAGATCGCCTTCGATATGGAGAAGACTCAACATTTCTTGGCAAAATTTTTGGTTTAAACGAAGTCACATCTTCAGGAAATAAAAATAATAAAAGTTTTTTTATTAAACTTTTTAAGTTTTTTTATTAAACTTTTATTATTTTTATTTCCTGAAGATGTTACCCAATGGTGTAGCGAAATATTGAGAAAATAAAAATTATTAAAACATTTTTATAAAAAGACCTAGTGCTTCTTAAAAAATAGAATTCAAAAATATAAAAAAGGTAAAAAATACAATAATTATTTAATATTTTTTTTACACGATTTTTTTCCATTTAGCACGATTCAAAATCATTTAAGTTTTGCGAAGTATTTTTATATAAAAAATTTAGAGAAATTCTCTTTTTGTGCATGCAAGCATTTTAACTTGTTAGAGCAATTGAAACGTGTTGATATTTCAATGCATCTCTACAAGAAGACGATGAAATCGCCTCCGAAATAGAGAAGGCTGAACATTTCTCAGCAAAATGTTCGGTTTGAACGAAGCTACAGTAAGAGCTATAAAACAATTTAAATTTAATTAGGCAATCGTTGATTTCTGAAACGAAACTATCTATTAAGTCTTCATCATACACTAAAGATGCAAATAAATGGTGCAAATACACATTACTATACGATTTAGTAAAGTAAACATGATTTCTTGTTCTGAAAAAATATCGTTTTTTACTAATTTTAATAGATTTTAGAGATAAGGAACCAATCATCTATTTTTCTATATGATCAATGTCTTTTTTTTACACGGTTTTTTTTACACGGATTTTTCTGGAATATACCGTGTAAAAACATAATTTGGTGTATACTATTATTTTATTAAGGGGGCGATATACAGTTACTTAAATAATTCTTGCAAAAAAAAACCGACTTCAAAACAGACAAACTTAAAAGCATGTTGCTTTAAGACGGTAACTATTGCGACACCCTGTAATTTCCGAATTCAAATTTTATACTAGTTATAGCGGTCGTAGCAATACAGGTTCGTTCTAAATTTCAACCTTCTGTCTGTAACGGTTTAAAAGTTTGGTCACATACATCAAATTACATAAACTATTGCGACACCCTGTAATTTATAATTTTAAATAATTATACTTATTATAACAGATATAGTAATGGACATTCTGTCTAATTATTAAGTGTTTATCAATAACTGTTTAAAAGATATATATCAAATATATATATATCAAATGACGTCACCTATTGGGACACCCTTTAAATTCAAATTTTAATATAAATACTTTTTAAAGAACACTTTGTAATACAGATTCTTTTTAAATTTTAACTTTGTGTCCATATATATCAAATTACATCAACTATTGGGACACCCTATAATTTCCAATTTTAAATATTTATACTTGTTGTTATTCGAGATATAGTAGTGAACATTTTGTCTATTTTTCAAGTGTTTGTCTATAACGGTTCCAAAGATGAGGACGTAATGGTCAAATAACATCAATAATGGGGACACCCTTTAATTTATAGATCCAAGTTTTATACTTGTTTTAATAGCGGACTAAGCAATATAGGTTCTTTGTAAATTTCAACTGTCTATCTATAACAGTTGAAAAGTTTGGCCATATATATTACTTTTAGATTAACTATTGGGACACCCTTTAATTTCCAATTTTAAATATTTATACTTGTTGTTATACCAGACATAGTAGTGAACATTCTGTCTATTTTTCAAGTGTTTGTCTATAACGGTTCCAAAGATGAGGACATAATGGTCAAATAACATCAATAATGGGGACACCCTTTAATTTATAGATCCAAGTTTTATACTTGTTTTAATAGCGGACTAAGCAATATAGGTTCTTTGTAAATTTCAACTGTCTATCTATAACAGTTGAAAAGTTTGGCCATATATATTACTTTTACATTAACTATTGGGACACCCTTTAATTTCCAAATTCATATTTTACACTTGTTATTTTAGCGGACTTAGCAATACAAGTACTTTGTAAATTTCAACTGTCTGTCTATAAAGGTTCAAAAGTTTGGCCATATATATATCAAAATAAACCAACTAATGGGACACCCTTTAATTTCTAATTTTAAATATTTATACTTATTATAACAGACATAGTAACGAACATTCTGTGCAACTTTCAAGTGTTTGTCTATAACGGTTCAAAAGATAGGAGAATAAAGGTGAAATTAAGTCACCTATGGGGTCACCCTTTAATTTTTAATTTTATTTTTTAATTACTTTTTGTTGTTGGGAGCTACTGTGATACGCACTTTTTTTTAATTTTAAATTGGTGACCTATAATGTTCATAATACACGTAAAAAACATGTATGTTGTATGGGGACACCCTTTAATTTTTAAAATTTTGAACTTCTTTTAAAATGGGACCAATCTGTAGCCATAACCTTTCTAATAGTGCAAAATTTTTAAAATCGGTTCAGAAATGACTGAGTTCTGCGGGCACAAACATAAAAAAAAAAAAAAGCAACATTCAGACGAATTGATAACCTCCTTCTTTTTTTGAAGTCGGTTAAAAAAGGTATTAATAGCTTTAAAGCAGTATGATTTACTGCCCATATCAGAAGTCTCGTGGCTGGAAAAATGAGATTTGATCTCGCAATGTGTTTATAGGTTGCGTTGCTGTTACGAATGAAACAACATTTTGTTTTTTACTAGTTTGAAGGACATTTCTTATATTGATGTAGATAAACATGAGGTACATAAAGACCCAACTTAACTGTCAGAATGCTAAATCTTTTGCAAAAAACCTAAGTCTAAGAATTAATATTCAAATTTGTAGATGTGCTGGATTAAAAAAATTTTGCCCACAGCCTCAAAATTGTAGATAGCAGTAAAAAATATTTGTAAAAAAATATCTTTTCAACATTAAATTTTATATGCAAAAGAAATATTTATCGTTTGATTTAAAATGATATTTATGAGGAAAAACCATTAGTATAATTAATAATTTTAAATACTTTGTATTGAACATTTTAATCCCCTGAAAGACAAGCATAATACTGTAAAGAAATTAATTAAATCTAACAAATGTGAACAAAATTAAATTTTATTTTAGTAAAAAAATTATAAAATATTAAATTCAAAATTAATTTTTAGTGTAAAATTTAAAAATTATGTTCATTTTTGGGAAGGGCAACGATATATCGCGGTATAGCGTTTTAATTAAAAAAAAAAAAATTACTTTTCCATGTATACGAGTATATGTTGAATTCACACCGTACCGTATAGGCTAAGCTACACCGTATCGACTGCAGGTACATTTAATACGTGGCTGCCCGCTTGGTCAAGAGAAGCTATTTAACTTTAGTTTAATGTAAACACGATCATTTATGATGTTACGGGCCGCCGTAAGTGCCTTTGAAGTTTCTTTTATTATGTTACCCCATGTTTCGCTAATTCTAATCATTTCTAGAATCATTTTTGGGGCCTTTGGAAGCTGAAGCAGTGCCGCATAACCGAATTCCATAACATCATAATGGTTTGACAATTCGCTTTTACAGTACAATTTTGGAATCTAAGCTGAAGGTAGATTTTCCGCCAATTAGAATTATAATATATAGTAAAATATATAGTAAAATTTTATAATTTTGAAAAATTTTAATTGTTATTAGTCGAACTATTTATGTGTTACATACAATGCAATTTATAATCAAGCTTAAGTTCGTTTTTATTCGCTCTAAGAAAGAATTAGTTAAATTATAAATTAGGTGATAATATTAAAGAAAAATTGGGAAAAGGTAATTTTTAGACACCAGCAGGAGCGGAATGAACATTTTCTAGGCAGCCAAGTCCGTCATCAGCACTCTTGTATCTAATCTACTTAGGGTAGTGTTAAGTTTTAAGCATAATCTATTTAACCAACCAAACCCAGAGGAATACGAGAAAACTTGTATTCAATTATCAATCGTCAGTTGGTGAGAACGAAGTCTAACACTACCTTAAGCTTCCGTCTTGTTGAATATTTTTACTTTTAATATTTACCACCTTATATGTATTTTGTTGTTTCCTTCAGCCAACCTTCGGTTAGCAATGAAAGTTTCTTTTTGCTTATTTGTTTTACTTCAAACATTCGTTTTTAGTTAACACTAATCTAGTATCGAGTAAACATGATTGCGCGGTGCTTTGCGATTTTTTAATTTTTTAAATTTTTAATTATTATTAGTCGAACTGTTTATGTATTACATACAATGAAATTTATAATCAAGCTTAAGTTTATAGCTAACATTTTTGTAGAACATTTTACACCGTTCTTCCTCTTTTTTCTTGGTGTTTTTTACGATTTATTAGAATAAAGCCACAAAATGCCCTTATGCGGGGAAGCCAGAGGATTAATATGTTCTACAAAAATAGTTTGTTCAAATCTGCTAAGCAAACCCTATACCTCAGATGTAAATAAAACATAGTTTAATATACCGATATGCTGCAAGATCAGGCCAGAGCTGATATTAAAGTTTCTCAGCTCTGGCCTGATCTTGCCTCTAAAATTTCTTTTGGTCTCCTCTACCAGAATCTATGGTAGCAACCTTTGACTTTTCCAGGTACGGCGCCGCATTGTGGTACATATTTAGAAAAAATCTTGTTTCAACAACGTCACAGTGAACAGGGTAATCCAAAATGGATACATGTATTTTGCAAAAATTATTAAAAAAGCCTCATATTGTCCTAAAATCTCCGACCTAATAAGTCATAACTCCTTGCTGTCAAACCAGGGCAGTTTATAGTTCAAACCCTCCCCTACACTCCTATATCCATTATATGTATATGCGATAGGTTGCGACAATTTGTCAGACCTTCCTCGAACAAATCAAAAACTCGTTATATTCAAAAGTATTTTTATTTAGCACACAAATATTTTTTTAATTGATTTTTACATTAATTACCCTAATATTGAGTCACATGATCTTTTTATTGACAGGTTCCGCCAAAAGTAATTATACGTTTATCAAAATTCCAATCCAATCAAAAGTTATGGTTTTTTGACCGCCTTCCAAGCTGTGTACCAACGTATTTGTCTTCTGAGGTAACATTTGGTTATTTACGCGAATTGAGGAGCATTACCATTATTGTGTGAAGATATACAAAAATGATCTTCTAAATATGGTGAAGCTATTGAGGACTTTCCTAAATGCTTAAAAGAAATCTGTCAATAGCAAATATTGATTTGTGGATGGGTTATTCGAAGTATACAATAAGTATAAGGGAGGTCCGAATATACTACCCTTAGAGAACTGTGACTTTAATTATCTCCGAGAATTTATTAAATTTGCTTGACAATAAAAGTTTTGAGTGTTTAATAACTAAGTCTGAGTTTATACACGAAACCATTTGGAAGGGAAATATATTTATATCTGCTGATATTTACTCTGTTGATAGTTACACTGTTGGCATTTACTTTTTTTTAAATTTGTTTCAATCATAATATGTTGCCGACAAAATGTTCGTTTCTGTGAACGCAAACTAGATAGAAAAATAAAAATAAAAATCTTCTCACAAAATGAAGTTTAGAAACAGATAAAATAGAAGAAAATTGTTTTATTCTCTTCATTCCAATTGTATTGTGTAGTGTGTGGTATTCATATGAAGCAATGGACGTGGTGGTCTCCACATTATTATTTCACCAAGTGGTAAGAACACTGTTGGATAAGGACCAATACGACTATGTTCTGACGTTAATCTTGATCACATAATGAGGAAGAAGGATCTCAATCGACATTGTAAAATCACTACAATGCACAGTGGGGCAGAACTAAATTTTTTGGAAATAACGTAGTCATTTATAAACGGCTGAGCCTATTGATCCAAAATGTAACATGAGCATAACAGAGGAGTATCTAAACTAAAATTTAAAAGATGGGTACCATACACCTTCCAGCGGTGGCGCTATGTGGTCGCAAAATTGGGAACCTCGCACTCGAAAATTATTTTACAACTTGCCATTTCTTCAGTTTTATTCTGATTTTTTGTCTTAAAGGTCTTGTCAATTCCTATATAATGGTCTAAATTTGCAAAGAATAATGAACGTAAAAATGATATGTAGGTTAAATGATATGTAGGTTAAATGATATGTAGGTTTTTTTCATAGAAATATATATATCTAAAAATTTCGAATAATTATAGTAAAACGCGCAAATTTGATGAAAGGAAAAATTTTAAATATGCAATAAAATTTTTATTAATTAAGCAAATCAAATAAAAATTTCTGTGCATGTGTTGTTGGTCAATTAAAATAAAATGGCCAAAAAATTCCACAATTCCCAAAATAAGGACCAAAAATCCCAAAATTGGGATTTTTTACTCTTTTGCCCATAAAGTCTACATACGGACTAGGGCTCATAAAATATTTTCAAAAGCAATTTGGAGCATATATAGCTTTATTACACCAGTCTTCTATTTTCGATCCCAGCTTTGGCTTTTTAGAATATATAAGCTAAAGTCAAAATTTCGATGTAAAATAGGTCATATTGTAGGACCTCCATTTTCTACAAGGATGAACAATTTTATACGAAATTTGTTTAAGCGCACACAAATATAGTTAGCTTATACAAAAATGTAAAATATTTATATATTCCTTAAAAAAATTTTTTCTATGAAAAAAAAAACCCTAACGGCCTTTTTTGGGCTGAACTACACAAAAATGCAATAATTTTGGATTTTTTAAATTTAAAATTGTCTAGTTTTTAACTTAGTAAAGATACAATCTTCAAGTTTATCCAAAATATTTAGAATTTGGCTCGCTAACTACGATAACAAATATAAAAAAATTTGGTAAAAATGTACCGAGAAATCAAAAATTTTATTAAATTATTATTTATATATTTAGATACAATTTTGTAGGTATTGACAAGACCTTTAAGACCATGTATAATTTTAAAATAATAAGAATAAAACTGAAGAATTGGAAAACTGTAAAAAAATTTCGGGTGCGAGGTTCCCAAATGTGCGACCACATAGCGCCACGCCTGGAAGGTGTATGGTACCCATCTTTAAAACTTAAGTTCAGATACTCCTCTGTTATGCTCACGTCAAATTGTGGTTCATTAGGCCTAGCCGTTTATAAACGAATAGGTTTATTCCAAAATATTTTGATTCTGCCCCACTGTGCAGTGTAGAGTAAAAGAAGAATTTAGTTGTAAATAACCAATCGAGTATTATTGAGGAACGCAGAGGATCGGAAAAGAAGTAACATATGAAGCTAGCGGCCTGCTTTGGTAACAATTTATAGGGAGGAATATTTTAATGGTATTTTAAAATTAATAAATATGTCTCTGGTAAATGGTCAAAGTATAGATTTGACCTTCGAAAGGGTGAATTTTTAAACTACATTTGTCGCTCTTGCTTAACATAGCTCTTATTCCCTTCACAGTGGGGTAGAATCAAAATATTTTTGAAATAATTCATCCATTTGTAAAGGGTTTAACATTTATTTTCCTTTTAAAAATTTCTGAAAGACAAAAATACTATATTTTTCTTAAACTAATAGCTGTTTAATTACTTAATTATACAAAATTTTTTTTTATATCAAAATCTTTTAAAACAAAAATGTTATAATAACTTAATAATTAAAATTTGGTAAGATTTTTTTAATTTTAGTAAAATACAAAGATTGTCCATTTTGGATCGCCCTGTTCTCTATGATGTTGTTGCAATAGAGTGGTAATATGTTGGCTCCTGAGGTACTCTGATATTTTCTTTCAAATGAGCAACGGCTCTAAAATCGGTAACCATAAAATTGGATTTAACAGATTTACAGATTAAACCTTCATTATATAGATATTAACTAAAAGAGATTAAGACCATGTATAATTATATGAATTTTATTTGAACTATTTTTGAATTAATAAATTAATTATTTAGGCTTAAGTTTTTAATTATAAAGAGATAAAGAAAAATTAGATACCAGCAAAGCAGAATGAATTTTCTAGACAGCTACGTCCGGTCCGTCAGTACTCTTCGTATCGTTGTACCCGGTTATTTCAATTGTTATTAATTTTCTATTTAAACAAACTTATCAAAGAAATATAATCTGAGAAATTTTTAATTTTACATTATATTTCATAGGAGATAGAGCTTTTTTTGAAATTGTTTCACACTTGTAAACTCTATTTTCTTTTTGTATTATACTACCAAGTAAACATTTTTATTCTCTTTATATATTTTATTTTATTTGAAAATGGTATATATCTGTCTTGCTATTAGCTAACCTTTGGTTAGCAATTATCAACAATGATTTTTTTTATTTTACAAATGTATATTTTTTGATTATTAACACAATAGTGTTGAAGTTAACAATGTCAAAGCCGTGTCCGCTCTGTGAAATTATGTGAATTTTATTTGAACTATTTTTGAATTAATAAATTAATTATTTAGGCTTAAAAATCAAACAAAATAAAGAAATACCAAGCTCTATAAATTTTGCAGGGGCGAGGTATCCAATTTTGGAACCACTTAGCGGAAACCCTGGAAAGTGGATGGCGCCCACCGTAAAAATTTAAGCTGAAATACTCCTCTGCTATGCTCATGTCAAGTATTGGATCAATCGGCCTAGCCCTTTACAAATGGCTGTTATTTTCAAGCTATTTTCAGCAGTGCCCCAATGTGCACTGGACTAAGGGAGCAAACACAAGTGCTAAATATTGATTGCACGTCCCAAACATAACAGTTTTTTAAATCTTTGAACAAATTTATGTCAAAAAAATATGGTGTTTTTTTCTAAAACATAAAGATTTTTATATTTCTCATGCTTGTTTGCGTATTGCACTTCGTTCAAAGATTATTTTATTTTCTTTTTTCTTAAATTTTCTTTTTATACATATACATTTAAAAATATTAGATAACTGACACTATGTTGTGTTAATAAAATACTATAATAGAAATAATGGTTCCTGACAGCTGCCTTCAAACAAGTGCAGACGTGGTAATTGTATATTGGCGCCAGCAGTATTTATTTTTATTTACAATCCAAACAAGTTAGCCATAAAAAAGTGAAAATAATGGAATTAATTCTGCAGTAGTTTCAATGAAAGTCAAAACTGGGATTAATTCATAGAAGCCTTATTCTTAGCATAACAAGTTTTTATATAAATCTCTCTGACTACTATTACAAGAACTAAGGAAGCTCTTCGGTTGATATGGTTGAATAATTATGTTCAACTTGATTTTTAATCATCTTGAATTATTATGGTTTACGAACTTTAACAAATATTTGGGGGGTAAATAATAAAGAAAAAAAAATCAAACAATAAATAAAGTTCAGATATTGGTAGATTTCGTTATCATCAACTGACAAAAATTACTGAATATAGAGTTCTCGTATTCTTTTATCTAAATTTGGTTGGTTAAATAGATAATGTTTGCAATTAAACACTGCCCAAAGTAGATAGATGCGTAGAATTCTGAAGACGGGTGTATGTAGCCATCCAAACAAACATTCTGCTAATATGTAATTATATTTTTCCCTTACATAAACTTAAAAATTTCAATGAAAATCTAACCAGAACCAAAAATTGAAAATAGCTGGTTATTATAGAACTAACAACATTTTTAGTTAGACGATTTTTGTAAAAAAAACTATTAATTATTCAATCTTCATCTTTATAAGATCTTTATCATTATTAGATAAAAATCTGCAACATAATGCTTTATTAGCTTTATATCTCTTATTAGCACAATAAAATTATGATGATGATGATTTTGGTTTGATGTTTTTCCCAAATTGTCCACAAATATATTTCTGTTTTAAATTGCCAATAGTTATTATTTGCTCGAAAAATTTATTCCTGTAGTTTTAAATTTCAAGTTCACGCCAAAATTGACCACAAACATATTTAATTATTGTATCAAAAAAGTAAAAAAAAAAATTAAAATATTTTTTATTTTATAGGTCAATCCATAATTTTTCTTAAGTTAAATTTAACGAAATTTCTTCCATTTTATAGCTCTTCTTCATTTTTATATATTGAAATTTCTTCAATTCGACATGTCTTTAATAAATAAAAATAAATTTAATGTAAATTTAACTAATTTTATGGGATGTATTTCTTAGATTATTTTACTATTGTTTTGGCAATATTTTTGTTAATTTAACAGAATTTTATTTAAATTTTAATAAATTTTTTCTTTAAATTAACAGGTTTTTTGAAATATGTTTTTAACAAAAGAAGTTGTGTTGATTTAAATAAAATTAGTTTATATTAATACTAGTATATAGACTTGATTAAAAATTAATTTGTTTTTACCATTTTTGTTAAGGTTAAGGTTCTACTTTCTAATTTCTTTCGTTTACAATACCTGCGAAAGTTGGGTCAGTATAATAATTCTAGTATATTGTAAAATGCCCTTTAGCAGTGATTAGTTTTCAAATAACAGAGGGTGAGTATTAAACAAACAATTATTTTTTTGTATGTATATTTTTTAACACAAATAAAACTAAAAACAGAAATAATATGAAATAACGAATAAAAATAAATATGTGTTTATAATGTTTTTCTAAAGCGTTTTTTCGAGAAAGTAGAACAATAAAAGAAAATAAAATAAAGCAAGCACGCATGCAAACAAAAGAAAACAGTAAACGGATGTATTGTAATTAAAATATTCTTGACCATTAAAAAAACATAAACTCATAAAATCAGTTAAGCAGGTATTTGTTTTAAGCCGTCTATATCTGGAACCGTAAAACTCTTAAAATTTTCACAAAAATTATAAATTGACAAAAATTATAAAATTAAAAGGTGTTTAGATAGGACTAGACTTTCATGAATATTGCCTGGCTTTTTGAATCCTAATAGCTAGACACTTTAAGTTTACATATTAAATCTTATAAAACTTAAAGGATGTTTCGATAGTGCCCGATTTAAACTATGCCACACTATTTTTGAACCGTTATTATCAGACTCTTTACACAGAGTATCTACTACAAGTGCAAGTCCGACTCACACACATAGAATTACGTATGGATTTTAATTTTATTACGACTTTTATTTTGCCTCTGTAATTTTTAATTTTATGTTGTTTAAAAATTTAATACACTTATGTTCCACATACATGCCGAAGGTATATTTAAACAAGTTACTTCAGAAAGATAGGCTTAATTAACATAAAAGGTAAATTTTTAAATTTTATTATGTGTAGAAAAATTTTTTTTCACTTGTCAAACTCCATATACATACATATTTAAATTTGTACCTTTAATATTGAGCTTCTCCTTGCGAGTTTACCTTGTTTTAATATACATATGCATGTACCTTGTACATGCCCTTGGTAAGTAACACACATATGTACATATATGTAAGTATAATATGTTTATTTTTTGTTTGTATTTTATTCATACCATTACACTGCGTACAAAACTATATGCATAACAAGAATTATATTTGAAGTAAAACCAATTCTGTTTTTACACGGTTTGAAAATAAAAAAGTATTTTTTTACACGATTTTATTCCATTTAGCACGATCTTTTGAGCTTAGATTTTATTTGTAAAATTTAAGTTTTGCGAAATATTTTCATATCAAAAATTTAGAGGAATTCGCTTTTTGTGCATACAAGCATTTTTACTTGTTAGAGGAATTGAATATGTTAATATTTTGTGAACTATCAATGCATCTCTAAAAGAAGACAAAAAAAATCTACAACGTAAAGCCATTTCTTTAGAAATAAAAATTGAAATTTTAGATCGCCTTAGAAATGGAGAAGGCACAACATTTCTTGGCAAAAAGTTCGATTTAAACGACGTCACAGTAAGAACTATAAAAAAAATAAAATTCAATAAGGCAATCGTTGATTTCTGGAACGAAACTATCTGCTAAATCTTTATCATACACCAAAGATGCAAATAAACGGTGCAAATACACATTATATGTACATGCATATATGTATGTGTAAAAATAAACACGATATCTTGTTCTTAAAAAAATTCTCGTTTTACACTAATTTTAATAGGTTTTAGATATAAGGAACCAATCATTTTTGTATATGATCAATATCTTTCTTTACACGTTTTTTTTTATACGGATTTTTCTGAAACCAATCTACCGTGTAAAAACAGAATTAGGTGTACTAGCTTTTAATATGTGAATGATGGTTATTATTTACAATGTCAGTGTATGTACAGAAAAAATTATTTTTCAGATTCAAACAATTAACTTGCATAATCAGACATATAAACAAATTTGTAAATTCAAGAAAATAAATTTTAAATTAGTTTGAAAACTAGCTGTGCCAGCCACGTCGTGGGCGTCCTGATAATATTTTGCTCAATTTTGCTTTGAAAGTATTCCACAACTATTGTAAGACTTACTTATATAAAGTAGCAACTATAAGAGAAAAATGCAACTAAACTAAGAAGAAACTAACAATAACAGAATGTTGTAGCCACAATCAAGTCGTAGTATTCTTACCAAATTTTAAAAATTAATGCTAAATAACAAAAATAATGTAATCACATAATTACAAAAGTATGTATTTCACAAAATAACCGAATTATGCAACACGTACGCGACTTAAAACAAATACAAATTTTATTCAATTGGCTATTTGGCATATGTTTTTAGCGCCATCTCTGTTTAAATATCAAAATTAAAGGTGCCGTGCCGTACTAAGTACTTAAAACGATCTGTTTTTTAAGATATAGAACTTTCAAAAATTAAATGTGCCGTGCTGTACTCAGCAGTACTTAGTTCCCCCTTAAGATATGCTACATATCAGTTTATGTATTTTTTTACTTCATAAAAAATAAAGTATTCATATCCGGTTAGTTCAACTGCGTACTTTCATTGCTTTTTCTCCATTTTCTCTTGGAAATAAGATATATTTGGAAAAAAAAAGTATCCTATATTGAGAACAGGATACTTAGGTAACTCCTCACAAATCCATGTTAAATTCCATCCAGTACTTTTTACGTGAAGCGAACGTAAATGAAAAACAGACAGACAGACAGACACAGACGGAAATAAGTTACTACTTTATTATATGTATAGATAATCCACGATTTTTTCAAACAAATAATTATGATATTTAGTAAAAAAATTTATTGACAAACAACAAATTTGTCTTCTCATTAAAGTCTTTGCCGTGTTCTTACTTCTATAACACTTAATTCCTAATCTTAGTGTCATTCGGGAACAAGGACACAACATCGAACAAAGTTATCTTTCATCACCATTTAATCTGATAAGCTAGAAATAACAGTAGCCAAGAGTTTTTCCAATACAATATCCGCCAGAGTAGATGATGCGAGACCTTTCTTCTGCATGTATATTTTGTTATCGTATATTAAGTAGCAGCTCTCCTTCATTCAAAAGTTTAAATTTAAAAAGAGCACAGACACATATTAGAAAAAAAAAACTATCTTTCATCGTCAACTAAGGTTACATTGTCTGTTCTACTTTTAAATTGGAGATGATATTTGATGAGTGACAAAATAGCAAAGAAAAAAAGATTATTTCGAAAAACAAACTGACCTAATAACATTGCTGTTGAAAATGTATTACTTTTATGTGCATATTGAAGTTTTTGTTGAAATAAATTACCTTAACTTTATTGCAAATAATTTTAACCATTTGATTTTAATAAAATATGGCTTGTTTTATGTTCACAAAAGTAAAATATCAAACCTTCACTTTAAGCTCGATTGGTGCTTCAAAATACAATTTATTAAGATATCATCCTTTAAAGCACAAATTCAAAACCTAATGTAATTCAACACAGTATATATTACTTTCATTCCATAATTTCAATAACACTTTGGGCCAACTTAAAATGTTTTAAGCAAACTGTTTTTTTACAATCACTTCTACTTAAATTAGTGTTATGTTTTTTCGAACATTACAGACGGTGTGGTTTCATGGAGTTTAAATTTAAACTATATTGTTGCAAGTTTTTATTCTATAAGGCACGCTCACATTTCGCCACATGTCACTAGAGTATTAAGACTGTAATGAATGTAGTTACGGCTATAAGTAGTGAACTTATATACATCTATGTGGCTTTATAAAAGCTTTTACATAACGTCATGCAATTTATTTATTTTTAAACAGAAAAAAAAAAAATTGTAGTGTTGAAATTTTAAAAACGTGCTTGGATTAAGTTATGTTAACACTCTAGTAGATACATTAATATTGTGAAAGAGTTTTTTTTCAGTTTGTACTTGGTAACATGTTTAAAATTGCTTTTACCAAATATAATATTGGCTATATATTTTTTAGCGATAAAAAATATATTTATTTATATAACGTTTGTAGAACATATGTGCATTTGTAAACTCCACTACGATAGTCTCTGTTTTTAATGAATAGGCAATAATAAAAAGATATATGTATGCATGCAAAGAAAAAATATGGTTAAGGTAACCATATTCTAAAAGCAACATATTATGGTTAAATTATATGGTTGTAGTTAAACAATATTATGATTATAAATATAAAAATTATATGGTTAAATTAAATGATTATAATATGGTTACATTTTAAAATACCAAATTATTTATAAGGTTTTTATTAATGGTTTTATATAAAATATATATGACACACATAAATTAGCAAATAATAATTAGTTAGTGATAACGTTGAATTATTATTTTTCTTCCTCCAAACCTTGTTTTAAGAATATAAGGGCGGGAACACTTTCACAATAGATTTTACGGCATTTGCACATGGCCCATATCGCCACAGTTCAGTGATTTACCGGTAAAGAATTGTAAATACTTAAAATTACAAACAGAAAGATTTCTTTCATTACTTTGTTCATGTTGTTCTTGAAGACTTCAATTTGATCGAGGGATATCTTTTCCAATTCAGCCAACACATTTTTCATGTAGTCCTTCAAGTACAAAGTGCAACCTTTCTTGACTCCGATAGCAAAGCATTCGTATAAACGGTGATTGAGAACAACATCAACGCCGGTATCAACGGTTGAGTCTATACCCTTGTCAACTTCTTCAGTTGAGGGACTGAAATCTTCAATTTTAATGTCACCTCTACCAATTTCGGTTTGTAGGTATCTGCGAACACTTCATCATCAGTAATGATATCCTTATTGATTTTCATGACATCGAGGTTTTATTACTTTTTGTGGTATACAAATTAAAAAGGTTATTGAAATACAATTGATTTTTGAATTAAAGCAATCGTTTAAAAAGTTGTTATATGTAGATTTTGTAGTTTTCCTATTCTTTCCTATTCAAAAATCGAAGAATAAAAACCCAAATTTCTTTTTATTAAAATATCTGTCAAATATCTGTCAATGAATAAATTTAAGTCTCACACCGAGGCGACGCAAATTGTGGTAATCCCGATATAATTGTTTACAGTACATTTTTTATTATTTTTTGTTTTTAAGTACAAACCAATAAACTCCGATTACATAAATACACAAATAAAAATTAGTTTTTAGCAATTTTGTTACGTACGGTTGGTACAGAGAATATAATGTAGTTCCTGTGACCACCATAACCATGGTTTTTCTTTGCATGAAATATATAGCAATTGTATTATAGCATATAAAAACAACGAAAATATTAATTGCAAAATAATAGACACTTAAGACGGTGAAGCACAATATTATAAGATTTATATTGTGCTTGACCGTCTAAAGTGCCTGTATTTGTATTTGCATTTGTTCATTATTTTATACATATATTTATAGCTCGCAAAACTATTGTGTATTTATGTTTTTATCTTAATACTGAATACTTTCCCACATAGTCTCTATGATAACTATATACAAAAGTAGATTCATTTAGACTAGACCTATACGGCTTTTATAAATATGTCCAAACTGTTTGAGAATACATTAATAACTATGCTGAACCCCATTCTAAGCGCGAAAGGATGTCTTCCGAAAATTCAATTCGGCTTCGGTACAATATAAAAGACTCATAGATTAGTAAATGTAGTTAGAAGGGCCTTTGGAAAAAGGTCCTCCTAGCTTTGGAGAAAGGCCATTTTAAAGTGAATTTTAGTTTTTATAGACGTTTCTCGATCATTCATTAAGGTATGCCCAAAAACTCCTATTAGCTGTTAGAAATTTATTTAACTGATCATCTATCTTTTATATACATATATAAAGCAGAGAATTTGTTTGTATGTTTGTTTGTTTGTCGGAAAGCTATAGCTGCCTGCACCAGTGAACCGATCTTTCCAAAATTTTCACAGTTTTTTACTAGATATATGTTTGGTAAAATAGGAAACTTATTATTTTGATATTCGGTGTGGGCGTGGTACCTTCGTGGTAACAGTAATAGATAAAATTTTGCACCAGTAGCCTCTATATTAACATAAACAGTTTAGACAAAGATAGACTGGATTGTAATAGTGGGCGTGGTACCTCCCATACAACGTGAAAAATTATTATCGTATTTCCGGCGAACCACAATAGGTAGGGCTTTGAAAATTTGCAGTGAAAGTGAAAAATTATTATCGTTTACATAGACTACTATAATAGGTATGATCTTAAAAGTAACCCTCATAGCCATGAAATACTCTAGAAAAACATAGGCTGGATTGGGACAGTGATCGTGGTACCACCCATACAAAGTAAAAAATTATTATCATATATCTAGAGAATTGAATTGGGTAGCACGTTGGAATTTCGCACCAGTAAACCCCATATTATCGTACACAGTCAATCTAAACACAGTTTGCAGTTTCAGTAGTGGGCGTGGTACCTTCTATACAAAGTAAAAAATTATTATCGTGTCCCTGGCGAACTACAATAAATAGAGCGTTGGAGTTTTGCATGAGTAACCCCTATGCTAACTTGCATAGTCTATCAAAATACAAACTGGACTGGACTAGTGGGCGTCGTACCTCCTATACAATGTGAAAAATTATTATCGTGTACCTGGAGAACCACAATAGGTAGAGTCTTGAAACTGTGCACAATTAAACCCCAGAGCATTGTCTAGCAAAATACAGACTGGGTTAGGATAGTGGGAGTGGCACCTCCTATAAAGAGTAAAAAATTATTATCGTGTTGATACGTATAGTTTAGTATAAAACAGAATGGATGGGAACAGTAGGCGTCGTACCTTGCATATAAACTAAAACAATTTTGATGTGATAATAGCATGCGTTTTCGAGTAAAAGGTTGGCCATACTTTTCTTTTTTTATTGTACTTTTTGAGGATGGAGTTTATACTAAAAGAAGAAGATTTTTTTAGCTCGCTCCAGACCACTGTATATTTCTCAAAGTAGTATATTCTATACTTGTTGTTTACCTCAGACATGCCATCTTCTAACCGAGTCCACACATCAACATTTGCTGATGACATAGCCTTTTTAAGTATTCATGAAAGCGCCCAAGTAGCATCAAAATGGTTTAAGAAACATAAAATAAAGGCGAATAAAGAAAACTATACTCCTTCAATAACTCGCATAAATAACCAAATGATTCCTCAGCTTTCAGATGTTAAATATCACGGCAAACATTTTGCTCAGCGCCTTTCTTTGGCAAAGCTACATGGAATCCAAGTTAACACAAATTAAGATAAAAGCCATCTGGCTTATTGCAGAAACTCAGCTTAGATTGCTAACTACTACCACTCAAAACGATCCTAGTTTTAACAAACTTGATGATATGGAATTCACTGAAGAAAAAAAAACATATCCAAGTCATTTGATTACATTCCACTCAAAAGAAGAGATATTGCATTGATAGCAAATGATTGCAACAACCGTGAAAAAACATTATTTTTATTTTAGTCTTAAGATAGAGTAATTATTGTTCGTTTAAATAAATTGAAGACACAATAAATAAAATATGAAGAACAAAATTTTATATGTAGTAAGTATTTAATAAAAAAAATAACTTTCAATTAGAAAAAAGTTTAAAAATCAACTTACCAGCCACAAAAGCTTTAAGGATTTCAATTTATTAATTCTTATTTTCCGTGAGAATTTTACATCCTCCAACATATTTTCATTCCCAAATTGGTTAACACTTTTTAATTTTACATCCTGGAATGTGTATTTCGTAGTGAGTTAATAGCTTACACTTCTTTTGGCAGCCCTTAATGGTTACATTTTTTTATTTTAATATTTAACAAATCTGTCAATAAATTTTAGGATATATGAAAATAATTTTAATTACTCCTGAAATTATTTAGTTTTTTTATTAAATTTTCTAGACCACTAACTAGGGTGTGGTCGTAGATCTTATAAATTATTTCTATATTGAAATGTATGTATTTAAAATGGTAATTAAGAACTATGACAATAGTATTTAAATAAATTTACATGTTATTTGCCGAACTTGACCAGGCGCCAAGTTAATTAAACAAGTCAAAGAACTGCAATTAAATCCATTAACTTAAAATGCACTTTGGTAAACTTTATGAGAAAAATTATTACATGATAGGTGTTTTGATTTTGCTTCTTGAACGTGAACGGTTTTATTTTATACTAGCTGTGCCCACACACGTCGCACAATGTTGTGAGTGTGGCCATAAATAGAAAAATCCAATTATGGAAATTAAAAAATGGCTTATGGCAATAAAAGACACTTTTACTAATAAGCGTAAAAAAATTAGATCAAAATAATAATTTTTTCTAAAGATATGGCTCTTTAAAATTGTGGCTTGAAATAATTACAATTATAACAATGATAATAATTACATCATTATTCGAATTACATCATTATAAGAATGATATTAATAAAACAAAACTTGTTGTGATAAGCAAACATATAATAGTGAAAAAAAAATTTCAAGTATTACCGGGATATTTTTTCTTTCATTTTATAACAAAAGTTATGTTAATTTATAAAAATAAAAATTTAGCTGCGCTTAAGTGCGCTAATTTAAATTACTGTTATTTTTTTAATGTAGCAAAGTAAACTGTCTAGTGGAAAAAAATCAAAAAAAAACTTTAACTTTAACTTGTGCGTTATACGTATACAAAGTTACACGGCTTTAAAGTCGAATTATTTTGATCATTTTTTCACAATTTTTACGTAACAAAAAATGAGTTTGGAAAAATAAATATCAAGAATTCATTTTTCAATAAAAATGCATGCAATTATATTTGTTTTATTCAGAAATATAGCAGAAACAATGCAAAAATCCTAAAATTCAAAAATTCCTAACAACACTGTAAAAAAAATTGTGAAGTTTTTAGCCAAAATATGTACTTTAAAAAAATAGGCAGCTTTGATGGACCCGAAAAAATAGCCAAAAATATGTATATACTTAAGTTTAAGAATATATTGAAGATGAGGGTCCATTCATCTAATTGAAAAAATATAAGTGTCTTGTATTCGAAATTAATTAAAAAAATTTTATTTAACTTTTAATTTTTTTTTTTAATTTTTTGTAAAAATCTTTTTAGCCTAACGTGTGCCTTATCTGAATTGAATCAAATTTGGTCAAATCATTAAAAATATCACATCCAATTACTATAAAAAGAATTTCATACAGTTAGCAATTTTTCTAACTTGTATGACAATTATAAATTTCAGGATATATGGGAAGGACACGAATTTTTTTAAATTATAAATTTTGTTACGTTTTGCCAACCTAAATATATGTGCCAAATTTCAGCTCTTTACAGTAACTCGTTACATGAAGTCACGACACTGTGCGTCGTGTGCTTCCTGACAATATTTTGTTTGATTTTGCTGTGAAAGTAATTCCCACCAAATTTACTTTTATAATGTTTCACGTATACGTATTTTCTTTATACAAAGGTACCCATCCCTGAATAAAATTCTAAAATTTATATAAAATTCTAAAAATTATTGTACAGCTCTATAAAATGTTTAGCCTTAAAGTATGCATATCGGTAAAATTGCGTACTTTCACTGCATACTTTATTTGTATCAGGGTAGGGGGTAGGGTAAGGTACGCCCTCACAAAATTTTATTAAAATCCATCTAATAGTTTTAACGTGATGCGAACACAGACAGACAGACAAGCAAAATGTTACTGTTTTATTATATGTATAGATGTATACTTGCGAAAGGTCTTATTGTTTGAGACGTGTTAGTTTTTAAATGCTACGAAGATGCACAACACCAAATGCCTATAAAGTCGGCTGTTGTGCTTTATTTAAGCCACATATGTAAATTTGTTTGCATGAACTACTATTTATCAAAATGTTTACTTAAAAAACTTATATTTTCTCTTATTTTTATTAAACGTTTCTGTTTATTTAGTATTAGTAAGACACAAAATGCGATTATACAAAACATAAAAAACCATTTTTGAAAACCAGAAAAAAATATTTTTTTTAAATTAACAAATTTAGTTTTTCAACCGTTTAAGAAAAAATAATAATAATTGAGTTACTTAAGGCTTCAAAATAATTTCCCATCTAAAGTTGTGAAGTTATACACGATTGGGATGAATGCTTCTATACAAGCATAATAATTATACAAAAGCTTATATTTTAAATTAAAATTTTAAAAAAAGTGAAAAAACTTTTCACTTTTGATGTAATACAACACATCAAAAGTGAAAAGTTTTTTTAATAAAGTAAGAGATGTGTTACAATTTGAAATTTAGAATTGGAATATTCGTTAGGAGATATTCCCACAAAATTAAACATTTAATTTTCATAATTAAAACATTTTTATTTGATTTTATTCGAATATCAACAACATATATGAAATTAATAATGTAATGCAAGTAGATTTAGCGACTAAGAAAAATGCGATACAAATCCACTTACCCTAATTAGAAAACAAGTAACAATAAGGAAAATGCAATGGTGCATTAAATTAAAATGTATATTTACAAAAATACCTTTTAAAAGGAACTTCATTAACCAAACAGATTAGGCATCGCAGAAAGTCTTCATTACATTAATAAAGTTTAATTAAAAAATAAAAAGTAAAGTAGAGCAACGTGTTTAAATAATTATATCAAATAATGTGATGTATCTTCTTTCTTTGTATCTTTATATATATAAAGTAATTTTTTTAAACTTCTTTTTGTATAAATTTTGTTCACGTTTCTTTATTTGCATTCGTTCAGATCCTTAAAGTTTAAATTTTGTTCTACGCATTTATTTATTGAACTATTAAACGTTAATAAAATAATTTATTCAATTGAAATTAATTTTTTTAATTAAAATGAATTAAATGAAAGACCATTGAAATTTTCATAAATGCATCACTGCAAAGCCTTTGATGCGTTCATAAATTCTGCAACTATATTGTACAGAGTAGCAATTTACGAACAAATTAGGTAAAAATCTTTTGTGGTTTAATTTATTTAAAACAATTTATTTATTTCAAACCATTATTGACCGTGAAGCGAGTTATCCATTACTTACCAATGATATATCAACTGCGATTAATTATTCGCCCTATTAATCGATTAATCAAAAACCAGTTTAATTAAATAAAAAATATTTCAAATTTAATTTAGAACAAGTTTTTTTTTATACAAAAATAGCTGTGCCCGCCGCGTCGTGGGCGTCCTGACAATATTTTGCTCGACTTTGCTTTAAAAGTACTCCAGACAGACGGAAATGAGTTACTATTTTATTATATGTATAGATGTAATGTGCATAAATTTTAAAGCCTTAGTTAGACGTATACTCAACATCAAACACTATATAGTAAGTAAGTATAGTATTACCACACGATTTAAATTGAGCTTTTAACGAAATTTACGTCCTTTGAATAAAAATCCATGGAATACCTATCATAAAGTTTTTTTTACACAATAACTTACATATGGTGTAGATATGGGCTCAATCAAAAAAGAAGCGCATGTATTTAAAGCAAATTGGAAATTATATTTATTTATTACTTCATCTTAAGGCCAGCGGATAGACAATGTTTTTTGTTTTTTTATTTGGTGTAAAAACGTATAAATTTTTTGTCATGCCAACTCGGGAGTAAGCCACATACAACTGGCCGTGTGAAAAACATGATTGCCCTTGTGCTTTGTTGATGGTAATAGCAAAGGCAAGACGCAAAGGGAATTGGTGCCGCTTGAATTGGAATGGTCAATCATCAGCATTCGTGGAATCAGAACGTCTTCGCCTTTGCCACCGGTGATTGTTGCCTCGATTAAATTTGGTGAACAATTTTTGATGGTCAATATGGTTTCGTTGCAAAACTTTGGTGCGTTTAAGTTGCGAATAAGAATTATCGGTGATTCAACCTTTAATGTTAGTATATGCGGTGGCATTCCGGGTAGTTCCAAGGAATCAAAAATTCAGTGGGATAATTGACGGCTTGTTCTTCATCCGTTACTGTGTCGATCGATTTGTATTTGAGTAATTTGCTGGGCAGTTTCTCATTGAGTTTGTTGACATCATCATTTCTTGGTGCCAAAATTGCACGTTCGATTGATAATATAATATTATTTTTAACTTATTGTACAATATTGCACCTTAGTAAGCGCGGAATATCTTGGGTTATCGAATGATGTAAATATTTTGTAAAAGTGCTTTTACACGACGTGAATTTGTCATATGACTTGTCACTTTTCAATGTGTAAATTCTATACACGTCGTTTGAACCCTTTCAAACATAACATGTGTATTTTCCATATGTACTATACATATGACATTTTTCATTTAGAACGTATTCTATTTTGATGTGACAAAGCATCTGACATCCTGTAATGCCAAGTTGATATTTTGTTATTTTATCCTTTTTATGATTCCAAAAGCACTAAAAATATGGTAAAAACACTAGGTTTGCATCTTTGCATCAGCTGTGGTTGGAAATAGAAAACTGTGTGGCGGTAATATTATATATTGTAGGTTATTACACATGTAATTGCACATGTACGTTTGAAAGCAAAAATTAAAACAGTATGTAAAATGGCTATTTTGAGAGTTTGATATCTCGTTTTGAAAAACATGAGAATGGCTTTCAAAAAAAAAAAAAAAATAAAATAAAATAAAAAACACGCAAAACAATAAATATATGTATGTATTTACATACATGTCATTGGTGGTGCAATATGAATTGGATTTTGTCACGCCCCTCCTGCCGCAGACCGAAAATCAGACTTCTCAGTGTCACCCGTCTGAATATTCTGAAGAATCCCTGAAAATTTTATCAAAATCGGCCTAGCCGTTCTGGAGTTCATATGTTACATACATACACACATCCTGTTTTATGTATATAGATTTTTATTTATAAAATATGAGTAATTATTGTTAGTTCAAATAAATTGAAGATACAATAAATAATAAATGAACGTTGAATTTTGTCTTTTAAGTACTAACGTATTTATTTGTATATTACGTAACTTTTTTTTAACATCTTAATAAATTTTTGTATCTTTAATATTTTTTTAACTTTAATTTTCATTCATTCCAGGTTCCATTATATTCGCTATTGCGTCGCTGCGATTTTGTGTGTATTAAATTTCGGGTTTTTTATTTTAACTATTTTTTTTAAAGAGAAGTTGCGCCACACTAGCTGATTAGTCACACTAGAACCCTCAATTATTCCTTCTATTATTCTATTTCTGCTTTAGTGGATTTAACATTACTTTTTCTGCTATTTATTACATTTTCTTCACAGCCATGGCTTCCATAAATTTGTATTTTATTTGTTGTAATTTTTCTTTTCTTTTCTTTATTTTCCCACCATTATTTGTATAATATGAGTGTTAATAAGGCTAAATCAAATTAATATCTAGGCCAGAACTTTATTTATTTAATTAAATATATTTGATATTTGTCAATAAATTTCAATGCCCATTTTTTTGCTTATAACCTAAAAAATTTAATATATCTTAGTGCACATATATTACTTAATATAATATTTTTATAGTTCACAATTTAATATATACAATTTAATGTATTCAATATTTTTTCAATTATATGTCTTATAATTTACCGTTCTAGCTAAAAATGTGATGGTCCATATAAGCATAATTTATTGCTAAATCATGTGATGCCAAACATTTTTTTTATTAATTTTCATAAGCCTGGAGGCTATAATACTTAAAAACGTGACTTTATATAATTATGTATATGAAAATCTCAACCAAAAACCAGGACGCATTACATCTAATTTATGCATGTGGGAGCTTTTAAATTTATAGGATGGCTTGTGCAATGTGTCATTTTTAATTTAATATTATTATTATTCTTATCGTTAGTATTTAATATATAATTCTTTCATTTTAGCAAATTAGAAGACGTACTTTGGTGCATATAATTTTTTAATATTTTTTTTTCATAAATAACTTTATTTTAATTAATTTAAACTGATTTCACACTTTTAATATAAATTAGTTACTGACTTAGTACTCTGGCATACATTTAATTTATTTATTTTTCTTATGTTGTAGTGTGTTTCTTAGTGTTCAGTGTTGAGTTCAATTAAAATTCATATTCTGTCCTCTTATATGATGTCAAATATTAATAATTTCTTCTAGGAATTTAACATGTGGTTTCAAACAACTTGCTATGGCATCAACGCAATAAAGGGTTAAGCGATGCGAGAATATAAACCTACATACACACATTTGTATCCAGTGCGTATGTTTTTGTTAATTGTTAACAGTCTAGGTATTTTTAAGCCATGTGTCCACTACCAAGTTTTCTTGCGTAAGTTGCTTCCAGAAGTGGCTTCCAGAAGTTTTTGTCGTGTAAACACGTATTGTATTCAGTTTTGATTTGTGTTTTTTTTTTGAGTTATTTTCAAAATTTATAAAAATAGACAAAAATAAATTCGTTTAGAGTAGTGAAAAAGCACATTTGGTAATTGAAAAACAAGAAAGTTATCCTGAATTATGGGACACGTCCTCAAAAGGCTATAAGAATAAAATTAAAAAACAAAATGCTGTATATAGACGCACCCAAAGAAGAAGTCAAAAGGAAATTGCACAACCTACAAACGCAGTTTGGTCAAGAAGTAAACAAAGAAAAGAAAAAAAGAAGTGGCCAAAGTACTGATGATGAATATGTCAGCAAGTGGGAGTTTTATAATGACATGAAATACATGACGTCATCTCATGTAGCCACACGAACTGAGAATAATTTGGTAAGAAAAAGAAAATACACATATATAATTGTTTTAATTTTTATTTCATTATATATTCCATTATATTACATATTCACTCGTACATACTTATTGTATATCCCTATATTGCCACTCCACATCTCCTTCTGGTGAAATAAAGTATTCAGCAAATTCGTTACGAACATTTTTCGGTTCTTGTGCTTGACTGCGTGAATTATGTGGTTTAAATGGTAACATGTTTCTCCTTGATTATCGGATACAGGAGAATTAAATGTCATAGACGACTCATATTGAGAATTGCGACTTAACAGACAGTTATGCAGAGCGCCAATGGCCTCAACCATTTTTCTTTTTTTTTGTGGACTCGAAAGAATGGGCTTACGTAAAATTCGAAAACAGTACATTACTATGTGTGCCTTTATAATTGAATTAACACTGCCTTATTTCTTTGGTGGCTGTATCACATTTAATTTGAAATACTTATGAAAATAAAATGAATGAAAAATATTTGTCTTGTTTTTTATGAATAAAGTGATATAAAAAATATTTTCTTGTTTTTTTTTTCTTACCTGTTGCCAAAAATCGAAGAGTAACTAAAAGCTGGACTGAGGTATAGCCAATCTCATTTTATTATCCTAGTTTTGAATATTTGTTTGAATTAAAGATAAAATGTATTCAAAATCATCATTAGACATTCTCAGGAAATTTTTCAGCTGCATAGAAATTTCGGTCCGTAATTCTTCAAGTAATTTATTTTGGAAACCTTAATCTACATTTCTTTTTTTTTTTTTTTTTTAAATTTGTTTCTTTTTAATTAAATATGCTGCGATGGCAGCTGCCAATCTTATTTTGCCACAAGACATTTTTATACTGTCTTTCGAAAAAAAAGCAAACTACCGCACGCAAAGAAAAAACATGGTAGAGGTAACCATAATCTAAGAGCAACATATTATGGCTGTAGTGAAATCGTATTATTGTTGAACATTATAAATGATCGATTATAGTATAGTCAAAAAATATGAAATGGATATGCCAGTGTTTTTACATTTTAAAATTTAAAAGTATTTATTATTTTTTACTAATGATTTTATATAAAAAACACATGATATTATTAATACATAGATAAAAAAAATTTTCTTCTTCCAAACCATGTTTCAAGGATATAAGGGAGGGAACCCTTTGGCCATCAATTTAACGGCATTCGCACATGGCCCTTACCATCGCAGTTCATGGATTTACCAGTAAAGAATTGTTCTTTAGGGGGATTTCTTCCAATTCAGCCAACTCCTTTTTATGTAGTCTATTAAGTACAAAGTAAAGTCTTTCTTGTCTCCGAAAGCATTCTTGTAAACTGTGATTGAGAAAAACATCAACGCCGGTCTCATGGGTTGAGTTTGTATCCTCATCAGCTTCTTCAGCTCAGATATAGAAATCTTCACTTTTAATGTCACCTGGTAAATTACATCACCGACCAATTTCGTTTTGTATCTGCGAACATTTCATCATCAGTAATATTATCCTGTTGATTTTAATGATTTCGAGGTTTTATTTATTTTTCTGGTCTAAGAATTAAAAATAAATTACAGTCTCACGCAGCGGGGACTAGAATTGCGGGTATACAGAGAAGATAGTTACTACGCGCTCAATTCAACAGCGAAAAAGAAAAAATTAAATATTTAATTTTAAATTGACTTTCCGAAGCAATTGTTTATACATTTTTTATTATTTTTTTAAAGAACAAACAAATAAACTCCGATGACATAAACAAACAAACAATTTTTATTTTTGAAAATCTTTTGGTTACCTACGAAAAAAAACTTTGGTTGTGGATTAAACATTAAATAGTTAAAAGAAACTATGTTGAATTTTTTGTACGTGGTAACCATTTAATGATAAAATTTTAAACAAAACTTTTTTACCGGGAACAAAGTAATGTTACAAACAACTAAAATGTGTTCATTGCAACCACATATTGTTACAGAGAACATAATGTGGTTCTTGTGACCATACCATAACCATGGTTTTTCTTTGCGTGTGCAAGCTGTACTCACATTGTGTGGGAACACGTCTTCAATTTCTTGCAGCAAGTTCGTCGTGATAACTTGTAGAAACTACTTCTGGAAACAGACTTCCGCAAGTTTCGGTTTTGAAACACTTCAGCAAATACTTGCAGAAGTTCTTTCGCAAGTGACTTGCTAGTGGACACACGGCTTTAGTTTAACATTTTTTTTTTTAAATCCTACGAAATTATATTTTCCAATTAATTTTGGTACTTTTGTGCATTTAATGGTTCATTTCGGTCTACTTACAGACTTGTGTGATAAACCTTTTTATAATCGTTGGTTTTTAAGTATGCAGGTTGATTCCTGCCTAAGACTTTGGCATGCCTGCGAAAACATTGTCTTATAAAACACAAAATTATCTAAATGGTTTTTAAATTAGCAATTAATCACTTAAATCTTTTTTCATCTAAAAAATAAATAAATTCCATTGGCTATGATATTTTATTATAAAAAGTATTTTACCTCGCGTAGACCTCGAAAACAAAATTGAGAAAATTGCACTTAGAATATTTTTCAGATTACTTAGTGTATATAGTAGCCATTGAACTGAATTTTTGGCAATGTCAAAAGACTGTCAGCACTGACAGACACCTTTATAACATGAGTAGTTCTCAAAAGTCTGACAGTTTTAATTAAAATTGCAAAATAATGATGCGTTATATGGGATCACAAAATTCTAAAGTAGCTAGGAAGCAATTAAGTTATATTTTGCTATATGTCGAAAGAGCCTATGGCATGCGCCTAGGAATTCGTTATTTCAAACTGAACTATTTTCTTTTTAAGATAAAATAGTTTTTAATAACATTTTTAATTAGCGTACTTATTGCTGCAGGATATCAAAAGCTTTTGGTTATCCATACATTTTTTGTTTTCTTTCCATCCATCCATTCACTTTTTTTTTTCTTAATATGCGTTTTAGTATATCCCTATTTAATATTTTTCTCGAAAAAAAAAACAAGAGTGCTGGCGAGTGGATTTAATTGAGCATATCCTAACCGTCTTATTTCTCTTAGGCTACCAGTAAATCTAATACTACTTTAGTTAAAATTTTCTTATATACAATGACTACAAAAATTCAATATAGTATTTTTATATATATTTTGAAACATGTTTAAAGGTTTGCAGCTTTTGAAGTAAAGATGCAGTAAAATCTTTACTTCACTAATTACTAATCTAACCATTGTGTATTTTAACCATTGTGTATCGTATACAGAAGTACAATAATTACAGTGTTTCTTAAACTGATTATTTAGTAATATTAAAATGATTGCAAGAAAAATATTATAATTTTAAGCCAATTAAGTTTAAACATTGAAAAATTTAATGTCACTCAGTATTACAAAATAAAAATATTTTTTTAGATAGTTCTATTTTCTTATGCATTTTTAAGAAAAAGTTTAATTGTGCCTGCACTTGCGAACAAGTCAAAGAACACATTTTGGAATCTCTTCTTCTATCTTTCAGTTGCAAGCTGTATTGAAAACGGAATGCAGTGGTGCGAATATCTCTATGACATCATGAATAGTAGATAATTTTCCATTTTCACAAATTGATGCGTAAAATATGGTGTACCATTACCATCGTTACTATAAACTTCATGTTTTATCTGTATGTTTTTAGATAAGAAATCCTTTTAAAGAATTAATAGTTGCATTTGTTGTAAAAGAGCTAACGCTGGTTGATTGCACAGTTTGTTTTGATGAAAAGATATACATGTGGGTATTTTCAGAGAAATATTAAACCTTAACCAACAGTTTTTTGTTTCTTGAATTATGGAAGAGAAATATTCAAAATTAAATAAATACTGGTTTTGGGCAGTTTTGTTTTATTTCTAAGGGTATCTTCTCTTTACAATATACATGTCCAGGGCTGACAGGTGAATTTAAGGAAAATCGTCAATTTGATGATAAAAAATTTTGAATTATAGAAATTCGCCAAAAAAAAAAACCGGACAACTGATAATGTACTTTTTGAACTATCTTTTACTTTACCATACGTAGTATAAGTTAATCATGCAAAAAATCGAGGTCGCGATTTCGACGGATTTATACGTGTTGAGGTCTCTTGAATCCATATTGTCTGTCCACTATTTCTTTGTAGTTTGTACAAGTCATACCGTTTGACATATCAAAATGAAATTTAGTGTGCCTTTGGTATGTGGTGATGAAGAGCTGTATAGGTTTTGGGCATAATCGGAAGGGGTAGTTTCCTTACGACCAAATTTTGTGAGCGCTCTACAGGTCATACCGTATGACATATTAAAATTTTAGTATGTGCCTTTGGTATATGGAGGTAAAGAGTTGTGTAAATTTTGAGCATAATCGGGAAGTAGCAAGGGGTAGTTTAGGAACTTCCAAATTTTGTGAACTCTCTACAGGTCATACCGTATGACATATCAACATATCAAAATGAAATTCAGTATGTGTCTTTGGTTTATGGGGATGAATACCTATAAAAATTTTGGACATAATCGGGAAGTGGCAAGGGGTAGTTTACTTAACACCCCAGTTAAAAATAATTAATTTTTCGATTCGAATATACTTTGAACTATTATTCTTTATGTAATGTATCCATAAAAATATCTGTTATATTAGGCTCCAATGGGAGTTAGTGGAACTTAAATATATAAATTTAAACATTTTCTTAAACTAATTCATTGTTGTATTTCAATGTTTATTATTAAAAAAATTATTCAAGTTTAATTGTAATAAAAACTGTTTTTAGAATACATGCAGTATTTTTTTAAATTTTGCAATTCTCATTTTTTCAGTTAGGTTTTCTTTACAATGTAATAACAATTTTATAAAAAATACCTTCAATCGAGTCATTTTCTAAAGAATTTAGAATTTAAGTTTAACTTGACAGACGACTAGAACAATTTTGTAATGATTAGAATAACTTTTGGCGAAAAAAGGTCTGGTTATTTTATTTCGTCAGTTGCAAATTTAAAATCAAAAAATTTTATTATAAAAGTTTAAAAAACTTCTATACTGAGGAAATTATTAAAATTTCATATCAAAAAGATAATTATTTTAATTCATAGGATTAAAGGTTTTTAATATTTTAAAATTGATTTAAAATTAAATCTTCTTATAATTTGGCTACACAACTTCACGTATAAACTAAGACAATTAGTCGTTATCTCACTTTTTCACAATCGTTAAGATAATATTTTTTTTTAAACTATTTTCTAGTATACATACATATATTCATTCCTAAATAAACCCAATTAATATATAAGGATTTTGTTGATTTCCTATAAGTATTTAATTTTATCCTGTCAGTTTTCGCAAATTTACTGTCCTAGTAGTCGTTCAGTGAATAGGTATTATCACTTCTTTTAAGACCGGCAGACATAAGGACTAACAATCTCCTTTAAAGTTAGCCTCTTTTTGACTTTAATTGCCACATTTTTTATTGTCGTTAAATTAATGTTTCTGCTAAAGAGGAAGCTTTGAGATATTTGCATAAGGAACACATGGTCAAGGTCTGCTTTCAACAAGACCAAAAACTTTGTCTTTTATTTTTGGCATTGTATAAAATCGTCACTTTTTTTAGAAAAAATCATGAAATCGTGCAAAAATCGTCAAAAGGTGAACACGTCTAAGTGCTATTGCGAAATTCCACTCACTTCCACAGAACTTTACAACAACAACTAACCTTATAATAAATGCAAAAGAGCAGCCTAATATCATTAGCGGTAAGGTTTAGAGTTGCTTCTGATGGTATTCTAAGGTAACGTATCGCCTTTATTCTCATTATTTCTACGCTGACGATAGTAACTGCAAGAAATTTTGTATTTTAACAGTGCATAATGAAATAAACTAATTATAATAAAAAACTCGGTTATTAAACGGATAGCTAATTTTATATTAATTTTCAAAAGTGTGTAACGTTACTTCATATTTTGAGTAATTTCTTTGCTTGGTGATATGTTTATCTTAAATTTACATTTAATTATGTAATTTGGTAAAATTAAAATTAGATTCGCATAAGCTTGATATAAGCCAACCCGGATTAAATTTTAAGTTTTCCTTAGTCTATTAAGTAACGATATAGAGATGGAAGAGTATTCTGATAACCGTGATATCGATAATGTTTGGTCCAACTTGAGAAAAAAAAGAAGAAAGACGATCAGTGAAAGCAGAGAAAGAAATTTGTAGAAAACGGGTATATGACCAACGATATATGGAGCTGTCTAAGTACATAAAGAAATCTGTTAAACAAGACAAGTTCAACTACTTCGACAAAATGAGTAAATCGGCGCAAGCCGCAGCAAAAAAAGGTGACATGAAACAACTCTTCAAAATCACAAAAAAAATCTCAGGTAAGCAGGAAAATTTGTCTAACCCAGTGGAGGTCGATGACGGGGTCCTAGTCACTGACAAAAAACAACAGCTGGATATATCGAGAAAACATTTTCAAAAAACTCTCAACATAACTCATAACCAACACGATGATCTTATTATAAACGCAAGAAATAACTATCAGAATGACATTTGCACAAATTCCCAAGTTCGCTTGAGATAGAGAATGCTATAAAATCATTAAAAGTGGGTAAGGCTGCGGGATGCGATGGACTACCAACGGAATGTTTCAAAGCGGAACCTGAGGCTATGAGTCTACTCCTTGTGCCAATATTCAGATTTGCATGGATAAGCGAAATGATATAGTTTCGAATGGAAAAAATCTATAATTGTAAAACTTTCCAAAAAAGGTGTCAGAAGGAAATGTGGTAATTGGAGGGGTATCTCATTGTTACCAACAGTTATGAAAATCTTTAATGACATAATACTAAATAGAATTTCACAAATTCTCTACACCCAACTAAGTCTGTCACAAGCCGGATTTCGTGGCAATAGGTTATGCATAGACCATATACGCACAGCCAGAATTATAATAGAACAATCTGTAGAATTCAGTGTTCCTCTGTGCATGGCTTTTATTGACTTTGAAAAAGTATTTGATGCGGTGATACGTGACTTCGTGTGGAGAGCCCTTCTATCCAGAAGCATTCCTGAAAAGATTGTCAGCATTATGAGAAAACATATGATGAAGCTACTAGTAGCGTGCTTCATGACGGTGCCTTAAGTGACATCTTTCACTCCGTAAAGCAAGAATGTGGGCTATCACCATTGCTATTTAATACAGTTCTTGATGTCATTTTAGCTGAATCGAACCAAAGGCATATTGGCTTAAACTGGAAACTTAACAAATCCCTAGGTGAACAAACTTAACAAATCCCTAGGTGAACTAGCATATGCCGATAATATAGTGTTACTCACAAACCGACACAGCGACATGCAGGAAAAAATTAAACTAATAGCAGATACGGCATTGAAGGCATAAATGTAGGCAAGACAAAAATAATGAGATTGAACACCAAAATAACACACCTATAACTTTATACAATGCGGATCGGGAAGACGTAGAGAAGTTCGAATACCTAGGTAGTATCCCCAATAAAAGTGGGGGTACAAACGCAATGTCTTCGTATTTTATTAGAGCCCGTTTGGCGTTTGCTAGTTTAAAACAAATATGGTATTCAAGGAAAATTCACCTTAATACCAAAATTAGAATTTTCAATAGCTGCGTAAAGTCAGTGCTATTGTATGGATGCGAAACATGGCTAGTCTCTACAAAGGCAACAAGTAGCATTCAAACATTCATAAACAGATGTCTTCGACGTATTATAGGAATATGGTGGCCTCGTCCCATATCGAATGAAGTATTGCTACGCACCACTAATCAAATTACTGCTGATATAGATATACTGAGATGCAAGTATGGTTGGATTTTACATACATTAAGGAAACCAACTGATAAAATACCTCATGCCGTATTAGAATGGAAGCACCAGGGGACTAGAAAGCGTGACTGACCCAAGACTAGCTGGAGAAGGACGGTACTGAATGAATCGACCAAATCGTTTAACGAGCTGAGAGCAATAGCAAGAAATAGAGAATCATGGAAGCATTTTGTTAATAATATACATTTGTGAATAGACTAAGTTTTTCAAATATTAATTTTTAAAACATGTACATATATATATATATATATATATATATATATATATATATATATATATATATATATATATATATATATATATATATATATATATATATATATATATATATATATATATATATATATATATATATATATATATATATACTGGTTCTAAGTCTAATGAAACCAGTGTCAGTGATCATACATACAATGATGGTTAGCGCTTCAATTTACAAACCCAGAATTAGCTAAGTCTTTTCCGCGTCCAGACTAAATTTCCGAAGAGGATCTGCAATCTTTCCTTTTTTCCCAGGATTGATTAGTTTTTGCTACTACCCAGTTATACAGAAGCGTACAATGGTCGGTCACTTCACCAATTCTCCTCTTACTGAGCAAAATCTTGCATCGACATTTTCGTTTCACTTAACATTGCAATGACACGGACCCCAAGACAATCTAACTCTATACTTGTCTGTTAGCACATCAAGAGCGTTTCTACACTCACCTTTTAGCTTTGTTTTAACGCTGTGTTTTAAGGCTTTAAGCGACGTTTACAGAGCACAAAGTGACCTCCACCCCGTCTAAAATGTGCCCAGACACCAATTCGGTGCACTTATATTTTAGTTTTGACAGGATTCATCCAATTAACAAAATTGTAACACTCTCTTAGAAATTGTAGAATTTTTTTTTTTAATTGAAAAAAATTGTAAAAACTCCACCAAATATTACAATTATTTTAGCATTGCAAACGGATAAACAATTTTTCTGCTTTAGATCATACATTTGATGTATTCGCACATGTACATGTATACCAGAAAGTAATTTGTCATTCTATAAACAAGTCAAGAGCCACATTATAATGGAAATAAATAATGGATGAAAAATATAATTAATAGTTATTATTCCAAAAGAAAAAAAATTTATTTGTTTGATTTAATCCGGATTTTTTTCTTTACGCTTTTGATTGCATACCAACAAAATTATAAAAAGTGTGAAAAGGTTTACGTCAAACGATGTCAAGTATTTTTTTATTACAATGAATAAATTTAATTTTAAGGAATACTTTTATTCAAATCAATCAATTTTAACGTAAAGACATATTTTTCAGTTATATATGGCGCTGATAAAATTGGAAAGAGGATATCAGATAATAAATTTGGAAAGAGGATGATAGGGCATATTGACGTTTCTTAAACAAAAAACTGGTGTCTCTATTGGAGTTCATTTCTAGCCGTACACGCAAAGAAAAAGCATGGTTGAGGTAACCATATTATTATTGAACATTATAATAGTATGGTTAAATTAACGATTATAGTATGGTTAAAAAATATGAAATGGATATGCCAGTTTTTTTACCTTTTAAAATATAATATTATTTATTATTTATTATTTTTTATTAATGATTTTATATAAACAGATGATTTTATTAATACATAGATTCAAAATTTAATTATAATTTAATTATAATAAATACAAATGTATCATTTTCCAAACCGTGTTTTAACAGCATTCGCACATGGCTCACACCATCGCAGTTCATGGATTTACCAGTAAAGAATTGTTCTTGAAGACATCAATTTCTGGGGATTTCTTTTCCAATTCAGCCAAAAACTTTTTAACCAAATTCAAAAAAAGAAGGAGGTTATCAATTCGTCTGAATGTTGCTTTTTTATGTTTGTGCCCGCAGAACTTAGTCATTTCTGAACCGATTTTAAAATTCTTTTCTTTATTAGAAAGGAAATGCTTACAGATTGGTCCCATTTTAAAAGAAGTTCAGAATTTGGAAACTAAAGAGTGTCCCCATAATTGATATAGTTTTACCTATATAGCCCTATCTTTTAAACCGTTATAGACAAACATTTGAAAATTTGGTAGAATCTCCACTACTATGTCCCGTATAATAACATTTATAAATATTTAAAATTTTAAAGAGTGTCTCAATAGTTGATGTAAATTGATGCATATGGCCAAACTTTTGAACCGTTTTAGACAGACATTTGAAATTTAGAAAGAATCTGTCCTTTAAAATAAGTGTTTAATTTAAAATTTTACATTAAAGGGTGTCCCCTAGGTGATATTGTTTAAGCTATATGGCCATATCTTTGGAAGCGTTACTTTTTATTACTGTGTCAGTAATAAGAAGTGTAAAAAAATAAAGGGTGTCCTCATATCTGACGTAATTTGTCGTATATGGCTTTATCTGCTTAACCGTTATGGATAGACATTTGAATGTACAAAACGTATATTACTATGTTCGTTAGAGCAATAAGTATAAAAGTATTTGATTTGAGTACTATTTCTTACAGATTACTTCCTTTTAAATTTTTAGTTTAGAATTGATGCACATATATTTGTTTTGTAGTCGGTTTTTTTTGCAAGAATTATTCATTTAGTCTCTCAAGTACAAAGTAAAGTCTTTTTTGTCTCCGAAAGCATTCTTGTAAACTGTAGTTGAGAACAACATCAACGACGGTCTCAACGGTTGAGTTTGTATCCTCATCAGCTTCTTCAGCTCAGGTATAGAAATCTTCACTTTTAATGTCACCTTGTAAGTTACGTCACCGACCAATTTCGTTTTGTATCTGCGAACATTTCATCATCAGTAATATTATCCCTGTTGATTTTCATGATTTCGAGGTTTTATTAATTTTTCTAGTCTAAAAATTAAAAATAAATTACAGTCTCACGCAGCGAGGACTCGAATTGCGGGTATCCAGAGAAGATGGTTGCCACGCGCTCAATTCAACAGCGAAAAAGAAAAAAGTAAATATTTGATTTTAAATTGAATTTCCGAAACAATTGTTTACACATTTTTTATTATTTTTTGAAAGCACAAATCAATAAACTCCGATCACATAAACAAACAAATAATTTTTATTTTTAAAAATCTTTTGGTTACCTACGAAAAAACTTTGGTTGTCGATTAAACATTAAATAGTTAAAAGTAACCATGTTGAATTTTTTGTACGTAGTAACCATTTAATTATAAAATTTTAAACAACACTTTTTTACCGGGACAAAAGTAATGTTACAAACAACTAAAATGTGATCATTCCAACCATATATTGTTACAGAGAACATAATGTGGTTCCTGTGACCATACCAAATCCATGGTTTTTCTTTGCGTATTAGATTAAAGGAACTATTAAGTGTTGGAGTTCTCTTGCAAGGAAGTTTGTTTATAAGTAAAGACCTTGCGAAGTAGTAAAGTATCCATTTAATCGGGTTTTGATTTTATTCGAGCAAATAATAAATCGATCTTCAAATTAAAATTTTTGTCGATTATTCGATTAAGGTTTTGAAGTAACTCGAATGACTTGAATTATTTGCGCATATTTTTAAAATTTGTAGCCAATGAGAAAAGCCAACAATACAAAGTTGTTTAATAATATATTTTATTAATTAGAACTTGTAGATGATTTTTAAAGATTTTTTATTTATTTGTTTATTTCAGTTAGCAAAATATTTTCATTTGATATTTTCATTTCTTCCTCCTATACGCAAAAAAAAGATTGAACATAATTAATATAAACTGATTTCATAGCTTTTTGCAAATAAGAAATATGAATTAAATGGCGCAGTAGGCTAGTAGCTAGTATTCTAGTTTATCAGTTATTGGTTATGGGTTCGATTCCCAAAAAGTGTTTCACTACGAGTGAATGTCTTTATTACTAAGCTCTATAAGTAGGTTTGAATTTAGTTTGTAATAGTATTGTGATATTAAAACAAAAATATGAACTGATTTCATAGCTATTATGCATATGGAACACGTTTTGAACATAACATTTTTCATGACGTACAAATATTATTTGTTTACTTTTGCACTTCAAACACCCTTATGTAAATATATTAGATAGGTTTGTGAGGAATCCTCCTAGTAAGAACAATTCTGAAACTTTCTTTAACTAATACTTAGAAACATGGCAGATAAACTATTACTATTAAGTAAACTATACACTATTAAGAAGATGATATTTTTAACCGACTTCAAAAAAGAAGGAGGTTATCTATTCGTCTGAATGTTGCTTTTTTTATGTATGTAACCGCAGAACTCAGCCATTTCTGAACCGATTTGAAAATTTTTTGCTTTATTTGAAAGGTTATGCTTCAAGGTTGGTCCCATTTTAAAAACAGTTCATTATATTAAAAATTAAAGGGTGTCCCCATACAACATACATGTTTTTTACGTGTATTAAGAACCGTAAAGGGCAGCAAATTAAAATTTTAAAAAATTGCGTGCCTCTATAGCTCCCAACAGCAGAAATTAATAAAAAAATAAATTTAAAATTTAAAGGGTGTCCCCATAGGTGACATAATATGACCTATTTGGGTCTATCTTTTGAACCGGTATAGACTAAACCTTGAAAATTTGACAGAATGTCGATTACTATGACCGTTATAATAAAATGTATAAATACTCAAAATTTTAAATTAAAGGGTGCTCCAATAGTTCATTTAATTTGATGTATATGGCCATACTTTTGAATAGTTGTACACAGACCGCTGAAATTTACAAAGAACCTGTAGTGCTAAGTCAGCTATAACAAAAAGTATAAAATTTTGAATTTGGAACTTAAAGGGTGTCCCAATAGTTAATGTAATTCTATGTATGTGGCCAAACTTTTGAACTGTTAGAGACAGACAGCTGAAATTTACAAGGAACCTGTATTGCAAAGTCCGCTATAGCAAGTATACACTTTGAAGTTAGAAATTAAAGCGTGTCCCCATAAATTACGTAATTTGATCTATATGACCCTATCTTTTGAACCGTTAAACACAAACACTTGAAAATTAGGCAGAATGTCCACTACTTTCTCTGGTATGATAACAAATATATATATTTGGAATTATAATGTAAAGGGTGTCCCAATAGTTCATGTAATTTGATATATATGGTTAAACTTTTTAACCGTTATAGACAGGTAGTTGAAATTTACAAAGAATCTTTGTGACCAAGTCCTCTATAACAACAGGTCTTTAATTGAACATTGTAAATTAAAGGGTGTCCGAATAGGTGATGTTATTTGATCTGTGTGCCCCTATCTTTAAAACCGTTATAGACAGAGGCTTGAATGGTGTCCCCATACAAGACGGATGCTGGTGAAAATAACTTAACTTTTAAACAGTAATAGGGAGAGGCTTGACATTCAATAGTGTTTATTTTTTTAACCGACTTCAAAAAAGAAGGAGGTTATCTATTCGTCTGAATGTTGCTTTTTTTTTATGTATGTAACCGCAGAACTCAGCCATTTCTGAACCGATTTTAAAATTTTTTGCTTTATTTGATAGGTTATGCTTCAAGATTGGTCCCATTTTAAAAACAGTTCATTATATTAAAAATTAAAGGGTGTCCCCATACAACATACATGTTTTTTACGTGTATTAAGAACCGTAAAGGGCAGCAAATTAAAATTTTAAAAAATTGCGTGCCTCTATAGCTCCCAACAGCAGAAATTAATAAAAAAATAAATTTAAAATTTCAAGGGTGTCCCCATAGGTGACATAATATGACTTATTTGGGTCTATCTTTTGCACCGTTATAGACTAAACCTTGAAAATTTGACAGAATGTCGATTACTATGACCGTTATAATAAAATGTATAAATACTCAAAATTTTAAATTAAAGGGTGCTCCAATAGTTCATTTAATTTGATGTATATGGCCATACTTTTGAATAGTTGTACACAGACCGCTGAAATTTACAAAGAACCTGTAGTGCTAAGTCAGCTATAACAAAAAGTATAAAATTTTGAATTTGGAACTTAAAGGGTGTCCCAATAGTTAATGTAATTCTATGTATGTGGCCAAACTTTTGAACTGTTAGAGACAGACAGCTGAAATTTACAAGGAACCTGTATTGCAAAGTCCGCTATAGCAAGTATACACTTTGAAGTTAGAAATTAAAGGGTGTCCCCATAAATTACGTAATTTGATCTATATGACCCTATCTTTTGAACCGTTAAACACAAACACTTGAAAATTAGCAGAATGTCCACTACTTTCTCTGGTATGATAACAAATATATATATTTGGAATTATAATGTAAAGGGTGTCCCAATAGGTTATGTAATTTGGTATATATCGTTAAAGTTTTTAACCGTTATAGACAGGTAGTTAAAATTTACAAAGAATCTTTGTGACCAAGTCCTCTATAACAACAGGTCTTTAATTTAACATTGTAAATTAAAGGGTGTCCGAATAGGTGATGTTATTTGATCTGTGTGCCCTTATCTCTGAAACCGTTATAGACAGAGGCTTGAATGGTGTCCCCATACAAGACGGATGCTGGTGAAAACAACTTAACTTTTAAACAGTAATAGGGAGAGGCTTGACATTCAATAGTGTTTATTTTTTCCCTCTAATTTTGGCGCATCTTTTATTTGGTTTAAATCTAATTCTTACAGATTACTTCTTACATTTTTAGTTTAGAATTGGTGCCCTTCTATTTGTTTTGAAGTCGGTTTTTTTTTTGCAAGAATTATAATAACACACGTTTAAGTATGTTTATATTTATTATAGCGATGTTCATAAACTGAATGCAAAATATTTCAAATAAAAGTCATATAAGATTTATGAAAAAATAATGCATGGATTATATAGATGTATTATTTCTTTTCTGTATGTTTACTAAACACGTCTAGTTCGAAAATATTGTAACACGAACAAAGAAGAAGAAAAAAATTTTAAAAAATCAGTAAAAAAAATGAGGATCTTATAGAAATTAATTTTAGTCGATTTGTCGATTAACCGATATAATTTGTTAAAATTATTTTTTAGTCGAAATTTGCAATTTTTCTTACTCGAACGATTAATCGACTTAAAATTCTACGATTAATCGAGTATATACTCTTCTAAATACAGGGTGTCCGCCGGGAAGGTATACTAATTTGTTTGTTTCCATTGTAATCCTGGCTGTATGCGATGTGGTACCGTCTTGTTGATACCAAATGTTAACCAAGCCCAAAGCATGCAGTTCATGCAATCATATCACGACATCGCTCCCCATTCACAGTTCATTTTCAAAGAAGTAAAGTCCAATGATTCCTCCTGGACAAATTACACACCAGACTGTCACTTTAAATGGATGCAAAGGTGACTGATGAATAGTTTGAGGGTTTTCATTAACATATCCATTCAAGTGAAAATTTAAGTGAAAATATGCCTCGTCACTCATTTTGAAAATCGAGGTTGTCATGGACGAGCTGATTTTTCGATTAAAACACTTTGGTTTATTGAATATTTTTCTATAATAAATTTGCCACGTTTCTTCTTCACGACTGCCAAATATGAACCGTCAAGACTTAGGTTTACCGAAATGGCGACGAAACAAATTAGTATACCTTCTCGGCGGACCCCCTATAGTAGGCTAGGATCTTATGAAGCGAGAAAACAATTTTAATTTAATTTATACTAATTAGTAATGATAAGTAGTTATGATATTTTTATTAATCTATTATTTACTTTTAATGCATTTTGAAGAAAATACCACACAAAAGTAGAATCATACAGACTAAAAAGCCTTTTATGAAACATAAAAAAATTATTTGAGAATATGGTAATAACAAAGCTGAGTAGAATTTTAAGCGAAAAAGCAGGAGTTGCAAACCTTCAATTCGGATTCAGAAAAAACACAATACAATTTGATTGGTAAATAGAGCTCAAAGTTACTTTGAAAGAATAAAATACTATTCTGCGCTGCGTTTTTTCTTTAACCTTTATGTCAACAGCAGAAAAATTATACGTACGTCAACAGCAGCATACCCGGGTATACAAGCACATTTTGTATGTGATTTTTTTTTGGGTTTTGAGTTTGTTTATGTTTTGTTGCTAAGTTGATTTTACGTTGGTATTTTTGTGTATGAATATTTAGAATAACGGTGTATTTAGCAAACATAAGTTATTATTGTGAGTTTTTGGTTGCGATCAGTCGTTGTTTTTGCAATAATAATAAGACATAAGATCAGTGTAATAGTAAAGTGAATAAAATGGCAGATGGTGAATGGCTTACTCCACGACAAGTTAGTGCACTAGGTTATGAAGAACATCAAGAATACATTCGTCAGAGATTAGAAGATTTACAAGAAGAAAATAGCGAAGATGAGCCATTCGAATCTATAGATGCTGTAGGTGATAACGAAACTGATGTACCTGCAGATTGTTCCGATGTAGAAGAAATGCAGTTGCCCGAATTTAACCCAGACGACGAAACTGAAGATGATGAAGATACTGACGACATACCGAGTGAAAGTGGAGAAAATTATATTAGTAAAGATGGAACTACTTGGTCTACTGCACCACCGCCAACTGCCAGATTCTTTACCCACAACATTTTGAGATCTGCAAACTATGAACCAGTACGAAGTACATAAGATCTGTCCATTGTGGAAACATTTCGATTAATAATTTCTGATGAAACGTGCGACATTATTATTCAGGAAACAAATAGAAAAGCGAACCAATGCTATGAACGTGAGAATGTACAAAACCCAACAAGGGAGCAGCTTACATGGAAAGCAATAACAAAAAGTGAGTTCGATGCGTATTTGGGCCTTCTTTTGCTGAGTGTCGAAACGGACACAATCGCCAGCAACGGAAACAGACAAAGCGGCAGCAATATCGGACATATTTTTGATGCTTAATAATAATCTGCATAAAAATTATAGAGCAGGACCCAACGTCACTGTTGATGAACAATTGTATGCCTTCCATGGTGGTACTAGTTTCACACAATATATACCATCGAAACCCGTCAAATACGGAATCAAAGTATGGTGGGTATGTGATTCGATTTCTTCTTATCCCTTGAAGCGACAAATCTACACGGGAATGGCGTCATCCGGTGAACGGGAGAAAAACGTTGGAGAAAGAGTGGTGAAGGACTTGTGCGTTAATCTTTTCCGTGGCAGTGGACGAAACATTGTTTGCGACAACTTTTTTACCAGCTACAATTTGGCAAAAAGTTCGATACAGTAAATAAAAGAAAAACATTTGTACCACCGCAATTTGCTGTTCCTAAGGACGTGAAAAGGAATCCCCCATATTCGGTTTCAGTAACAAAATAACAATGTGTTCTTATGTGCCCAAGAAAAACAAAACTGTTATAGTCCTTTCCACCACGCATTACAAAAGCGAGGTGGAAGGTCCAAAGAAGAAGCCTGTAATGATATTAGTCTACAACAAGAGTAAAGGTGGCGTTGATAATATGGACAAATGTTTGGCAGAATATTCAACCAAACGCCGAACAAATAGGTGGCCTTTGGCTTTCTTTTATAATATTCTGGATGTGCGTGCCTTTGCTGCAAACACAATTTATGTGGGGAACAATCCAGAATTGAAGACTTCTACAAGCCGACGCACTGTGGTCAATATTTTGAGATAGCGGCCAAAACTCCTTTTGGTTTTTGTTCTCCGATTTTAAAGTTATTAGACTCATATGAAAGTAGACAGTAGTAGACCTCGGGAGCCAAAAAATTAGAACTCTATTTCAACTATTTCACTGAGAACAGGGTGGTCCAAAATGGGCTTTTTCAGAATTTAGTAAATTTATGATATTTTTAGTTAATTGTTTAAAGTTTAAATGATCATAACTTTTTTGTTTTTCAAGATTTTTGGACGAAATAAATTTTGTGTTGTAACTTAACTTATTTCCTATTACTGGTAAAAAAAAATTGAAGCTCTACTGTTTTCAGAACAATTTAAATATTTTTTTTAAAAAAGGTCAAATTTCTCGGAAATTTCCTACTTCATAGAGCACAACTCCTGTGAGTCAAGCTGAGTCAAAACACAAATTTACTATTTTGTAGTCCTAACTCTCCCCTACATTCCTATATATACATGTCCATGCATCGGGACTGCACTTTTTGAGCTACATCAATTTTTCTGACCCAAGGTAAGATATTCGGTACAAATACACGTCATATTTTTTGAGAAGTTACTTGTATGTGAAAGTGGATATTATGCATATATTTTGATGCAATTTTGTACAAGAGTTCTTATTGACCCAAAAAATAATTCTGTTGAAATTAGGAGAAGTTCGCCCATATTTGGACCTAGTCCACATAGAAGGGTGTATCAAAATTTTGACAAAAATGACAATAGAACTCTCAAATTATGTGGTATCTGGCAATTCATTTGGAAAAGGTAAAAAATGATTTTATTGCCATCTAATATTACATAACTTAAATACCTGAAAATTGCAAATAAATTTAAAACCAATGGAAATAACTGGTAAAACCAAGTACCTGTTATATTATGTTTCAAAGAGGTAAAAAAGATCATGTTGAAACTTCGAGCAATAGTATATTAATCCACGCATTCATTTTTTTCTTCATTATTGTTTAAACAATGGCTAAATTCAGTTATAGTGTTCTATCTGATATATATTTTGAACGGAAAGATGAAAACGACATTATTTTACATATAATGAATAATCCAATCTTCAAAATATGCGACAAACAAGAAATTAAAATTCATAACTTAAAAATAAAAAACTTTTAAATACTTTAAGAAAACGGTACAATCAATGTTCCAGAAACAAGAAATTGTTTTACTCACGCAACCAAGAATGGCTAAGAAATAAACTTATTTTTAAAAAGCCATCAGTAACTACCACGGAAACTGGAAAAGGTGGTCGACCACCAAAGCCAATTGATAATTGTAGTGAAAGATCACGAAGACGCAAGCTTAAACATATCAATGAAGAAGTTTCTTGTAGCATCATAAAGGATTCATTTCTGCATCAAATTCAACCATCGAAAACTAAAAAGAGTAAAATTGCTATCATTGAAAAAACAGTGGAAGCAAGCCCAAGACACACAAAAAGGATTTTAGAAAGTATGCCGACACCAACTGAAGAAAATAAATTTACTCCAGAAGAAGCATTTGCACTATTTTTGGATTTGAAAATGACTAAAAACCAATATACAGAATTGCGGAAGCGAACCAATGAAAAAAATTGTTGAATTTTTCCATCATATCGAGATATAGTTTCTGCCAAAAAAGATTGCTTACCTTCACCAACTGCTATTAGGTAACTTCAAGTTCAGCAGAAATAAAATTGCAGGATCTTCTTGAACACACTGCAGAACGATTATTAAAGACATTTGATGCTGACTATTTAAAGAAGTTTAAAAATTGCAGCATAACTTTTCTAAATGGGGATGTGTTGGGTCCTCTGGCCAGAAACAATACAAACAATGTAATGCGGAAAATTCATCAGATGCCAATTTATTCATGATTTCTTTCGTTCCATTACGTTTAACAAAAACTTATATTGGTTCAGAGCCGTCAACTAGTAGAGTTGCAGAGATAGATGTATGGAAGAGTGAAATTCCCTCGTCAACAAAATTTTGTAGACCAATAAAGTTTGCTTACAAAAAAGAAACTAAAGATGTCATAACTGAAGAAGTTGGCAAAATAACAGATGAAATTAAAGAACTTCAACCAGTGATATTTGAATTTAATGACCAATGCATCGAAGTTAACTTTAAAATGTTACTTACAATGATCGATGGAAAAGCTGCACAAGCTTTAACCGAAACAAAGTCTTCGTCAAGCTGCACCATATGCCAAAAAACATCAAATCAATTGAGCCAACCACCAACACAAGACGATAGTTTTAATGAAGCATATGCATTTGGAATGTCACCTCTTCATGCTAGAATTCGTTTTATGGAGCATATTCTTAAATTGGGATACGATTTGGAATTTGGCCCGTTAGGCGAAACAGTGAGAAACAACAAAGAAAATTTGGAAAAAAGAAAGCAAAAAAAAGATATTCAAGAAAAATACCGTGAGATAGGCCTTATAATTGACCAGCCAAAGCAAGGAGAAGGAAATTCTAATGATGGAAACACAGCAAGGAGATTTTTTTCCGATCCAGAAACTGCAGCTTCTATAACTGGAGTAGATTATGATTTAATACGACGATTCCAAATCATATTAGAAGTTATAGCATGTAGCAAAAAGATAGATGCAAAAAAATTTGGTCAGTATGCTAATGAGACAGCAACTCTTTATAACCAAAAATATTCTTGGAGACATATGCCAACCACAGTTCACACTTCCAATTGGAGATCTCTCAGAAGAAGCGCAAGAAAAAAGGAACAAAGACTACAGATTCTTTCGCGAGCACAATACAAGAAAAATTTCCAGATATTGTACTAATGAAGATCTTATTAATAATTATTAATATTAATTTTGTTGTGCACATCAGACCCATATATGTCCAGTATTCGACAAAAATGGAAATCAACCTCATTAGAGTTAGATGAAGAAGCTAAACAACTACTGCAAAATGAAAATCACAGCTATTTGGAAGAAATTTTTACTAATATTGTTTAATTAATACTAGTTTAAAGATTATAATTTGTTTCTAATTTTAGTATAAATTTTATATTTAAATAAAATATATGTGCACTTTAAATCAATAGTAAAAGTTTACTTAAAATTTTATCGATGTTATGTTCTGTATATAATATATCCAAATGGTATTGATATTGTTGGGAATTTCAGTGTTATTTTTCAGTTTAATCCTCACAAGAATTAGCTTTCTTCCAAAAAAACAACCTTTGGCCCCTGTGAATATTGAGACTAAATAAATGTCAGGGGCCAAATGTTGGCATTTTCTGACCAAAATTAAGTTTAGGAATAATAAATAAGTATTGGTTGTAAAATACGATTGAACAAAATAAGAAATTATAAAAAAAATTCCTATTTAAAATGTCAAAATATTCAACTTTTACATGGAAACTCAATAAAAAATTAAAATGCATTTTTAACTCCACATTACTCACGTTCCTATCAGTCGATTTTTACATTTGAACACTCAAATTGAAGCTTAAAGTCCCTCCTATTGAACAAAAAAAATCGCGTAAAAAAATACCAATCCGGTCAAAAGTTATAGAGTTTTGACCGCTATCTCGCGAAATTGACCACTGTGCGACGGCGAATGTTCCTACACAAATTAAGCGAACAACTGGCGCAACCTGAAGTAGAAATAAGAGCCAAAAATAATAGAATAACAAGAATATTTTCTACACGAATTGAAGCTATAAAAGGTGAATTTTTGAAAATAATAGATAATGCAAAAGGATGCCAGGAAGAACGCGATAGTACTGGCAGAATAAAAGTAAAGGGAAATTGCTACAAATGTACAAAACGTCGCCCAACAAGGAAGGCCTGCACAATATGCAAAAGACCTGTTTGTGCAGAACATTCAATTGATATACCGAAATGCAATAGTTGCAACGAAAATGTTTGAAATATTTTAATTTTTTCCATGTTATGCATATGTGATCTCTAACTGATCTCCTTTTTTTAATTAAATTGTTATGTATTATTTTAAAAACTTGAATTAAAGAATAAATATTACTTAATTTTATTTTATGCAATTTATGTATGCAATATTAACATATTTTCATGTGTTTTCTTTTACATACCCGGGTATGCAGCTGTTGACGTAAGGGGTAGGATTCGAAAAGTTGGCATGTCCTTGACATGAGTTGTCCAATTCCACTCAAACAAGGTAACATGGTATAAAACATATTTCTTAAGGATATCATGAAATTTCAGATCAATCTAATTGCTAGTTTCTGAGATATAGCAGATTTAAAACGCAAAACATACCCGGGTATGTTGCTGTTGACATAAAGGTTAAAGGCGTGATGTATAAGTTAAACCTAAATTCGCTCAACCATTTATTTAAGCTGTTAAAAAGTATTTTAACTGTTACAATCAATATATAAAAAAAATTCTGAATTAACCAAGAATTATTAAAATTTTCCCTCTGAATAACAGTTACAAATAAGCGATATTTTATTTGGTGTGACATAATTAATATAAGTAACAAAAACTTTTTCCAGCCTTCTATAACCTTTATAAAATATTTTTGTTTTTGGTCTTATATAACGATTGAATATAATTTTTATTTTTTAATGGTAAATTTAAATTGTTTTTATCTTCTATAATTATTAAAAAGATTTTTATTTTTTCTATCTTCAACAACCATTATTTGTAGCCGAAAAATTTGTTGGTCTCCTCCCTTTACAAAACTAGCACTAAAGAACGTGTTATGAAAATTGACGCTAAAAAAATACGCAGAAGAAAATTTATATTTTAAGATTGAGTTAACGTAAACGGATTTTTAAACGGGCAAAATTTCCGTAAAAGGTTTTCGCAAAATACAAAATGCACTAGAATTGCAAATTCTTACTTAATACTTTCTGAAAAAGAAATACAGCTACATATGTATATCATAAAAAACGTATACGAATATATTTTTATTAATACAAATAAACAAATCTATAGCAAACAAACAAACTAGATTTTAACAAAATTTTGTGAGGAGGTACTAGCATCCTGAATCGGGATACTCTTTTTTCGCAAAAATATCTAATTTCCAAAAGAAAGCAGTGAAAATCGCAATTTCTGGTTTAAAGATTTGAAAGTGGGATATTTTCATAACTACTGCGCAACATTAGGTGCCAATTGAATAAAATTTGTATTTGATTGTATTTTTACTTTGTGGAATTTTAATGTTATTAAAATATTTTAAACACCTTTTACAGAGCTTTACAATAATTTTTAGAATTTTTTTATAAATTTTAGAATTTTATCCAAGCCTGGATAACTTTATGCAAAGAAAATATGTATCTGGATGTTTTTTTAACGAAATTTTGTGAGGAGGTACTTTAGGATCCTGATTCCAATTTAGGATACTTTTTTTCCGCAAAAATACCTTATTTTCAAGAGATAATAAAGCGAAAAAAGTAGTAAAAGTACGCCGACTTTTTTTTACCGATTTAAAGGCACTGCATAATTTAAAGCATCTTTTATTTTTGAAAGCGGGATATTTTAAACACGGTTGCTCAACAGATGTGGCTGTTTTAAACTAATTGCAAAATATTAATTACTTACTTAATTACTTAATTGAATAAAATTTGTATTTGATTTGTACTTTTTCTTTGTGGAATTACAATGTTTTAAACATCTTTTACAGGGATGGTACCTTTATATAAAGTAAATACATAAACCATAACTAAAGCACTATAAAATTAGGAGTCTTACAATTGGTGTGGAATACTTTCAAAGCAAAGTTGAGCAAAATATTGTCAGGACTCCCACGACGTGGCGGGTACAGCTAGTAAGAAATATTTTAGCAAGATTGTCTAATTTTTGTTATATTTCATGTTTTTGTATATACATCAAATTGTATGGTAGATACATTTAATTGTATGTTAATTTATATTGGTTTTCTCACTTAACTAGCGCATTTTTCACGTAAGGTGTATTTTTCCGAACTTGATCCTTTATATCAGTTTTGGAAATTAGTGTGTGTGCAGACTTGTTGTTTTTTTTTTTAAATTTGATGCTTTCTTGCCGCGTAGATTTCTTTCCTTTAGACTGTCGGTAGGATATGTAGCATCCGCGGTTTTGTTTGCCATATAGCATCCGCGCTTTTGCTCGTCATATAGCATCCAGTCCGTTGTGGCCCTTGATTTGCTTCAAACCCACATTCACTGTTGGGTGCAGGGATCAGTTCGTCTAAAATATTTAGTTAGATTATTAATACACAGTGCAACACGGAAAAAAATAACCATATACGGACACCACTACGTGATAAAAGACCAAAAAAAAACAAAGACCCCTGTCTCCCAGTTTTGCCCAAAGTCCTCCAGGTTTTTTTTTATGGGCCCTCTAAGATGTGGGGCCTCGATGTCATTTTTGCAAAAAATGATCATTTACTCAAGCTCATATTTTGCAAACTGTTTAAAATTTTGATATACTCTCTGAGGCAAAGTTGTAGCTCTTGTCATAAAGAAAAATTACACAGTGTGTTATCATCAAAATTTATTCAACAGCTTACCTAAAATACATTCCATAGCTGTCTTAAAAAAATAAATAATTGGCATCTGGTTTGCGCCTCAAGGTTTTATTTGCGCAGGAAGACAGATTACATTTTTTACTCATTTTAAAACTTTCATGCACCAATGGCAATGTTATTATTCACTTTATAAAGATGTTAACAGGAAGTACAGACTTTGTTGGCAGCCAAGCTGTTTAGATATACTTCATTATAAGTATAATAGGGATATTAAGGAAATTGTGTCTATTAGATATTTTGATAAAAAGCCTTAACCAAATTGAATTGATAAAGTCATTATCTACTCAGGTAGATGTCATGAGTTCACGTACACTCTTCTTTATGAAAACGAAGGTTAAATTAAATAAAAAATATTAGAAACTTCACGATTTATTTTTTTTAATTTTTAATCAGTTTATATTCACTATTTGTTGTATGAAAAATTTTCACTTGAAGTACATTTTCTTCTTCTTAACGTAGTCGAGTACCACAAACTTTATAAAAATGCAATTTATTATCTTTTGTAAATGTGAAGTAGTCATTAAAATATCTCAGCAACATTGTGAGAATTTACTGCTAACAAAGTGGCTGCGAAAAACATTGAAGTTCTTAATTTATGAAAAATATAATTATAGTTAAGCCTAAACAGACAGTGTCAATTAAAAGCTTTATTCCTTTCGTTTGTTTTGTGTATTTGACTAACTTTTCATTTTCATGATTATTTTTAAATTCCAATTTGTTTTAAATATGTAAGTAAATAAACTTAATTTTTTTCTGCTATATTTTTGTAAGACTTCGCACAGCTAAGCAACATAATTCCTACCAATTCATCGTACTTATGAAAATGTGTAGAGTATATATAGCATGTAGTTAACCGTGCAACTTGGAATTTTTTTTATTAAAATAATTGTTCAATTCACAAGACCCTGTTATCATGTTATAGGGTTTATCGTCAACTTATTTTACAATAGTTTATATTTGTTGTTGGTAACTTGCTTTGAAAAACTTGCTCTAATATATAATTTCATTTCATATGTTTTGAAAATATTGTATCGAGACCATACCTGGGACTAAGTTTTTTATTTGAATAAATTATGAAAATCTTCGTAATATGTAATCATCGGTGTTTTTATTTTATTCTATATTTAATGTTTAGTTTAGTTTATTATTATTTTGATGTCCCATACACAAGACTTTAAGTCTCATATTCCAGTATGGAACTGAGTATATATATATGCTAATACAACAAAAATTTAAATATACATGTAACATAAAGATAAAACAAAAAAAAAAAAAAAACACAATTAAGACCATACATGCAACGGATAATCTTATTAAAAGCCACATTAAGTTTTCTTTTACTTTTATTATCACAGCTGGCAAAAAATTCACATCCATACAATAAAACCGGTATTAGGTATAATTTGTAAAGAAGTATTGTAATTTTAATAACCTCTTTTTAATAATCAAAATCTTTGACTTAGTGGGGTTAATTTCTAAAGCATTTGCGGTGGCCCACGATTTATCTCCTGGTTTAGGATTGACACACATTCTTGAACTGCAGTGTTTCTTATGTAAATCTGAACGTTTTATAGTTATAGTAGAATGTTTTATAGTTATAGTACCCTTATATCGCAAATTTATTCAATCTTTCTGAAATTTACAAATAGTTTAACAATTATTTTGTACTATATTTGTAATTACTACTTCCCATGTATGATTCAATTTTCTTTTAATTATGATTATCTACTGTAATCCTTTACAACAAATTTGTAAGCTATCTGAATGCATACACATGCAATAAGTAAAAATATGATTTTATTGCAAAAAAAGGGAAGCTAAAATTGTAAAGGTTACAAAATATTTAAACTATTAACAATACAGTCAAACTTTCTATAGAAAATACTATGGAAGACGTAATTGTTTGTAAAAGTTTGCCATCTTCATACATAAAATCGAATTAAGAGTAATTTTGGTTAGTTAATACAATACAAGGTTAAATATTTTTAATTGTATTCAAAAATTTCTTCGAATTAAAATTTTTATCAATGCATATTTTAATCCAAAAGACATCTATGTGGCAATTTTCAAGTTTTTAATCAATTTCAGTATTGTTACTAATGACCAAATTATTTTTTATAAAATTACTCAAATTGATTAATAAATAGAATTTATTATTGAATATAAATATTGTAAACATTAACTTTCTGAATGGAATTCTTTGGCAAGGTTATTTATCTGACTTAAAACTAATTTAAGAAATATACATATGTATATTTCCTCTGGGAAAATGGAAGATTATATTCAGTTAAGTTCTTGGTGCGCTATTCTATTTTCTTTATGTTGTATAAATAGTAGTTTTTACAATAAAAGCTATTTCAAAAGTAATATATTTTCTCAATCTTATCAAAATTAGCATAGCCTACCATTCTAAAAATCCCAAAAAGATCTACCAAATTTGAGAGAAAAAATCCAAAAATGGTAACGTTGGTTCTAAAAATATTTATTATATTTTAGGTATTATTATTTTTTGAGTAAAAAACGATACAATTCAAGGTATATTTATCTTAAGGGTAGTGGCGTCCCTACAACAAATACAACAATACAAGAACAACATGGCATTTTGTTGTTGCTTTGTAGTTCTAAATGTCATAAAACATAGAAGAAAATTGAGAAGGCATGTATGTGTTTTGTTGCTTTCTCACTTTTACACTATAAAATTTCTTAACACATTTAACTTTTGACATGTCGAACTACTAAATCAGCTGGGCGGACGACACTACCTAGTAAGATAAATATACCTTGATACAATTCTAAAACTTCAAAGCCTGCTCACAAGCTGTTTGAGTTAAAGTGTATTTTAATAAATTTTAAACAATACAAGGGAGCTTTTGAAATGAGCAAATATCAATAATATGTAGATGGGTTTAAAGATAGGGCCTGCTTTTTTAAAACAAAACCTTCTCTTTTAATACACTCAAAAAATGAAGTGCGTTAAATCAACTGAAAAAATAAAATAATTGAAAATACAGTTAAGCCAGAATAATTTTTATTTTATTTAAATGTTAAAAAATCAACCGAAAAAATCCGTAAAATAAATGTTTTTTCTTTAATTTAAAATTGCAAAAAATAAACTGCACGTTCGGATGGAATTACTGATTTTGCATTGGTTTTTTTTAAATGCCAATCCAATAAAAGTAACAACAAATACCATTAAAATTTTTTAATGATATTTCCGTCGTTTTTGCTATTTTTACTTTACTTTAAGAAAATAACTAATAATTACGTAAATATAATCCAATTTTCTTTATTTTTAGTTAGATATATTTCAAGTTATAAAGAATATAACTGAAAAAATTAAATGTAACGTAAATTCAGCTTTTACATGTAGTTTGTTTTAAAAATAAAATGTTAAAATCAGTTAAATAATTTTTTCTCTTCTCTTATAATGTTTATTCATTTAGAAATAATTTTACGGAATATTTTTTTAAATAACAGTAAAGACATATGTACGTATGTATATATTTTTAATACATACTAAAGTATTTTTAATAAAAGTATATAAACACTATTTTGCCAAATTTGTTTCTAACATTAAAAATGCATCACTTAAAGTTTTTCTACAAAAAAAAAGAGCACCGAAATTTAAATTAATTTTATTTAAACAAAACTCTTAACAATTTACTCGTAGCCACGGCTATAAATCAGAAATTGAGCAGTGATATGTTTTTAACGTTTTACGGAATGTGAAAACTTATATAATTTAAATTAAACTATATATCCAATAAAAAAAATAAATAAATTAGTCAAGTGCGAGTTAGACTCACACACTTAGGGTTCCGTACTATGTTTAGTAGAACTTTAAAAATTCAAGTTGTTATTTTTTCATGTATTATGAGTCACCCTTTAGTTTTAAAATTAAAGTCATAATTGCATCACTGTTGGAACACCCTTTAAATTTAGCAATTTTTTTATAGCAGCCATGGTAATACACTATCTATAGAAATATACATGAGCCTACCTATAGCGGTTCAAAAAATAAGGTAATATACGTGAAAAACATGTCACTGATGGAACACCCTTTAGATATTAGTAATTGTTACAGCGGCCGAAGTACAACATCTACTGTAAACATTCAAAAAGTAAGGCTATTTAAGTAAAAATTATGTCTCTGTCGGAACACCCTTTAATTTTGTTATTTGCTATGGCGGCCATGGCAATTCTCTTTCTATGAATATATCAAGAGTCTACATATTACTATTAAAAAAATAAGTTACTATACGTGAAAAACATGTCACCGTTAGAACACCCTTTAATTTTTAGTAATTGTCATAACGGCCATGGCAACATATCTTCTATACAAATTGGAAGAGTCTACATATTACGGTTCAAAAAATATGTGGTTATACATACAAAAGACATCACTTTTTTTTATTATGGTTAAAAAATTGTGCATGTAAATTACGTCACTGTCGGCACACCCTTGAATTTTTACTATTTGTTAAAGTGGTTATAGTAATACACCTCCTGTAAAAACTTTAAGAGTCTACCTATTATCGTTTAAAAGTTATGCCATATACATGCAAATCACGTCCTATCGGAACACCCTCTAATTTTTAGGTTTAAAATTGTATACTTGCTTATAACGCGAAAATAGTTTGAATTACTGTCTGCAAATTTTAAGTGGTTGCCTCCTATAGCTCAAGAAATAAAGACATAAAAGCAAATAACACGTCACTTTCGGAACATCCTATAAGTTTTAGTATTTGTTGCTATAGTGGCCACAGTTATACATCTTCTGTGAAAATTTCAAGCATCTACCTATTATGGTTCAAAACTTAGGCCTTATACATGCAAATCACACCACTATCGGAACACCCTTTAATTTTTAATTTTATTTTTTTATAGTTGTTTATATAGTGAACTAAGTTTTAATTACTGTTTGTAAATTTCAAGTGTATCCCACCTACAATTCACGAAATATGCACATATTCGTAAATAACACCTCTCTATTGGAACACCCTATAAGTTTTAGTATTTGTTGCTATAGCGGCAACAGCTATACATCATCTGTGAAAATTTCAAGAGTCTACCTATTGCGGTTCCAGAGATAAAAGGCGCTGACAGTCGGATAGACATTGTAGCGATAACAATAGGGTCACGTTTTTACACTTTGTGTACGGAACCCTAAAAAGGATAAGAAATGATTGCATAGAAACTTTAGAACAAAAAAATATAATAAACTTTTAATTAACTGGTACTTAATGAAACCAACGTGTGAAAATCTATGCATATATTAAAACAGTAACTCTTTTCCTGTCTGTCTTTCTGACTCTGTCTGCCTACGTTCGCATCATGAAAAACTATTAAATGGGTTTTAACAAAATTTTGTGAGGTATCTTAGTAGCCTGATTCCAATATAGGATAATTTTCAAATCAGATATTGCCCTTTTAATATCACTACGGGAACTAAGGCAGTAACTTCGATAGGTGGCAGCTAAGCTTTGTCCGCCGTGGCATTTGTAGTATAAGTAAAACATTATTCAAATGGCCATTATTTAATTTTTCGGTTTCATTACCTGCCCAACCTCCACACGAAGTAAATAATGTACACACAGCCCTGTGTGGTTCTGTGTTCTTAGCACTACATTCTCCGAAAAGTGAGAAATTTAATATTATTTATATTTTAACCAATTAATGCGAATGCTTGTTGTCGGTGATACTATTTATTGTGGATTCCATATAGAAACAATAGTGGGCGAACGATCTGAAAAATTTCGAATTTTTGATCGTTGTTTGTCCTCTCGAAATTGCATTATGTGTTTACGTTGTACCCAATACTACAGCTGGGTTAATATGTTGAGTGAAAATACTGAAAAAGTTTTGCTGGCGCTTTAACGATTAATAATTATTTATTCTAATTTATTTTTGTTCAAAAATGTTTATAGTTCAGTTTCTGAATCTAGCGTGTAATTATTCTTTCATAACCCCTCTTTGGGGCATATTTGTTAATCGGTTGTTGTTCCATCTAAGTAGATGATTGGCCAGGTGTAACGGGTCCTAATGCTCATTAGGCTGGTACGTTGCTATATGGGAAAAATTAATTTTTTATATTACCCGTTCAATTAGTGATATAAATTTGTCTTTTTATGTGAAAAAAAATACAATAAAAATTTTTATTGTGACAGAACATCTTGAGCTGCCGCAGAAGCCTTGAAGATATTTTCTGGTCTGTAAATTTTATAGAGTTATATTTTTTATTTTATTGGTGGTTTTTCATATTCCTAAAATAATTGAAAACATAAAAATGTGTTATCCATCGTCATTTTATAGCCTTTTTTCACGTTTTAATAATTAAGTGGGGTATAAAAACATGAAAAATATACACTTTTTTAATTTCCTCTTTTTCTTTGTTTTAGTAAGATGGGGATAGATATGCTATTGTATTTTGCTTTTACTAAAATTTGACTTCTTATGGTCCTTATATTTCTATAATAATAAATAAAATTTGCTATATTTTAATACATTTGGATTTGCGGCACCTCTCACCCTACTCCAATCGTGTTCAAACTTTACAATTGACTTAACAATAGCAAATGGCAACTTTTTATCGCTATTACATATTGAAATTGAAAAAATATATTTTCGTTCCACCCTAATGAACATAAAGTGCCATCTGCCGTTGCCTAGAAACAAGTTCATTTGTCCGTGTCTTGGTGTAGTGGTGGAATCCTTGCTAATTCTTGATTTCTACTTTTTTCTTTTTCTCAAGGGGATGGCGGTTGCCTGACCTTGTGCCACTATGTTGTTCTCTATTTTCCAGGAAAGAGGTCAGTCAGGTGGTGAAAATATTTCTTTCTCTTTCTTTGGTGTTAAAGGCAAGCACTTAACATGTATGTTTGCGATAAATAATTATTGTTTTTTATCATGTTATGCAAGATTAAAAGAAATTTATTCTTAAGTTCCATAAATTTTATTGTTTTTTATAAAACACTTTTGGTTACAGAATAACCATTTATTTTCCTATTCCTATCCAGTCTATTCTATCCAGTTTTTCAGCAAACACGTAACAACTTTTTTGTGCTGTAATAATTTACTGCTTTTGCATCTATTTTCTGAGGAAAATAAAAAACTATTTTTCTTTATTATATATTTTACTATAAGTATATTCCCACACATTTACCATGCAGATAAAAAGGTTATGTATGTTCTGAATAAAAAGCTCCACACATACATATGTTTCTCTTTTAAGAAGAAATTGATATTTTATGCGGATTTTTTAAGAAAAATGAATAATTTTGTTAGTTTTTTTTTTATATCAAAAAATCTTTCGCATTTGTTACTGTCCCTAAATTGTGCTTAATAATATAAATTGTACAATATAAGAACAATTTTATGGTAATGATCATATTGCATTTTTATGTGTTTGTAAAGTTTATTAAAAAACAGATTAGATTTTGAAGACACCAAAAATTTTCTATATATTATGTTTTCTCGCTGTTTGTATAGTATTAATAAATATATTTTTCTTTATTTTTTTATATATGTAGCTTTACTTTAGAATTAATATTAATGCATATTTTTTAATTGGTATGTTTATGACTATTCATATTCCATCCTCTTGGTTCATCAAGACATTTTTTCAAAACTTATGTTAATTAAATTACTAACTAAAGAAAACGTAGCTTTGTTTTCGAAAACACACAAGGAAGTCAATTAATTGAAGAAATAACAAAATTTTTTAATGAAGTTTTTAAAGACATATTTTTGTTGCTTGAATATAACCCTCATAAAAATCTCACTGTAAATAATGCTTGATTCGGGCCTTTATTAGTATCGCCGATCCACCATATACCCTACCATGGTAGCCCTTATTATCATATTATATATGATTTTAAAAAAGCTATTTGATATATGTAGGTGTTTATTTATTTTTGGCCATGTAGAATTTTCCTTTAGAAGTATATAGTATATAATTTTCAGGCTAAAGTGTTTTTATATAAATAAAAAACGAGTTTTATTACATATTTTCCCAACGTTCCGTGAATTTTATGTTGATTTTCTCAAGGGGTCGTCTATTTAATTAAAAAGGAATATTTCAACACAGTTACAATTTAAAATTATGTTTAAGAAAATTAAGAAAACCTTGTTGTTAACTGAGTCTCTGAAATTAGCATAACACAATTTGTTGCTTCTAAGGGAAGCACTCGAGTTTGCTTTTGTGTTGGCGTATGATGTTTGCGTTTCACAGCCATATTTTCACGCACTTCACGATTTGGTAAGATTGCATTTTCAATATTTATTGCATCATATTGCCCAAAGCACTCAATCAAATATTTAACGACTGCGCTGATGTTTCAATGGTTGTCTTAAGACGAAGGGTGCAAAGTTCAGATCGATTTAGTTGTCGGTGACGCGTTATGCAGTGGAGTGCAATTTTTTGCATTTAAACGTATAAAGCATCTTGAGTTTTAGAATGGGTTAACTGAGGATAATGAACATTTGGTAGACAATGTGGCTGCTGTAGAGGAGTATTTAATTTTTGAGAGAACAAGAGACATAAAAATAAGTGTGATTTTCAGCCCAAATGCAATTTTTTTTTGTGTTTTTTGCAATTTTACCTAATGTCAAATCTTTTATTCATATTTTTAATAAGTCATAATTTATGAAATACAGTTCGATTTTGTATCCAGTGTAATTGGAAAAAAAACCTTATTTACAATGATGACTGCAGTTGCTTTAAAAATAAATTGTAATTTAGAGGATGTCTGGGACCGAAAAAAAAACAAAATCTATTAAGACATATGTCGGGGAAATGCGTTAGGAGTACCAACTTAGTCGATATGAATATATTTTAAAGAAGCAGAAATACTATTAATTTAAACCGTTTACATATTTTATTTCCTTTCATATTTTCATTAAATATGTATTCTCGAAATAGCAATCAGCATCTCTTCTTTTTGGCGTCATTTTCTAAACCAGCTGAAATGTAAACACTTTTGCGCTCTATTTAACTATCAACACTATTTCTATTTAAACTACTAGAAAATTTACTTAAAAAGAATAATCAAGTGCAAAAAAAACATTTCAATTAAAGAGAAATCCTGTCATGACTTTTTCTATTCTTGAAATGTCCAATATTTATTTATTTATTTATTTGTTTTTTTTACTGGTAGTTGCTTTTCTATTATTATTTAAGGTATTCTCAGAACTTGCTATATTTTTTATTATGTACATATCGATACCTTCGCATAAGAATGTATTAAAGCCGGTTTCACACTATAATACTGAGTATTAAGATTTTCATTGAATTTTGTAAGATAAAAATCAAATGAGAATTGTGTGATTGTCAAAAAATCTAACGTAACATACCATTTCGTTTTCCACTATCACACTTCAAATAAAATGAAAAATATCAGCAAAGGAACAAGCCGAGACGAGACATTGAACGGCGGCGGCTGAGTAATTTCATGTGGACGGCAGAGGTGCCGGATCTTAAGTTTCTTTGGCCGTTCAAGTTTTCGGTTAATAAAAAATAAATAAATAACAAAGAAAATAATATGTACGTTTAATAATTTCTAGACATGGCAGAAACAAAGTACATACGTAGGCTATAAGACTGATGCCAATTTAGGACAGGTGCAGGACAAAGAAAATATATCATCGATAGCGAACTATCGGCTGCGACTCACTCAACTTGGTTATTTGTTTAGAAAAAAACACAACCCTGATAAAATGAAAAATGTTATCGCTTAGAAAATTTTCTAAAAATGGTTTGGTATAATGGGATGTCAAATTTCTTTCCGTATTATTTCACATTTTGATAACATACTTCTTTCACACTATTACACTTTCTCATTAGATTTAAGTTTTTGACAAGTCTAAATACTCAGTATAATAGTGCGAAAATGGCTTAAGCAACATTTCTAAAATTGTTCAGGACACGAAAAAAAAAACGTCTCATTTAGTTATTTATTTGTCAATTTTTTTGAAAGGAACATAATATGTATTCTGAAAATCGCTTTCCACATAATATTTTGATTTTCAGAATAGAAAACTTGACATACAATACAAATTTCAGGGAGCAACATTATTCCAGAGAGAAAACTTGGCGGTTGATAGAATTTTATTTTCTCTCTAGTTTCCTTTGCATCCATGATAGGGCAGCGAAGACCAGGCCAAAATTTAACGCTTAACTTCTAGTATAGTTCCACATCAAAAAGTCATTTTCGAAAAATGTGTCGCTTAATACATTCTTAGGGGAAGGTATCGATATGTAAAATAAAAAATCCTATAAACCATATGTTATCTGAAATTATGATTTATTAAAATTGTTTAAATTATGAATTTTGTTTATATTTTTGTGTTTTTGATAATAAATAGGGTTTTTCACGATGTGCAAATTTACATATAGTAAATTTGCAGTGCGTATTGAAGTAATTCGAAAGCGTACTTTTTAAATATATTGCATTTTTGTATAAAGGATTTAATTCTCTTTAAAATATCTGGCAACTCATCAAAAAGTACAAAAGAAAAATATAAAATGCAAATAAAACACAAAAAGGAAAATAATAAATCAAATTATTTGTGACTTACAAAAAATTTTATATACATATGTATGTAATAGTTATCCTTTTTTTAGAAATATTTCCAAAAAATTTTTATTTGCATCTCAGCAAATATGCACTACTACTTTTGCTCAAGGTTTTTTTGGTGCAAACGATGCAAGAGGAAGCAAATTTCAAAAAACGATGCATTTTTGCTCACAACATCATCGTTTGCACAGTTTGCAATATTATTTAATAAACTTAAAATTGTTTTGTTCCACTTTAACAAGTCAAGTTCTGGCAGGAATTATTTTCCAATTTTCCAGATAAATAAAAAAATTTGTCAATAAGTCTTAAACGACTTTGTTTCTGTAATACTATTTTACTTTAATACAAAGAAGAAAAAAGGTTATTTACTTTCATAAAACTTTGTTTAACATTTTTGTTTTTTGACGCCAGTATTCGTAACAGTCACAATGAATTACCATAAACATACCCAGCTTAGTAAAATAGTAATTTGCATCCATGAATAATGCTTACCTTTTTTAATACTTATTTTTTATTAAAAACAAATTTATCTTAAAATATTTTATTAATAAAATTTTTTATATTTTATTTTCTTTTGATTTATTAGAAAAATTACATTTACTAGATATTTTAAAGTTATGAGTAATTATTCATTTGTCAGTATAAATAAATGCATTGTTGTAACTTTTCGATGGGCACGTTTTCTTTGCTTGCCTATAAAAAAGCAAAATGCAAATGTACGTGCACACGTAAATGAGAAAAACTAGACAAAACAAGTAAGAGTGCTATATTTGTCCATGCCGAATCTTATATGCCCTTCACCACAGTATTGTTGAATATTACCTTACTGTATTATATTTCTCAATTTCACAATAATATAAAGGGTGATCAATTTCGAGATACTTTTTTCAATAGCCTTTTTTTGACAGATCACGTATGAGTCGTGTCATGCTGTCATCTTATTTTTGTTTAGTATTGTTTGGCATCGCTTATTTTTGTTTAGTATTGTTTGACATCGCTTCACTCTATGGGCTCTTGAAAAGTTTTAAGAAGATCGGACGTTTTCGATTCGATGAGGCCCATTTCTGGCTCAATGGGTATGTAAACAATCAAAATTCCCGCATTTGGGACAAAGAGAAACCTGAAGAGATTCAAGAGCTGGCACATCCAGAAAAAACAACGGTTTGGTGGGGTTTGTGGGCCGGTAGAATCATCGGTCCATATTTTTTAAAAAAATGATGCCTGTGCGAACGTAACCGTCATTGTCGACCTGATGCCCGCTTATTTGATGCCTAAAATTGAAGTTCGTGATCTCGGTGACATTTGGTTTCAGCAAGACGGCTCCACTTACCACGCATCGCATCATTCAATGCATTTATTGAGAGAACATTTTGGTAAGGTCTAAAGTTTATGATTCCGGCTTTAGAGGAAAACATCACGCGTGTCATTCGCCAGTTACCAGTCGAAATGCTCGAACGAGTCATCGAAAATTGGACTCAAGGATGGACGGTCTACGACGTAGCAACGGCCAACTTTTGATAGACATAATCTTCAAAAAATAAATGCCAAACAATTTTTTTTTCAAATGATAATAAACATTCTCCATTAAATTTGAATTATCTATGTTTTTTTCTTTAAAAAAGTAGGGAACCTCGAAATGGATCGGAAATCGGTTTTTACTTATATGATTTTTAACTTTATGATTACAATTATATTATAAAGAATAAAAAATTATAAGGTTATATACTGATAGTTAAGTTAGAAAAATAAAATCATTTAATGCTTATATAAACCCTTTCTACCTGTGGTGAAGGGTATATTAATACAACTAAGGTTATTCGGTAACAAAGAGACAGGCAGCTAATAAACCTGCCAGAAATATTAATACTCATAAATTATGTATATTTAATCATTCTTTATGAAGAACAACATTAAACCTAAGGTTATCAGAAAAAAAAGACAAATAAAAGATCTATAAAATCTCCCGAGCAAACAAAAATATAAAGAAACACAGACATAAATAAACATCTGGCATCACATTGTTTACTACTAGACATCTTATAAAATCGATTAATTAATAGATAGAATATATTTAAATACAATAAAAGAGACGCAAAAAGAGTTTATTTACTTATGAAAAATTTTTTGGAAAAAAATTACATTTTTTTTATTTTTATTTAACAATCTTTTTTTTTAATTTGGACCTTCCTGCAATCTTGCATTAGAATAATCGGACTAAAGCCAAAAAATTATTAAAAATAATTTCTTCATATTGACATCCACCCGCAATGTGCCTTTTGACTGCTGATGGTTACAGTAGCTGCGAATAGACCCTGTTGGTCAATTCGCTGTCTTTATGTGTATTGCTTTCTATAAAGGCCAAAGGAATCAAAGCAGAATAACCTTGCCAGCCTAAAAACAATCAAAAAAATAGCCCCTCACAGGTGGTTATTGATCTCCCGAGATCTGTTTGAGCTCTTTGTAATATACTTGCCGCGGTCTAATATTTATTTAACAAAAAAAAAAAGCAAAAGAAAATGATTAACACCGAAAAAAACGTGAAAAATATATGTGGGCATGATTTTTTGCCCGCAGCCCGCAGCTAGAAATGCAATCCTAAAATTTTCTGCAAATGACATTTAAACATCACAACGGAGAGGACGGACAGACGGACATCGCTTAATTAACTTGTCTATGTGTAAGGCTGCAGAATATATACATATATTTTTTATGAGATTGGAAATGAATATTGTAGAAATTACACACGGAATGACAAACTTATATATACCGTTTACCACCTGTGGTGAAAAAAATGCTAATAAACATGCCAAGAAATATTCTACAGTAGCCTTGCTTGCATTTTTAGCTGCATAAATTCTTATTTTAACTTTTTGACAAACAAAAGCTTTATACTCGTACACATGTAGCAATTTTGACTAAGTTTAATTCTTTTTTAATTAACTTTTATTATCAATACAACCAAAAAGTAAACCGAAGTCTTTTTCCCCTCATAACTAAAAGTATATACGAGTTCATAAGATAGATACTTTATTTTATCTTTTAGTTATTATATCTTCAATTTATTTGAACTACAAATAAGTAATCATATCTTAAGTCTAATATTAAAAATATTTGGGGTATTCAAAAGGTATGTTAACATGTCATACATATCGTCATAATGTTCTAATATTGTTTAATAGTTTAAAAATATTGAAACAAAAAACGTTCTAAAATAATAAAATTTCTTTATCTATATTAGAAACCTGGGCCACATGGCTAAGTCGCCTTATTCTAGCCGACTGTAATGCAGCTTGCAAGCTGCAATTTATATCTTTGAGAAGCGCCGTATTGTTATAATTTTCTTTACATCAAACAAACTTAACCCTAGAATACTAACCTACGTAAATTTTACGTGTAGTTTTTTTTGTTATTGTTGCTACACAAGCATCCAATGGCCTAACGGTACCAAATTCCACAAGTGCTTTTTTCAATAGTTTTTGAACAAACGCAAATACATATACAAAGCATATTTAGTCATTTAACTACTCTAAGAACGTGATCATTGAAAGCCTATACGTAAAATTTAGGAGGTGTTAGTGGTAAGCGTATAATTTGCGTACGTCAATTATACGTGGCGTTAGTAATAAGACTAATAATTTGTAGGAGTAGTTTATGTGTAAGCATATTACTTTTTTTACAACCATGTGTAATCATACTACCTTTTACAACCATGCTACAAAATATAAACGTGAAATGGTTAGCAGACGAGATGGGGCAGTCGACATCAAACCATTAAATTATTACCTTTAGGAGTAGAAAAAACGCTAAACAGTCTTCAAAAATATTTTTGTTTCCCCGAATGCGAAACGCGGTTTCACACATCAAATCATGCGTAGAATGTCCATATAATAAGGCGTCCGGAGGGAGACATAAGGGTGAGTACCATTATGAGAAAATAAGCCCTGTTCCTTTCCATACCGTTCATATGGATCAGTTGGGTCCTTTTCCCAAAACAATGAGACGTAACGAACACATCCTAGTCATTGTGGACTCTTTCTCGAAATTAAACGTCATTAAAGCTGTGAAAAGTACAGCGAGCAAACATGTCATTAGCGCTTTAAACGAAGTCAGCGTATATTTTGGTATGCCAACACGGATTATTACCGATCGTGGATCAGCGTTTACGTCACATGAGTTTCAACGATATAAAACACATACTAAATGCCGTCCGTACACCACGAGCTAATGGTCATGCTGAACGAACCAATCGCACAATTCTTGGAATGCTTCTACCGTCAACAAAGGAAAATAAACGTTGGGACGACCAATTGCGAAAAATATAGTGGTCCCTAAATTCAATGAAAAATAAGACAACAGGAAAAACACCGCAAGAGATTTTATTTGGATTTGAGCCAAGAGACATACTTCAAAATAAGCTGGTTCTTGCACTACACAGCAGTGAGGTAATAGATGATGAAAGTCTACAAGCCACTCGAGCAGATGTAGCAGAACGGATAAATACACCGCGCGAGGCAGCTAAACAGCGCTACGACAAACAAACATTCACAACCGAAAAAATACAACATAGGTGATTTAGTATTAACTGAAAACGAGCCTGCTGCAACGGGATCTTCCAGGAAGTTAGAGCCTCTTTATAAGGGCCCATTCATAATAACCAAAGTTCTAGACAAAGACCGATATGTAGTTGAAAATCTACCGTATTTTAGCCGAACGCAGCGGCATTACAAATCAATATACGCCTCTGATCAAATAAAACCATGGTGTATCTTACCACTCGACGAAGATGAATTTTTAAGCGACTGTGAAAATAACGATGATGAATTGGCGATGACAAATTGACGATGATGAATTAAGGATAAAGAATTTATGATGATGAATTTCCTATGAATTAATGATGAAAATATTAACGATAATGAATTGACTATGATGAATTAAATATAACGCAAAAATTATGATGAATTGACGATGCTCCCAATCGAGGTCGATTGTAGTGAAAGGATGGCCGAATGTAAGCATATTACTTTTTTCACAACCATGTGTAATAATACCACCTTTTACAACCATGCTACAAAATATAAACGTGAAATAGTTAGCAGACGAGAAGGGGGCAGTCGACATCAAACCATAGAATTATCAAGACGAACGCTCGGGATAAGTAAATAATAAGAAGAATAGATTTTAACAAAATGAATTAATACAAATAAATAAACATTAAACTTACAATAAAACTTACATATAAACAAATAAAAAAAATACTCTTTTATGTGTAATAAATGAGGTAATTAAAAGGTAATTAAAAAACCCAAAAATTTCAAGCGTGGTCTTAACTGTGAAGATGCGGCATTACTAACTTCCAGCGAATTTAGAAACATCAGCTAGGTTAGTGTTAAAGAGGAGGAGATGGATTTTGAGATTGCTAATAAGAATTAGTGCTCCCTGCAACAGATAAAAATTACATAAAAAAAATAATTGGCAGATGCTTAGAATATAGCACTTCCAGCTTGTAATAAAAATTAAGAGAAAGTATGAACAAAATTATTCAAATCGACCCGGCCTTCGAACTTTCTGAAGAAAAGGGGTAGCAAATTGTGTCACCAATCAAAGAAGCGTATAACACCCACATATTTAAATAAAAGTAGGCAAAAAATGCGATAACCATATGAACATTTATTTTATTTCAGCTCTGATTTGATCGCAAACATGTAGTTTTACTTTGCCATTAAAATTGTTTTTCTTTACTTTAATTGAATTATTATTTAATTTTTATTATTAGTTAAATAACTACTATTAAAATTGAAAAAAAAATTGCTGAAATAACCACATTAATTGAAAAAATTCCACTTTACGTGAAATTTACGTGGCGTTAGTATTAACGTAGTATTAAATAGCGTTAGTATTCTTGGGTTAATATAGTACATTAAAATATGAGGAATTGATCACTGATAACAACAATCATATTTTTCCATGTTATTATTCTAAAAAATATTACTTTATGACACCTTGTGAATCCTCCAAATATATTTCTTAAATGCATTCAGTGCTAGTCAAAAATTGTATGTTTCACCATTTCTGTTGTCATTTGCAAGTCATCCCTCTGGTGTGTGGCCAAGAGAAGCAATATCCCCCTTCCCTGCCATACGTAACCAAAATTATTTTTGGTGTAACAGGCTATCAGATTTAAATACTTTTCAAGCTTCTTTAATGTTTTACCCCCCGTATTTATAAAAAATAAAATATATTTGAAATCTATTTTAGAACAAATTTTTCATACAAAAGTTGTTCTAAAATACATTTCAAATCAGTTTTATTTTTTATAAATATGGGGGTTAGTATTTACGTCATAGAATTTTTTTTTCTGACGCCTCCGATTTATTTTTAAGTTTGAAGCTCAGACAGAATCTAATTACTGACAAATAAACAAATAAGTATTAGTTGCTGCAAATCAACAAACTGTATAGATATAAAACACCAAAACACCTGCTTAAACCAGTGTACCGATCTTCCTGTAGTTTTCACAGCTTGTTATCCAATACGCGGTATGCGTGGCACTTCCTATACAATGTAAATAGTCATCATAATGTTACTTGGGTTCTGTAAAAGCTAGAACCTTGAAATTTTGTGCAATTAACTTTCTTGTTAAAGTAAATAGTTTAAGAAAAACTGGCTGAATTGCAATAGTGGACGAAGTGAAAAATTATTATCGTGTACCTTGCAAACTATACCAGGTACTATTTGAAAATTTTGAAACAGTAACGATAGTAGTATATATTGTTTAGCAGACTAGATTGGAACAGTGGCCGCGGTATCTTCCATTTAAAGTGAAAAATTTCTATAGTGTTTGTGGAGAATTCTAGCACGTAGAGTGTTCGAAGTGCTCACGAATAATTTGCTCATTAATATACCCAGTGAGCAAAAAGTGGTAGTGGGCGTGGTACCTCCCATATAAAGTGGAAAACCACTCTCATATACCTAGAGAACTATAATAGGTAGGGTTTTCAAATTTTCCATAAGTATGTGCAAAAGTAATATGCGTTTTCTCATGCCTCAATTTTTGGTTTTTAATTATATTCTGCTTTTTGTTATAACTGATGATTTAGGTTGAGAAGTATTTAAATTTATTTTGTTTTTCTATATGTATTATGAACAGTTCCTTCAGAATTCGTGATATGAGATAAGTTTGAATTACAATATAGAATTTTTATTTAAAATAGAAATTTGATGCCTAATTCCTAGGTACCAGCAAAAAAATTTTTGTATTTTAAATTGAACTTATGCGTTCCATCGGCTTTTGAACTTCCCTTACCTCCTTAATAACTTGGATGCTCTTATATCCGATGTTCGGCCCAAAACTAAAGCCAAATACATGATAGTTAAAGGTTGTTTATTATTAACGAAAAACTATTTATCGCTCCAACAAAATCCTAACTTTAGCTATTGGCAAGTTATAATAATGGGCCTAAATCATATTTTCCTTCAGTTATTAAAAGTCAATTTCAACTAGTATTTAAAGTATTTTATAAATAATGTAAATATTTATTATTTAAAAAATAGTTTTACAAATTTATTTTAAGCATTTTTATTTTAGGGAAAAATTTTAAAATAAGCAAAGGGAAAAAATAAACACACACATTTTGTTTAAAATTTAACAAAAGGTTTAAAAATATAGTTGTCTAATTTTCATATTATATTATTTATAATATTAAAATTACACTTATATTTATATTTTAATATTAACCATATGGACCTTATTTTCCAAAAGTGTTTAAAGTGTTTACATATATATAAATTGGTTGGTTTGTAATTAAAATAAAAGAAAAAACTAGTAATTTTTTACTTGCTGGGAATTTAAGTTGCTCTTTTCGTACGTTGCAAATATTTGTTTATTCCGTTTTGAAATTTTACAACTGTGTATGTAGTCTTTAATAATAATAATTCTCAAAGCTATTCTATTAAATGTTGTACCATAAATGTTTTAATATAACAAATTCTCTGTATTTTTCCAAATTGGAGCATTAAGCATTGTATAATTTCAATTTATGGATAAATAAATGGCATAAGAAGAAATAATATTTTGTGCTATTGGTTGTACCCCAAAACCGGCAACAATTTTGGCAAAAATTAACTTTGAACTATTTCATATTTATTTCTGTTTAATTTCAAACAAGTAAAACGATGCATACTTTAAAACAACTATTAAGTTATATGTATGTATGTATGTATGTATGTATGTATGTATGTATGTATGTATGTATGTATGTATGTATGTATGTATGTATGTATGTATTTATGTATGTATGTATTCATGTATGTATGTATGTACGTATGTATGTATAAATTAACAATCTTCAGCGGATTATCTTCCATTTTTGCGACAGATCTCATACATCGCTTTTAGAGTAGAACAAGAGGGCGAAGAAAATGACTATGAGGCAGAACAAAGTTTTCTTGGAAATTTATAATTTTTTCTCCAGGAGGAAAAAATACATTATCCATATGCATAAATTGGCGAAAAAAGTCAAAATTTTATTCTTGCAACCCAGGGAAGCATGGAAGGAGCATTCTATGCTCTTAAATTGGTATTGAGCGGCCTCACTTCAAACCTGCCAACAAAAAATTATCCAAATAAATGAAATGAGTTTTATTTTCTGACGGAAAAATAAAAATCTTTTTTTATAAGTTTCATTTGAACTTCTATTTTTTCGTTGGAAAATAACTGTTAAGCATAGAGTTGAGATCGATTTTTTAAGATTAAGAGCTCGTCAATACAAATCTATTGATATATGACAGTATATATCTCCGTTGACTCTAACATAAAGAGTTATTAATTAAATTTTTTTTGATAAATGTTATTAACTAACAGTCCCTGACTTAGAGACAAAGATAATATTTGTCGTAGAAAAAATAGTTTTCTGCATTACTAGGGTTAGAGATTTATTCAACAGAATGTTTTTCTTAGTGACGAAGAGATAAATTTTATTTTTAAAAAAATTTAATTTTTGTATTACTTAGATTTAAAGAAAATACTGTGACTTCCAACTACAACAAGTTAACATAAGATATTAGTGAGTGTAGAATTATGTAAATATGATAGGGTATAACACATCTGTAACCCCAGGTAAACAGTGAACGGGCTACCTACTTCGCCTGTCATTGGTGGTTCCCTTTTTATGCAAGACCTACTCGCACGTGTTTGATTTAGTAATGCTTAGTTTCTTATGAAAGTCTTATATATGTACATATGTATACTGTATTTCATAATTTATTTTATATATGTATACATACAAAAATGCAAAAAATTAACTACTTTGTAATTTTTTATATAATACCAATAATAATTTATATAATACCAATGTAACTCCACAAAGTAAAAATACAAATCAAATACAAATTTTATTCAATTCGCGCCTAATGTTGCGCAATAGTTTTTAAAATATACTTTCAAAAATAAAAATTTGTGTTAAAAATATCCCAGTTTTAAACCAAAAATTTGAAAACCGGAAATTGCGTTTTAGCTGCTTTTTCTTCAATTGTAAATGAGACATTTTTTCGGAAAATGGGTATTCTAAATTGGAATCAGTATACTAAGGTACATCCTCACAAAACTGTTAAAATCCATACAGTAGTTTTTAAATGATGCGAATACAAATGAAAAACAGACAGACGGAAATTAGTTACTATTTTATTATATACTAGATGTGCCCGCCACTTTTCCACTTTTTCTTGGAAGTAAAATATTTTTGCGGAAAAAAAGTATCCTATATTGGGATCCCAACATTTTGTTAAAATCCATACAGTAGTTTTTACGTGATAAAACACATATATACAGAGTATTTATTTTTTATTATGAAATAGTGTATTTAATATTGAAATAAGTTCAAAAACCATTTTATGGTAATAGTTAAGTTTTGGAAATTAACAGTTCTACGCACCCAGCAGAGAAGAACTTTGTTTATTTTCAATACTTTGGTTTCTAGGCAGAAGTTTCTGAATGTAAAATTGGTAATAAAAATTAATAAATTATATATCTGTGGGAATAAGAAATAAGTGCTTAAGTCGACTTAAGCAAAATTTTAGTTACTGCCACCTTTGTAATCTACGTACCCCAAAGTACCCATGTGCAAAGTTTCAATTATTTTGTACCATTTTTCAGGAAGTTAAAGCGAATTGACATTCTGCTTATCTTTTTTCAATGTCCATTCACATTTGAAAAAAAAAAACTTAAGAAACAACAAGCTATTTTTCCGGATCATAAAAACTTCTTTCACAACTTATTAATTGAAATTTCTGTGTACTCTTTATAGATATAAGATGTTTTATCAAAACATACGTCTGACTCCCTTTTGTAAATTTTAAAGATAAGCTATTTTTTCTTAAATTAATTTTAAAATTAAAATTGCTCCCCTACAAAACTTAAAAATCAGACTTAAGAAATTTTTCCTAATTTCCACATATATATTTAAAAAACATTATAAACTCGCTTTAACTCTCAGGGTCAACTGAATTAACAAAAAATTGAGTTAAAAGTAAAAATATTAGGAAATACTTTTATTTCACAGTCTTTAAGGTTTTTTTTCTAAATATTGCACCATCACACGTACTATTGTACGTGTACTACAAAGGCAGAAATAAACAGCCATGTTATGCTAAATTAAAAAAATTTAAAAATATATATACGGCTGTATAGATTTGTATTTATAACTTACTTTAAAATATAAGTACATCTATAAAATTGATACATTTGAATTCAATCTGTATTTGTAAGGGTATTTTACAATTTAGTACAGTTCACTTTTTTTTTAAATAAAAAATATTCTCACTGCTTTATAAGTTAATTTCCCTTGAGGCATTTGAGTTTTTCTATAAATTCAATAAAATTTATTCGCAGTTGTTTATATTTACTTAAGCTATTTTTATGTTCAAATCATACACAGCAAAAAATATCAATTAGCGTTTATTCCACTTAAGTTTGATAAACAATAGTCTACTTTGAATCTGTTTTGCTACGTTTTATTTTCTCGAATAACATATACTTTATAGGGAACAAATTTAGTTGGGCGTCCTATTCAATCGGCTATTCAGTGTTCGGGGATAAAGACGGATCTGATAAATTAATATTAATATAGATATGAACGGCATTCGGATGTCTATATATATGATCTTCATGTATAACTATCTCTGATAAATAATTCCATCTAAATAGCTATCTATTTTTAAAATGATTAAATCGATGATGTTCAAATCTTAAATAATTTTTTTTTGCAGTGTAAGTAAATTATTATTTCATTTCCCAGTGGTAACATTAGATACAAGAGCGAAAATGGCAAAGATTTAAGCACAATTCCGGCACGTCTAAGGGATAAAAACTTTTTTAAATTGATTGATTGGGTGTTTTCCGCATAATTGTAAATATATAGCCTAGGAGGCAATAAATGATTAAAAATTGTAATTTTTTTTTTGTTTAAGGCCACAATAATGGGGTTTGGTGAAATTAACTGCAATTTTTATAAAGAGTAAGGATATAAATTTATAACACATTTTTCAATATATTTATGTATACATACATACATACATACATACATACATACATACATACATACATACATACATACATACATACATAAAACAGGCTTATTTTTCAACTTATTTTTATTTACGTAACACCCTACATATTAAACAACAAAAATAATTTAAATATTATTACTTAAAAATACTTCCCCAAAACATAAATTCAATGCTAAATAAAGTTTAATTGTATTTTGGATATTAATAATATTTAACTATTTTTAACTTTTTTTGGGTTCTTAGTTCCATTTTCTAATCATTGTTCTATTATTTTTACTTCAAACTTAATGCAATATATTATTTAATTAAATTTATATCAAACAATTACTTAACTTAAAACTGTATAAATCATCAAAAAAATTATAAATTTAACTCTTGATAATTGAAATTTATTTTTATATATATAGTATATATATAGTATATAGCATAGATAACACATAGATAGTCAACTGAAACGTCAAAAACCTAATTCTATTGTCAAAAAACCTAAGTCTAAGAATGTATTATGTATATATAAGTGTTGGTTTAAAAAAAAAAATCCCCACAGCACTTAAACTGCACATAGTTGTATAAAATATTTTGTAAAAATAGAATATTTTTTTACATTCAATTTTAGATGTTAACATTAAATAATTCGTTTGCTTTTTAATATAAATATGAATTTTGTATTTTTCTAATATAGAAATTTATGTGCGAAAAAAGTTAGATGAATGCTAATTTTAAATATTTATTATATTGATTTAAAAATGTTCATCCCCTAAAAAACAAAAAAATACAATACTGCGTAGAAATAAATTTGATCAAATAAATGTCAACAAAATTAGATTTATTTTGTATTAAAAAATTTAGAATACAATAAATTGTTAATTAATTTTTTGTGCAAAAATTCAAAATCAAATTTGAAAAGTGCAATGGAATATCGCGTAATAGTGTCTAAACATGAATAAAAATTTTACTCCCCTAAGTGTGTTGAATTCACACCGTACCCGTATGTGTGAAGACATTTGTAGCCACGTTTTTGACATTTGGAGAGTTGACCATCTATGTGTTATCTATGGTATATAGTATAAAGTATCATTATGATATTGAAAATTTTTTTTTCAGTTTTTCCCTTTATTTTGTAAATCGCTCCGAGATAAATAATTGATAATTGCAGTATGTCCAGGTGCCATATTCTGTAATACTCGTAGCTAAATCTATCGCTAAAATTCTAAAAATGCACCAACAAATTACGAGTATTCTTACAACAACACTCATTTGTTTGTGCATTTTTAGCGATAGATTTAGCTACGAGAATTACAGAATATGGCATCAGGTTTATTAAAAAAGTATACATACGGGGTCTGTTTAAAGAAAAGGTGAATTTTAAATTTTTGTGGGCTGGGTACATTCGGCTATCGATTTTTTTTTATGTTGGTACACATATGTTAGTCATATGTTGGCATTATCAGCCAATTTGGATTAGTAATTTGTTGTTGACAACTGAAACATTTAAACAGTGAAAAAAAAAAAAATAGTTTCGGAAAATCGTCGAGTCACTATTAGGAAAGTTGCAGAGGATGTTTGTTGGTATATCAATCGTTATGGGCATGAAAAGTGTGGCAGCGAAGTTTGTTCCAAAATTGCTAAATTTTAAGAAAAAACAACGTCGTAACGTAGTATCTCTAGGGAGTTGTTGAATGATGTTTGCTCAAAAGGGTCATAACTGGTGACGAAACGTGGGTATATGGTTATGATGTCGTATGATACCTGGTTATGATTAGTCTAATATTGAGTCACATGTTGTTTTTTTTGGCAAGGTCTTCCAAAGGTAATAGAAGCGAACACTCAAGAAGGTGATTTAATAAAACCTGTAAGTCTGTAGATTTGTGTTAATAAATCCAAATACTTTAAAAAAGTACATTACAAAACTGTGCAAAAACTTTTTTGTAAATCTTTTTTATTCATAAATTTATTCGGCTTAACGAAAAAAATTCCACCTTATTAAATCTAATTTATAGTGTTTACATTTTCAATTTAAAACAGTAATTTTTAATTTAACTTATTAAATTAACAAAATGTTTTTAAAAATTATCGTTATTAACAATGAACTTTAATGATTATAAATACAATGTTAATGAGAGATATTAAATAAATATAATAAATTTATTTTAATAATGTGGTTATTTTGACCGTGTTTATGCAAAAATTAAATTAAGCGTTTTTACGTTTGCATGGTAATTTATTGGATTATGTTGCAACATTATTATTCCATTGTCATTTACTATATTTAAATAAATTTCATTTATTGTATAATATCTTCATAAAATAATATTTTAATGAAAATATTAATTTAAGGAATCAACATATGCACACGTTTTCACAAATTACAACACAGAAAATACTATTACCATATTTTTTCCAAACAAATGGTTGTTTGATATTTTTTTCGTTTTTAAAAAACTTTTGTGTTTGGATCTAGTTTCGTCTGATTTTTAATTATCTGCTAGCAGTGTTGCCTTAATAAAAATAATAAATAAAAACTCAATTTATTAAATGTTGAAATGTTCTTTAAAAAAACAAATTTAACGAATTTTTAAATGTTGAATAGCATAATTTTATGGACATTAAAAAACTATATAAAATTATTTGCTTACCAAAATTTTTTTTTAATAATTTGTTTTTTAATAATATGTTTTACTTATTTTCAACATAGACAGAAAAATATAATGTTGCGCACTATCACTTAAATCGGTTTTATACAAAGCATAGCACTAGTGTCACCGGAATAATGAAGTTTCTTTGCATAGCCAAATAATGAAACTTCTAAACTAAAAATTATTTTGATATTTTTTAATAACCAACCAAAAAAATTTTTTTGTTGATGTTTTTGTTAAAACTTTTATTTTTTGTGTTGGACTTCTTATAGATTTATCATTATAACAAATAGTTTTGCCTAAATAAGTTGGTTTATTGTAAAATACTATAGGTTATTAGCATTATATTTTTAAAATAATAGCTGAAACTCGTATAGTGAAAAATGCATAGTCTAGCAGACGTGTAAACGTGTGTTTTCGGGTTAAAGTTTACTATTACTCTTCATGAAAAAATTATTGGTGAAGGAGTTAGATCTACCGAGGAGAGCAACCGCGCAATGACTGTAAGAGGCTGTTCTACCCTTTTCTAATGATAAGAGAAATGAAAGGAGATACATTTTTAACACCAAATGATGCTTCGTAAGCAATCGGAAGACCCGTTAGTCAGTGGACGGCATGAAGACCCCTTCGCGACATTGGTTATATTGCAGCAGTAAAAAAACAAAAACCTGCATTATCGGAAAAAATGTAAAAACACGGTTAAAATTTGCCAAAGAGCCCAAAAATTGGACAGTGGAAACTTGTGTTCTGGACAGAGGAATCCAAATTCAACCGTTTTCAGCCCGACGGTAAACAAAATTGCTGGCGCAGCCCTGGTAAAAAATTCAAAGCCGCCACGTGAAGCAAACTGTGAAGAACGGTGGAGGAAACGTCATGGTATGGGGTTGCTTTACGTGGTGTGACCTTGGATCGCTGCAAAAAAATTGATAATATAATAAAGATAGAAGACTATTTGAGGATTTTTCAGACTCATCTTACCGATTTTGTAGATAAGAGCGCCTATCCTGCAGAAAAAGTAATAATTTTTCAGCAGCATGGTGATTCAAAACACACGTCCAAAATCGTGATAGAATGGATTGGTGAAAATTTTTAATTAATGCAGTGGCCAGCACAAAGTGCCGACCTCAATCTTGATTGAGAATTTTTGGTCAATCGTGAGGAGACGGTTGCGACAGTACTAATCAGCCACTATCAATTTGGACGAGCTTTGGCAGCTGATGCAAAATTAATGGAAAAATATTCCAAAAGACATTGTACAGAAATTGGTGGAGAGTATGCAAAATAAAGCCTAATGTACAGCATTATCCATATTGTTGATTCTTTACATAAATTAATATAAGTCGAATGAGAAAAAACTCATTAAAACAAATTCCGTTGGCTACAATTGTCGCTTAATGATATTGAAGACGACAGCTACATCATAAGCTCTGACATTGTGACATTGTTGTTGCTTATATAATATTAAATAACTTATTCAAAAAATAATAAATATTTTCTTCAAAATTATTGTTTGTATTTATAATTTTGTGATATTTTCTTTGGTTGAATTGTCGCAAACAAATATAGAAATCAGCCTAAGTTGACTACAGCAACAACGGTGGTCGTGTAGCCATGTATCCTTGCGGGTTTCTAAATAATCGTTTACCTATAAACGTGTGTATTTTATTTTTGACAGTTTGTAGTCGGTATCCTGATGTTGTCTATTTTTATAATGCATCTAGGAAATTTTTGTTTTAATTTTTCGAAAATTTTTTGTAAAATTCTTTTTTTTTTCTATTATTTTTCTGTAATATAAATTTTTGAAAATGTTTTGTAAATTTTTTTGTAAATATTAAATTAAATTTTTTTTTTTAAATTTAAAAATTTTTTTTTTTTAATTTTATTGTTAAATTTAGGTCCTTTCTGCAATCTATATTTAGTTAGAATGGTCAGACGAAAGCAAAAAGAAATCCTTACAAAAAAAAATTTGCTCATATTGACCCCCCATGTGCCTTTTAACTGCTTCTAAAGGGTGATTTTTTTGAGGTTAGGATTTTCATACATTAGTATTTGACAGATCACGTGAGATTTCAGACATGGTGCCAAAGAGAAAGATGCTCAGTATGCTTTGACATTTCATCATGAATAGACTTACTAACGAGCAACGCTTGCAAATCATTGAATTTTATTACCAAAATCAGTGTTCGGTTCGAAATGTTCAAATGTGACAAATTTTGTTCAGCGATGAGGCTCATTTCTGGTTGAATGGCTACGTAAATAAGCAAAATTGCCGCATTTGGAGTGAAGAGCAACCAGAAGCCGTTCAAGAACTGCCCATGCATCCCGAAAAATGCACTGTTTGGTGTGGTTTGTACGCTGGTGGAATCATTGGACCGTATTTTTTCAAAGATGCTGTTGGACGCAACGTTACGGTGAATGGCGATCGCTATCGTTCGATGCTAACAAACTTTTTGTTGCCAAAAATGGAACAACTGAACTTGGTTGACATGTGGTTTCAACAAGATGGCGCTACATGCCACACAGCTCGCGATTCTATGGCCATTTTGAGGGAAAACTTCGGAGAACAATTCATCTCAAGAAATGGACCGGTAAGTTGGCCACCAAGATCATGCGATTTGACGCCTTTAGACTATTTTTTGTGGGGCTACGTCAAGTCTAAAGTCTACAGAAATAAGCCAGCAACTATTCCAGCTTTGGAAGACAACATTTCCGAAGAAATTCGGGCTATTCCGGCCGAAATGCTCGAAAAAGTTGCCCAAAATTGGACTTTCCGAATGGACCACCTAAGACGCAGCCGCGGTCAACATTTAAATGAAATTATCTTCAAAAAGTAAATGTCATGGACCAATCTAACGTTTCAAATAAAGAACCGATGAGATTATGCGTTTTTTTTTTTTTAAAGTTCTCAAGCTCTTAAAAAATCACTCGTTATTTACCAGTGGGTACCCTGTGGTTACCCTGTGGGTCCATTGGCCACTTCTATGTGTATTGCTTTCTATAAAGGTCTCTAATAAAAATCAAAGCAGAAAAACCCTACCCTACCTGGCCCGCAGCCTCCAAAGGAATGATCCGATGTTGCTAAATTACAATCCCAGAATTTTCGAAACTATGCCTGACAGATTGGTGAGCGGAAATTTTTTTATCTCTTCTGATGCCTTGGCAAATGACATTTCGACGTCAGTTCGGACAGACGGTTAAACGGAAAGATTGAAATCGCCAAAATCAACTTCTCTGTGTATAAGGATTCAGAATATATATACTTTATGGGGTCGGAAATGATTATTGTAGAAATAACACAGGGAATGAAAAACTTATATGTATGTATACATATGTATGTATGTATAATAAATATGTATGTACATGCCTCCCCAATTTTCTTCTATGTATGTTTTTTAACATTGTCATATAATAAAATGTCATATTGTTCTTGTATTGTTGTTGAGACGCCACTACCTAGTAAAATAAATCTACTTTGAAAATAATTAAATTATTTTGCACACAGAATAAATTAATACCTATGTTTGTATGTATGTATGTATGTATGTATGTATGTATGTATGTATGTATGTATGTATGTATGTATGTATGTATGTATGTATGTATGTATGTATGTATGTATGTATGTATGTATGTATGTATGTATGTATGTATGTATGTATGTATGTATGTATGTATGTATGTATGTATGTATGTATGTATGTATGTATGTACGTATGTATGTATGTATGTATGTATGTATGTATGTATGTATGTATGTATGTATGTATGTATGTATGTATGTATGTATGTATGTATGTATGTATGTATGCAAAAGTTAAGGTATGACAGACAAAACGACGTTTCTGGAAACCGCTAGAGTAGCATTACATTTTTTAAACTTCTTACACACGGTTTTCTAGCAAACAAGAAAGTGAGAAAAGAAGCGCTTGGTTTTTTAATTGGAAAAACACTTGAAGTTTGCCTGAGTAGTAGAATAGATCGATCATTGATCGGAATAATAATTTAATCGTTTATGTGAAAATATAAATAAAAAGTTAAATTTACTTAAAAGGTAACATAGTAGCTCGAAATACAAAAATTTAAATAAACTTACATAGTAAGTTGAAAATACGAAACACAAATAATAATGAATAATAAATTTGTTGTCATATCTTTCGGTGAAGACCGTCGTCACTGGCTGTTTTGGTACGTTTTGCGAGCGCTTTCGATGTAAAGACATCATTTTCAAGCCGCGTTTAAAATGGTATAATAATAAAATGGTATAATAAAAAAATGGTAAATAATAAATTTATTCACGTGTAAGAACAAATCTTTGGAAGGGTTAAATTTGATAATTTAATTAAAACAAAAGTGTTGAAACTAAAGTGTAATTTTACAAGAATTATTAGTTGTTACAAACTTGTATAAAATACTGAAACCAACATAGTTGAGTGTGATCAAACTCTTATTTATTTGAAGTATATTTTATTTGCTGATAATCGAGTGTAAACATATAAATGCTCTAAATTTAAATACACGAACTAAATTATAAACTAAACTAAATGTATTAAAAATTAATTGTTATTAAATAATAAAATTCCTAAACTTACATGAACCGTAGTGTAGTAATATTTCGCAGTTGCAGTTACAGCAATAAAAAACAATATTACAATAGCAATAAAACTGACAATAACAGTATTACAAAGCCTAAGCTATAACTTACGCAAGAATCAAATAAAATCATAGCGTTGTCAACTGAAGGCAATTACAAGAAGATCATTCAATAATTTATCACAGTGACGAGCAAAATAGAGACTCTACCTTAAATAAAAATAATCTTATGTGTTGATTGATTAACTTAATTTAAGATTAACAACTAAGCTTCTTTATAAGAAAAACTTTAAATTTAATTTTAATAAAGAATTCATTCGTTTAGCCTACCTAAAGAAAATTGTTTTATTTTGGGTGAGAACACAACTATGAACAATAATACAAGAGTACGTGAAAAAATATAAAAATAACTTATACATACATACATATGTACATAGGTATATCCCATAAATTTTTTTTATAAATATTAAGACTAATATTTGCACTTCATAAAAAATATTACATTTTGTTAAATCTGTACATCGAATGAAGACAAAATAAAAAAAAAGTTTTTAAATATTTCATATATATATATATATATATATATATATATATATATATATATATGTAAATATGTTTGTATGTATATATGTATGTATCAACTTTAAACTTTCCTATATCATCTTAATGCTAAAATTAGCATTGAGTGTGTTTTGAAAATTACTAGTACTATTTGTTCTAGGTCCATGTGTACTAGACATGGACCTGATTGGGTGCTTTTGAACCAGTTTATTAATAGTTTTTAAATGCCTATTGTGGTATGGCCGTTCTTCTTTAAAACACAAATACCCAGTTTGTCTATCAGTCTGCAAGTGGTATCCTTGAACTACTTCAAGTGCAACAACTCATCAGCACTAGTATTTCGTAAAGAAATTTCTAACACTGGTTTTACTAGTATTTGTAGTTCTAGCAATTGTACTAGTATATTTTAGAGAATTATCGCATAATCCATTTTTTTTTTTCTTTATAAAAAATAATACAATATTTTTTTTACCATTTTCGACAAGCAACTTTGATATTTTAATTTTACTTTTCCATATAAAATAAAAATCAAAATCATACTACATATTTATGAATTACTTATATTACCAAAAAGCAATGAAATCAATTCATAATATTTACATTCAAACTCTTTTCTAAGTACATACGAGTATATGTATATTTAGATCCAAATGATAATACTGCTTAAAATAAAAACAGATTTCTATTAAATTTTTGCGCACCTTCTGGCCAGTTTAAAATTTTGTGACACGTATAAATACGAAATAACTTTTTAGTAGGAATAAGGTTTTTAAAACGAAAAATTTGTTGTTTAAATATGTTTAGTGACATTAACTGTGCGGCATTTATAGCCATCCTGTTTCAGGCACATGTTATTCACTTCTACATATATATATCATTCGATGTTAAAGTATACAAATGGGATGAAAGTGGGATTGGGACTGATACGTGTTTTGACTGATACGTGTTTTCTGAATACAATGTTTCCAACAGATGTTCCAAAGCAACAAAAATCTGCATAACTTGTATAGATAAAACCTTGCACCATTTTACTCTTCTGTAATGTAGAATTTTTTATAGTAAAGGTTATGTAGCCACAAACATAAAAAATATTTTTGTTTTATTTAACTTACAATTGAAAAAAGTGAAAGAAGTTGTAGCGACGGAAAAAGCATATGAGGTTATTAGACAACTTCAGTTAAACAAAATTTTAAGCGCCTTAAATTTCGAAATTACTTAAAATTGCTCAGCCGTTCATATGTACATATACATATACATGCAAAAATGAACGCCAACAACCTTCTAATTATTATTTGTAGCGGGTATAATTCCACAAAAATCACACTTAAAATAAACCACATTAAAATGGAACGACACACAAAATCACGGTTATTTCTAGTTTCTGGTATCGCATTTTCAATTTAATACTCAAACAAATTTTACCATAGAATACCGGTGAAACATATTTTCATATTCATATAAGTTTTTGTAGGAAAACTGTGAATTTTTATTGCATTGCTGTACTTCCTATAGAATTTGCTTAAAACTTGGAATGCTGAAACCATCACATGCAAAATGTGCATACGAATGAAACTATGTATGTATTTGCATTTTTAATTTCTCTTTGGCGTCTGTTGTTTCTTTGTATGTGTGAATGTCCGGTTTTGGTACATCATATATCCTCTTCCTGTGCACACGGCACATGCAAATCTAAACATAAACATGAACACAATCGCTTCCCTAAACAAAAATCTTTTGCTTTATTGAATGTTTGCTTTTAAACGCAACTTTCGTAACCAACAAGATAATGCCCATTTCAAATACTAACTTTAATAATAAAAAGGCACTCATCTACAAAGTATCGTATTTACAAAAAAATAAATACAACTACTATTTATTGAAATTTCATTTAAAATCTCTCATAAGGTTCTTAAATAGGGATTTTTTAAATAATAGAAAAAGTGTAAAATATGAAAAACGATAAAGTTTTTTCTATACACAAAAAAATTATATTTGGAATCGTGTTATATACATTATTTATTTTTAATCACGCATGATTCCTTTGCAAATTTATTAAATAAATATTTTATGAGTATAAAATATTTATTTCCAAAAAATATAATAATCGAAATTGATTACTATGGGGAAAGCCTATCCAGATAGCTACTTCGCTAGTGCTCAACTAGCTCATCAGTAGATTTTTCCCAATTTTTCTGAATAAAAACTCAGATTCTTATATATAAAACTTAATAGACTAAATGAGAAGTTCAATCAATCTATAAAGAAAGCCAAATCTAAATTTCTAAACAAAACAATAAACCATAGTAACCATTTCGATTTCAAAAAGTTTATTTTATTCTTCTTTCAATTTTCTACATTAAGGGTTTCCATTGGATACCATTCATAATGTATCAAAAAGACTTTTGAAAAACAAAAATAAAAATACAAATTAAAAAATTAAAAAATTAAAAAATACGAAAATCGTATTTACTCAGCGTGCGCATGCTGTTATATACAAAAAGAAAGAAGAATAAAATAAACTTTTTGAAATCGAAATGGTTACTATGGTTTTTTTTTGTTTTGTTTAGAAATTTAGATTTGGCTTTCTTTATAGACTGATTGAACTTCTCATTTATTCTATTAAGTTTTAAGTATAAGAATCTGAGTTTTTATTTAGAAAAATTGGGAAAAATCCACTGATGAGCTAGTTGAGCACTAGCGAAATAGCTATCAGGATAGGCTTTCCCCATAGTAATCAATTTCGATTATTATATTTTTTGGATATAAATATTTTATACTCATAAAATATTTATATAATAAATTTACAAAGGAATCATGCATGATTAAAAATAAATAATGTTTTTTCTATACAATTATTCAACAATTCCAACTACAAATAAATGTCATTTGAAATTGAACAAATTTAATAACAACTAATTTTTATGGAAAAGGAGCTAATTATTACTTCTTTTTGTATTTATTGTAAAATAATATTTAATTGCAAAATTATAAATTATATAACTTTACGTAATAAATACGTAAAGTATTAATCTATAATAGAATGCGAAAAAATTTTTTTATAAATTTTGTGGTTATCTTCGTCTACTATAAAGTATTATAAAAGCAAGAGTCTTAAAATTTCGTGTGGATTCCTTTCAAAGCAAAATCTATTGCCAGGTTGCACACGATGTGGCGGGTACAGCTAGTGAAATAATAAATATGAATTATAAATAGTAATGAAATAATAATATAAGTAAAATAATATATGTGACCCGGCCTATGAAAATTTTTCATTTTTTTTTTTTTTGGTTTCGATAGTTTTTGAGACGCTCTTTCACGTGGTGAAAACTAGAAAGTCCTAACTTGCTTAGAAGTGTACTAAAAATGTAGAGAAATAAGAGCAAAAATGAAAGAAACACAGAGATCATCTGCTGGTTTCATAACTGTCACATATGGTATGCATTGAAGAAAACATCGCTCTTTATATACACACACGAACTTATCTCATTTATGCTCTTTTGCATTTTTTGGTTGCCTTTTGGGCATGACTGTTCATAATGCAAAAGAAAAACTACTGAGAAACTGACGAAATGCATTGTTTATCTTTAACAGCTAATTTTTCGAAATTTTGTTAAGCCACCTTTTCATAGACCGGGTCACATATGTTTAAATACAAAAACACAATACATGTAATATGACAAAAGTAAGGAAAAAACTACAACTTTAACAAATATATACGAGTATATGCTAGAGTTTAGCTAAGTTCCATTAATCATGCAAAATATATTCCAGGAAATGATGCGGAATTAAATTCTGCGAACTCTTTTAAGTCGCAAATGTGCACTAGATCATTTTCTATTTATTCTCCTAGCATTTTACTTACGACACCAAACACCCCAGTTGAAAGCCAAGTAGTGGCACTGTCCTAATGGAGCGCAAATACCCAGAACAATTTTAAATTAAAGAATTTAAAGAAGATTATGTACAGGCTATGTCCATAAACCTTGCAGGCTCTAAGATCACAATATAAATAAAATAAATCAGTCAAGTTCGAGTTAGACTCACACATGTAGGGTTCCATACTATGTTTAGTACAACTTTAAAAATTCAAGTTGTGAATTTTTTCATGTCTTATGAGGCAACCTTTAATGGTAATACACTTTATATAAAAATATCAGGCACTGATGGACCACCCTTAAGTAAATATTGTAGCGGCCGAAGACAACATCTACTGTAAACATTTCAAGTGATGTCTCTGTCGGAATACCCTTTAATTTTGTTATTTTTTATAGCAGCCATGGCATTTCTCTTTCTATGATTACATCAAGAGTCTATCTTTTACGATTAAAAACATCACTCACTGTACGTGAAAAACATGTCACTGTCGCAACATCCTTTAATTTTATCTAATAGTCATAGCGGCCGTGGCAACACATCGCATCTTCTGTGCAAATTATAAGAGTCTACCTATTACGGTTCAAAAAATAAAGCGTTATACATGCAAATCACGTCAGTAACGAAAAACCCTTTGATTTCTACTGTTTTTATAGGGGCCATAGTAATACACAATTTGTGAAAATTTCAAGAGTCTATCTGCTATGGTTAAAAAATTAGGCCTTATACTAAGTTTTAATTACGGTTTCTAAATTTCAGTTCAAGAAATAAACACATATTCGTGAATAACACCGCTCTATCAGAACAACCTATACATTTTAATATTTGTTGCTATAGCGGCCGCAATTATACACCTTCTGTGAAATTTTCAAGCGTCTACCTATGGTTCAAAATTTAGGCCTTATACATGCAAATCACACCACTATCGGAACACCCTTTAATTTTTAGGTTTATTTTTTTACACTGTTTATATAGCGAACTAAGTTTTAATTACTGTTTGTATATCTTTAGTATATGCCTCCTACAGTTCAAGAAATAAAAAAAATTTCGTGAATAACACCTCTCTATCAGAACACCCTATAAATTTTACTATTTGTTACTATAGCGGCAACAGCTATATCTACATCATCTGTGAAAATTTCAAGAGTATACCTATTACGGTTCCAGAGATAAAAGGCGCTGACAGAGCTACGACTTTGCCTCAGGGAGTATATCAAAATTTCAAACGGTTTGCAAAATATGAGCTTGAGTAAATGATCATTTTTTTGCAAAAATGACATCGAGGCCCCACATCTTTGAGGGCCCATAAAAAAAAACCTGGAGGACTTTGGACAAAACTGGGAGACAGGGGTCTTTTTTTTGGTCTTTTATGACGTAGTGGTGTCCATATATGGTTATTTTGCCATGACTTAAAAAATTACACAGTGTGTATTTCATGATAGTTCTCTTTGTATGTGAGACCGACTCTCACTTGGACATTTTAGTAATATTAAATTTCTTATGAAAGTCCTATCTACTTTATATTTCATAAATTATTTTTGATATATCTGTACTACATAATAGTTAGTTTTTTTTTTTAATTTTTGTATACAATTTTAAATTAATTATTGTTCTAAAAAAACTTCTAAAGATGTTTTGCCCTGAAGACCTAAAAATTTAAAACACCAGCAGATCGTAATATTTCCAAAACCTGTCTGGAAATTTAGGTAGATTTGTATATAAATCTACCTTTTCGTAATCGAATTAATTTTTATATATAAAAATACTATTTTCTCTTAAAACCTTTAAACAGGCGTATCTTCGCAATGGAATTTTATCAATATATTTGCAGTTAATAAACTAACTGCCAGTTTCACAATGTCGAAAGAATCGTTTCTTTCGTACAATTACCATACAACAACAAAAAAAAAAATTGATATTGATACTGATATTGAGAAATAGGCAGTAAAAGTCTATTTTAATAAACCGTAAGCGATACAAGGCAGCTTGTTAATTGAACAATTATGTATATCATATATTATTAAACGTTTATTTATTAACTGTGTACGATACTGTGCAAATACTCTAAGATATGACCACATATGCGATGGTTTGTAACATAAATTGATAAGTTTTATAGGTAATATACAGACTATATACATTTTAATATAAAATAGTAAATATAATTTTGAAATAATTTCAAAAACCATTCTTTGGTAATAGCTAAGTTTTGCAAATAAACAGTTTTACATACCTACCAGAGAAGAACTTTGTTTATTTTCAGTAAGTTGGTTTTTAGGCAGGTTTTAGAATGTAAAATTGCTGATAATAATAAAAAATTTATTTTCATGGTCAACTGAAGTTGAAAAAAATTTTTTTTCACAATCGATTAAGTTTTTTTATATTTGTTACACCACAATAAACAGTACGAGTACTACTATGCAAGCCAATTGTAAGACTCTTACGTATTTGCTTTATATAAAGGTACTCATATCTGGATAAAATTTTAAATTATATATCAAATTCTAAAAATTATTGTAAAGCTCTATAAAATTTGTTTCAAATATTTTAATAAACATGTAGTTCCACAAAGTAAAAATACAAATCAAATAGAAATTGGCTATTTGGCAGTAAGTAATTCATATTTTTTCAAATTTTTAAAACAGCGTCATCTGTTGTGCAACCGTATTAAAAATATCCTGATTTCAATTTACGATTGAAATTGTTTTAAAACAGCGCTATCTGTGTTTAAAATATCCCGCTTTCAAAAATAAAAGATGCCTTGAAGTATACAGTAGCTTTAAATCGGTAAAAAATTGCGTACTTCCACTGCTTTTTCTCCACTATATTGCAATCAAGATACTAAGCTACGTTTTTAGCTTACTTATAATAACGAAAAACTACTTAATTCACCTATAAAACTTAAACTTTAGGTATTGGCAAGTTATAATAATGGGTCTTAACAACTGGAAACCCACATAAATTAGTTGTCCAACTTTATCCTCGATTATCTCTAACTATACTTTGGAACTAAAAACTTCTTAGATATTCGTCTGATTTTTTTTACGTTCTGTCCAAAAAAAAAAAATTTCGACACCTGGTAAGATTATGTCCTTTTCGTCAGCTTGCAGCACATATAAAGTTTTAAAGACTCATCATCACATTACATCATAACCGAATGAAGTGGAAACTACATACTCAATTAACACAATATTTAAACAACTCAATAAACACAATATTTATGCAGAAAACAGACTATAGCTTGTGGAAAGATGTGACATTTATGAAGTATCCTGTTGCCTTAAACCTCTGCTATGCTTATGCGATCAATCGGCCTACCCCTTCTCAAATGGCTGAGTTATTTCCAAAATATTTCTGCCACTGTGGAATGTCGTATATCGTCGCGTTTCTTCTTAAACCACGTAAGCGACATTTTTTCGAAATTAACTTTTTTGGTTTTTGGTTTTTGTATTAAGATTAAAAAAATCATGAAAGTTGCAGGCCAATTGGAGCATTTTTAGTAAAATTAAAAGTTTTTTTTTTTTGATAAATACAAAAATAAATGTTTATTTACACACAGAAATTTGGAATTTGCTGTTTGCTCCAAAACCACGTAAGCGACAGATTTGGCTACAATTAATTGTAAGTAACAAATTAAAAAAAAAAGTTTATATACCCTTGAGAGAGTCGCACAGCCATGTTTTGCAAAAAAAAAAAGTTATTTTGAAACCCATATTAAACAAGTTATTAAGTTTTTTTCATTTTGTGAAAACCGACTTCTTGGCGCTTACGTGGTTTAAGAATAAACGCGACGATATTAGGTGCGTTACTGCTTATTATATATACAGCTGATACGCCGGCAAGCTCAAATACGCCAACTTTCGCAAATAATGCTGCATTTCGGAGCTTAAAACTCGCGCCGGAGTAGGAATAATCTCATATTTTTAAGTTGTAGGATTTGTTGAAAAATCGATAATAAAGGTAAATCCATGGAATTTTTCTCGCCCAACTTTTGTGATCAGCAGACAAAACGATACACCTATAAAAATAACTGATGTCACCTAATATTTATTAAAGCAAATTTAGTAAACTTATTTATGTGGTATTTTTCAGATTTTCCCATTAGTGATTAATTTAAATGCATATTTTTTGTTAAATGATTTATATGGGAAGTAACACGTAAAAAAATTTTGGAAGTTAACAAAAAATCTAATAAAGCTTTGATTGTTTGCTTGTATTGTACTGCTGCAATTGCAGGCAAACGGATGAATGATATTAATTAAAATCTGAAACATTCGTAGATATTTATCTTTGAGTTGCAATAGAAAAGAATAAATAAGGAATTATTTTTTACTAGATCTCTTGCTATAATTTTCCTCTGTACGTCGAAAAAATTAACGAATAAAAATAACTTAAAAATGTCCAAACTAGGAACGTGAAAACAAATTAAAAGAAAATTGTGATAACATAATAATATTTGAAAATGTAATTTTATTTCTCTTGATAAAGAATATTGAATATAAGATAATGACTTTTATAACAAGATAATGACTAATTAAATGATATGTAATTAATTGAGATTTTAGCTTTCATTAATATGATTAATGTCCACAGGAAAGGCGAGAAGTGGCCATCCTAAATTACTTACTTTATTTACTTTAAAACCCTACTTTCCATTTTGAAGGCTTTTGTGTTAAATGTCTTTATGGCAATTTATTTATAAATAAGGTTTTGCATTACTAAATATATAAAATACTTAGAATTTCAAACGTCCTGGGGGTTATTACCGCCTTAATTTCAATTAATATTTGATTTGTTTCTTTTTTACTTCCAGTGGTCTGAGATCTTCGACATATTTACAAATACTCCCTTTTTATTTTCATCTTCTGCTAAAAACCACTTGATCCGTTTTATTTGAGACACAAAAAGTTTCAACACCTCATAAAGCATTTGCAGAAAACCAAAACAAGAGAATACAAAACAATAAGGGGATTTAATTGTTTGTTGACGTCTTTTTAATTGACATAATACTATTGCTAGTACTCTCAAATAAAGTACTATAACCCAAATCCATTAAATGTATGATACATTGAATTAAAATTTGTTAAAGTTGTGGTTAAAATAATTATCTTGCTGCCCTTACTGGGATCAACTAAACTGTAGTGTTTTATTTAATAGATGTTACATGTTTGTATGGTATAATATAACCAATGTAAAGTATGAACTTAAAAATGTAATCGCCCTACATGATATTGCATGTAAAGGGTTTTTATAAGAGTTTATTTATAAAATACTTAATTTATATGAAGAAATTGGTTACTGAAATTCAGGTTAAAAAATGACAGGTTGACAAGCTAGCCAAAATCTTCTAATGAAATTTATTACCTGTCCTATAAATTAAGAAAGAATACAGTCAATATATACCAAAAAAGATTTCACGGTGAATTGAAAGTGAAATACTGAAAACTATACGTGATAAGCCACATTCCCGCAATAGAGAAGAAGCATTTTCATTTAGTTATGACTGTGGAGTAAAAGTCTCACAAGGAATTATTCGAAACGTAAGTGTTATCTCTTTACAATAATTTAGTTTGAATTGTTTGCTATCAAAAATGTCAACAATGAAGTAACAAGAAATAAATGGTTTTTAGAAACTAATTTTATTTATAAGGTTGAAATTATATTCTTTCTCTATTAATCAATTCATTAGCGTTGAAAAAAATTAGTCCTTTCCTTTCATAAACTACTAACATCAAACGTGTCGGGATTTAATGTACTTAAGCCACAAGGCATCTTTGGTGTTTACAATGTAAAATTTGTGTATTGGCAGAAAATAATTTTAGAGGTGATTATATTTTACTTACACAAACTTATTTAATGATTACCTTCTAAGATAAAAAAATAGTGAAAAATTAATAACATATTTAAGAACTTCGTCCAGGATAGGCCATATACTTGAAGTAATTAAAGTTTTGCTTGCTAATCTCGAATAACTTTAAAAAGCAGAAGTACTTTGGGACATATGTAAGTTAAACCTCTCAGGGTATTATTTATTAGTTGGGAGGAATCCGTACAAAGTAAAACCACAATATTTGGGGATTTATAATTCAATTAGTTTTATTTATTTTTTATAAGTTTTATTTTATATTATTTTTTCTTGCTTTCCTGCTATGAGGATTGCTTTTTGCCGATTGCTCTGACAAGACTGAAATCAAAAGTTTTATCAAAGAAAAAATGAAAGAAAGAGTAACTCCTTTCAAATAGCTTTTAAGAACATTCTCAATTCTAATAGAAAAAACGATAAAGAGAGCAAATACTAATTACATAAATAAGTGATATTAATTATAATAAGAGGAGTAGTAATAATGATGAGAAATAATAAGATTGTGTCTTAACTACCTCCTCCCTCGAAAAACAGTCGTCCCGACTGTTTACAAATTTCTTCAGTAATTAAAGATATTCCGACAAATAACAACATTTTTAGCATATCAAAGGGTTAATTCAACAGTATCTTGTTTAAAACAATATTATAATTTCTATTTAACAAAATAATATTTAGTTTATAATTATTCTTTAAAACATACCTTTTTTATTAAAAAGCGTGAGCGAAATTTTACCATTAATATTAATATTACTTTAAATTATCTTTATGGACCAGTCTATTATCAATTAAAACTGAGTGGCCCAAATCTTTTTCAACAACCTTTTCAACATACAATTTGCTAAATTTGTTTCCCAGCCGCCTGTTAACTTTAACAAACACTTTACCACCGGGTTTATAAATTTTATTCTGCCTATTTCTATTGTGATAATTAAGTTCACAATTTTGTGCTTTCAACAGTTTTTCTTTTATATTGATTCTTAGCTCTTCTGTAACAGAGTTAAAAATATCTATCGGTCTAACACCAGTTATTGAATGGATGGTACTATTATATTTTGCGATTGCAATGAGAATAAGTTCCTTTGTGTCGCTGTAATGCCCTTCGGATTTTAAACATCTCGATATTTCCCCTATTGTGCTGTGAAGCCTTTCCACTTGCCCGTTGCTGGTGCTATGCGCTGGCGGAACAGGAAAAATTTGGACACCAAATTGATTTAAAAGAAGAGACTTTATAGTATGCGAATTAAAGGATTTTTCATTATCGCACACGATGGTACGAGCTTTAGGAAAACAATTTAAAATTGATAATAAAGGAGCTTTGATATCAATAATCGAACGCGATTCAATGAAAAAAGCAAGTGCAAATTTAGAAAATTTATCAATACAAGTTAAAAAGTTAGTTTTGTCAGTTGTAAGAATATCTATATGCAAAATTTCACCAGGATAATCAGGAATAGGTGTTTGACCGATCAGTACCTTCCGTGGGTGCCTATTATATTTTGACTCATGGCATGTTTTACAGTTCGAAGCAATTGTCTTAAGTTTTTTTCTGATGTTAGGGAAATAATAGTGCTGCAATATTTGGTTTAGGTTCTCACGCACATTACGATGAGCTCTATTATGTTCAGCTACAGCGATTTCACCTGCATCGTCCTGGTTATGAATATCTATTACGAGTTTGTCTGAATAAACGAATTTTACTGATGGAAAAAGATGAACTATTTTATTTTGAATCAAACCTAAAATATGAATATCACAATGAAGACAATTTACAACATGACAATTTACGACCTTTTTTAAAAATTTTAAAATATCTTTAACAGTAACATAATTTATTAAATGCCTGTTTTGGTTTTTAAAAATAGTTTTAGATGACATACTGGACATATTAGATTTATTTAACAGAATTTGGTTTTTAAAACAGTTTACTGGGTTTGACACTGTTTTTATAATTTCCGACAAAGATTCTTCACTGTGATTTGTTGAATCTCCAGACTCGGAATTTTCTGAAGCCATTTCGGTATCTGATTGCATTGTAGCCAAATGTGCTTCCGAACCAACCGTTGCGTCCACTGAGTTATCGTCGGATTCATCTTCTACATGATTGATATATTGCCGAGATAATGCGTCGGCCACAACATTATCTTTCCCAGGTTTATAGAAGAATTTGGGTGAGTATTCCTCAATAAAAGCGCGCCATCGTCTAATTTTCGGATTAGGATTTTTTTCAGAAATGGAAAAAGACAGCGGCTGGTGATCGGTGTAAATATTTAGATTTTTCGCACCATACAGATAATTACGCAATTTCTGCAAAGCCCAAACGATTGCCAGCATTTCTCGCTCATTGGTTGCGTAATTCTCTTCAGTTTGTGATAACGTTCTCGAAATCATCGTAATCGGTTGACCGTTCTGGGAAAGAACCGCTCCTATTGCTGATGAAGAAGCGTCAGTAGTAAGCTCGAATGGTTTGCCGTAATCAGGATGCAACAATAGCACATCTTCTGAAGCAAGAATATCTTTTACTTTTTTAAATGCTCTGAGCGCTTCGTCACTTAGTTTAACCGCTATATTTTTTGATTGTTTGCTGCTGACGTTGCCGTTTTCACCCCGTAAGTACTGTGTAAGCGGTTTAGTGATTTGAGCGTAGTTTCTAACAAATCGCCGATAGTAACCAGCTAATCCCAGAAATGATCGGAGGCCTTTAATAGTTTGAGGAACTTGGAAATCTAAAATGTCTTTTACTTTTTCTGGGCAAGTTTTAATTCCGTTTTTACACACAGTAAATCCTAAGTACTCTATAGATCCTTGGAAAAATCTTGATTTTTCGCATGACACGCGCATGTTTGCCAAAAAAAGTTTTTTTAAAATATTGTCAATATCCTGTAGATGTTTTTCGGCACTAGGAGAGAAAATGATGATATCATCAATATAAACATGACAGGTTTTACCTATTTCGTCTCGCAACACGTCATCGATTACTTTTTGGAAAAACCCAGGTGCGTTTTTTAGCCCGAAAGGAAGCCTACAAAACTCAAATTTACCGTTATTAATACTAAAGGCTGTTTTTTTCCTATCTGCTTCAGCTAAGCTTATTTGGTGGAATCCGGACATGAGATCTAATGTTGTAAAGAAGCAGCCGTTTCCTAAATTGGACAAAATTACGGTGGTATCGGGTATCGGATAACGTTCGCTTGTCGTTTTAGAATTTAGTTTCCTAAAATCTATCACAAGCCTTTTCTTTTGCTTTCCGGTTTCGTCAAAACCTTTTTTATCTACGATCCATATAGGATTATTATATGGTGATCTAGATTGTCTTATGATTCCGTTCTCCAGCAAATTTTCGATCTCATTATTAACAAATTCTCTAAGTGTTAGAGGATATGGATACGACTTAGAATAAATAGGTTCGTTGTTTTCAGTACGAATTTTGGCTATTATGTCTGTGTGAAAGGGTAGGGCTTCATTTGGATCTGCAAAAACTCCCTTATTTTTTTCTAAAACCATCATAAGCTTTTGAAAAATAGGTTGTGAAATACAGCAATTATTGGGATCAATAATGATTTTATTAACTTCACGACAATAGTGAAATAAGAGTTGCTCCTCTCCATGTTTATGTCTCAATAGTCCTTGGTTACAGTCAATCTGGGCATTGATATGTTTGAGGAAATCAAAACCGATTATTCCGTCAAAAGTTGAAAGTTCGGGCAATATAAAAAAGCAGGATGTATGATTTAGCAAATTTACTAGGCATTTTGAAACTATTTTAGAATTTCCGTGAAGTGATTTGACAACAAAGGGTGTTTCTATCAGCTTAATAGCTTTTAGATTTTCAAAATTTTTTATATAATTTTTGGAAGTACCAGTGTCTATCAGCAGTTTTAATGTCCTTCCTCCTATTGTTCTTTCGATGTATGAAAGGAGGGACCCAGGTCTAAAAAATTTATCTCATCCTCAAAGCAAATTTCAGAAGGATCAATACGAGATATGTTGTCCATAGGAAGTTTTTGATATTCGTCCTGAGCATAATTTAAATGTTGGTTATAGGAATATTCAGACTGCGTTTTTTTAAGATTATTTTGTTGGCAGAAGTGATTTATTCTCTGAAATTTGTTCTGATTTTGACGGACGGATTCGAAAGGTCTTTTGGAAGCAATTGGTTGTTGGAAATTTTGTGCATTTTGCATGGGAAAATTGAAACGAGTACTTGGGTAAATTTCCATAGGTTGATATTGTCTTGAAGGATTGGATAAGACTAGGGGGTTTCGGAAACTGTTTCTGTTGGGATGAAATTGTCCTTGCTGTGATATTCCATATCTTGGAACGTTACTTGCATGGTTTTGGAAGACATTCTGATAGCGATTTTGTGTTCCTAGAGACCGGTTTGGCTGGTAATGCGGTGAATTATTAAATATGTTTCCTCTAGAATGATTCCAAAAGGTTGTCGCAAAATTGTAACGTAAATTGTTAGTTTCTAGCTCTTGTGCCAAAGCGAGAGCAGAGGGCAAGTCGATAGGCTTACTAGAAAATAATATGTCGCACATAGGTCGACGCAGACCGGAAATGAAGACACGAAGGGCATTTTCTCTGTATTTTTGACTAAGCGATTTTATTAAAACCTGATTTCCTTCATTTGACATTAAAACTTTATTAAGTATTGCGGTTAACTTTTGTTCTACTTCATCATAAAAATGTGTAATAGTATTAGAGCCTTGCCTAAGCGTTGAAAGTTCCTGTTCTAACGTAAAAATACTTTTTTTATCACCGTACGAAAAATCAAGTCTCGCTAGTATAGCGTTAAAGTTCAGTACAGTGTTATACGAACTTAAAACAGTATCTGCAGCGCCTACTATCTTGTTTCTTATTATTGCCACTGCTTGGTAATACTTTGAGCTACCTTCGTAACCTTCATATATCTTATGGGCAGTCACGGCAGCTTGGCGCCAAGAAACATATTTTGTGGTATTTCCATCAAATTCATGCATTGATTTTATGATATCAAGCGATTCATAGCAAACTATGTCTGATACTATTTCGATTGGTTCATATTCCGTTACACGAATTGGTGTTTCTAAAAGCGATAATCTATTGGTTAAATTATCAATACTACTCTGAAAACTTTTTCGGGTTTGCTCAGTAGCTTGGGAAATAGCAGTTGTTAATAAAGTTTGAACTGTTTCCGCGTCCATTGTGTTCTTTTCTACAGAAGATTTTATATTTAAGTGTTCTAAGCTTAAAATTAAATCATCCACGCTCATAGAAATTTTTTTTTTATTATTAGTTATAGAACTATGTTTTTCGTTAATTATATTCTTCTTTACAATTATTTATAATTGATATGATTAAAAATAATATTTAACAGAGATTTATTTGAATTAACAAACTTAAATTTTTTAACAAAATTTTTCTTAATTCAAAAGAAGTTTTTTTTTTTTATCTTATTTTTTTTCGTTTTAGATATTCTTTAAATTAAGTGATTAATTCGCTTTTTACTTTTAAACCTAATATTTTTAAGTATTAATCTATTTTACTTATACTTAGCTATATGATAATTACAAACGGTAGTACTTAGCTTAAATTATATTTAGCAGTAACATTTTATCTCAGCAACATTTCTCAGCAACTTTTTTTCATCAACACACAGTCAGCAACAAAATATTCAAAATGAGTAGCAGTCATAGCAATTAAAGTTTAATCACTCTATTTCTCCTATTTTTTCTTCGAAAAAATTTTTGTTTTACTTTCAAGTTTTTGCAGTTAAAATTTCGTAGTAATTAGTTAAAAAGGTTGATTTGTTTCGCTTCTTCTTCTTTTGTACGTTGTTTTACACCATCAGAATTATTTTTGTATTATCTTCAGAGTCTTTTAATTATGTTTCTTTTATTATCGCACGCATTCTTAAGAATGTAACTGTTTTTGATCAATTTATGAAACTGGCTATCGATATTAATAATGCTTATAGTTTAATATTATTGACTTTTTTATATTATAATTTCTATTTGGCAAAAAAAATTGTTTAACATATTCTAGAAAATTTTTCAGTCATATAATTACTAAACTTTTCAATAAGTTCTTTTTTAAGTCACCGTTGCTTTATTAGAAAGAAATATATTTCCACGTTTTTTAATTGTATTTTTTTTACTTGTTCACGTTCTTTGATAAGTTCGTCACACATAAAATTTAACTTTAATAATTCAATAAACTTTGCACGGCCCCACGTTGGGCGCCAGTTAAACCTCTCAGGGTATTATTTATTAGTTGGGAGGAATCCGTACAAAGTAAAACCACAATATTTGGGGATTTATAATTCAATTAGTTTTATTTATTTTTTATAAGTTTTATTTTATATTATTTTTTCTTGCTTTCCTGCTATGAGGATTGCTTTTTGCCGATTGCTCTGACAAGACTGAAATCAAAAGTTTTATCAAAGAAAAAATGAAAGAAAGAGTAACTCCTTTCAAATAGCTTTTAAGAACATTCTCAATTCTAATAGAAAAAACGATAAAGAGAGCAAATACTAATTACATAAATAAGTGATATTAATTATAATAAGAGGAGTAGTAATAATGATGAGAAATAATAAGATTGTGTCTTAACTTGTACATTAGGGTGTCCCTTATTTTTGGACGTCATTTTTTTTTTGCGCATACGCGCTAAAAAGTTTCTAAATAATCTAAGAAGCCACCAGAAAAAATTTTACATTGATACAAGAATGGTAAACCGTGGCGACTTGCGATCGTTTACATTGCTTTCAAAAAATAAGCTTTCATATATATTTGTTTATCTAAAAAGGTGATTCTCCTTTTTGCTCTGTCAAATTAATGTATTGTTTGCGGTGGCAATTTTCAATTTCAATAGTGTGTTTTATAAAGTTCGGTGCCTTAACTAAAAAAATGTCAGTCGAATTACGAAGTGGAAAACAAAAAATTTTTCTCATCGGAATGCCTTGTCATCAAATTAATGGTGCTAAACTACCATCTAATAGACAAGTTCTCGCTGTGCTTTTTTACAATATGCGCGAAGTCAAGCTCGATCTTACAGAAAGTGCAAATCTAGTAATTAGAGAATGTGTAATTTTTTGGGAGAAGGCAAGAATTCCTACAAAGGCAATTCCGAACTGTGTCAAGAAGCTTTTAGATAAATATACACTTTGGAAAAAGTTGCAAAAAATTGTAAGAAAAGTCTCGATATTTATAGGACCCGTGAAAGTAATTTTGAAAGTGATCTTGATAACCTATTTGATATTGCTCATGCTGCTGCCCTTCAAATTATCAAAATAGAAGAGGATAAAGCATTTTTGAAGCTACAGAGAGAGCCCGGTAGACCGGGTTGCTTTGCTGGCATAGATTAAAACTTGGCAGACAAAGAGGAAAGATCTAGAAAAAGGTTATTACTCGAAGAAACAAGAAAATTAAGGCAACAAGAATTTTCGGAAGTTGCATCGACTTCTACATCATATGCTGAATGCAGACAAGTTTTAGACGTGGAAGAAATATTAAATTCTGATACCGAAGATTCACAATATTCCCACGACGACGAAATCCAGCCAGAGGCAAGCACAAGTTTGCAGAGCGACAGTTCAAAAAGAGGAAGAAAAAATCTGATAACACCAAAGGTAGTCGCAGTTTTAGACAGGTGCCAGCTAAGTATAAGAGATTCTGTCTATATTATTCAGGCTATCCTAGAGGCATTGGATCTGAAATGCGACGATTTTGCAATAAATAAATCTTCCATTCAGCGAATTCGTACACAAATGAGAAAATCACATGCAGAAACTATAAAAAGTGACTTTAAGAACAACGTACCTGATATCATAACCGTCCATTGGGATGGCAAACTTTTACCCGGCTTAGACGTGAGAAGCTCCAAAGAGGAGAGGTTGCCAATTATAATTTCTTATAGCGACAAGGAACAACTTCTTGCAGTACCAAAATTGGAGAGTTCGTCTGGTAAACACCAAGAAACAGCTATTAGGACAGCTCTATATGACTGGAATCTCATTGACAAGGTGCAAATAATCTGTTGTGATACAACATCAACGAACATTGGCCGTTTTAATGGCGCTTGTGCTCTTTTGGAGAAAAGTTTGGGCAGAGACCTGGTGCTTTTCGCTTGTCGTCATCATATTTATGAGTTAGTGCTTAAAAGTGTATTTGAAGCCAAAATTAAGCAAAATGTTCGATCTCCAGAAATACCACTTTTTAAAAAAACTAGAGACAATTGGAAAAATATAGATTCGAATAAGATTGAACCATGCATCGATTTCGTTAGAAAGCACATTCCTGATGAACAAATTTTATCCATCTTAAGGTATTACAAAGCGGCATTGGAAAAAACTTTTATAAGAGAAGATTATCGTGAATTAGTAGAACTCTGCGTTGTGTTTTTGAATGGCGATCCAGAAAAGAAAATAAAAATCAAGCCCCCCGGAGCCTTACACCAAGCACGATGGATGGCCAGAGCCATTTATTCATTAAAAATATGTTTGCTCCAGTCCCAGATCAACATAGATGCAAATGATAAAAGTGCTCTGCAGGACATTTGCTTATTTGTTGCGATAATTTACGTAAAGCCATGGCTCGAGTGTACAGAAGCTGTAAAAGCACCTAATCAGGATTTGGGTTTTTTGAAAGCTGTCAAAGGCTATAATGAAATAGACGAAACAATTTCGAATGCTGCTCTAAGTAAGTTTTGTAAGCACTTATGGTATTTAAGTGAAGAGGCAGTCATTTTATCACTTTTTGATGACGAAGTGGATGACAAAACAAAAACAAATATGGTTGTTAACTTAAACAGGGAGGAAATATCGGATTTTAACAAACGATATATTCCAAACAGCGATGAAATGTCAGGATCGTTGTTTGGTGAGTCAAATTTATTTTTTTTTAATGTTATCTTTGTGTTAAATCATATTTTTTGAAAAATTAGTACTGAATGCTTTTATAACAACTTTTATTACAACCTTTCTTTATTTCAGCTAAAACACTTGATTGCTTTGTATCAGGTAAAAGCAAAGTATTTCTTGCAAGATTACAGATCGATGATAGTTTTCTTCGCACAAATGTGGCGTCTTGGATAAACAACGCTGCATTTCTGGAAGCCAAACGAAAAGTAAGTCTTTTACGAGTGGTAAACGATGCTGCTGAAAGAGCAGTTATACTTGTGGAAGATTTTCACGGACTTATTACTGCTGATGAAGACCAAAAACAGTTTTTGTTGCGCTGTGTTGAGGAACACAGAAACCTGTATCCAGACTGCAGAAAAAACACTTTAAAAAGAAGTTATCCCATATAATTTGGAATATTAAAATATTCTTAATAAAATATTCTTAATGCATCTTTTCATTTTTTCATTGTTCTCATTTACTGTATTATGTAAAACTTCTTGCCTTAGTCGCCACGGGTTACAATCATGATAGAAGAGTAAAATTTCATATTTAGGTATAATTTTCTATATATAAAAAAATTATAGGGTATGCGTTTCGAAATTCGAAAAAAAAAATTTTTTGTCTTATAAGGGACACCCTAATGTACATATATGATAGATATTTTTGTTCTTCTAGGAAATTTAAATATCGTATTAATTTTATATCTGATATTAGCTAACATTGCATTATATATCCCAAATTAAATTTAATATTAATTCTTCTTTTTTAAATTAGAATTTTTTTATATTCATAATTAAGTTTTTATATGAAAGTACATTTAATTTCAGAGACTTTTTTAATATAATAAAGGAAAATTAAAAATTTTCTCTCGCTGTTAATAAAGGCGCTGTTTTCTTTTCTTTGCGTAAATTAAAGGTTTTGATTGGTTTCAGACACAACGTTAATTTAATTTTTATTTAATTCAGTTATTTACTTAATTGAAATATTATTGAATTCATTCTTAATTAATTATATAATAGGGTCAATTACAAAATTAATTAAATTTGTATCTGAAACTAATTAAAACTGTTAATAGGAGCAAAAAATTTTTTCTGTGTAGGAAATTTGTAATTTGATTGGGATTTATTATATTCAAAGTTTTTATAAAAATCTTAACAAAATCAAGTAAAATTTTTTTAATAACGTTTCGTTATATTAAAATGTACATCTTGGCATATACTTGTTATTAAAAAAGAGGCTGACCTAAATGTATATTTACAATGTGTATTTCCTTTTTTAATACGTTGAATACTAATACTTTGCAACCCTGAAATCGTGTAGGAACATTTAGTTGCATTGTATTATTTATAATAAAGCAAACAATGGCGGAAGAGAATATTGAAAAGTTTGTTAGATTAATGCGAACAAGGAAACTCCAGCCCCCATAATGTTGCAAACGTTATTAAAAGGAAAAAATAAGCGACTTGCAGTCTTACAAAAAGAAACAAGAACATCAAAAAGAAGTCCAAAAACAAAACTTTTGTACATGTCTTTGATGAAATGCCTGCCGATATTTTTTACAACCACTTTAGAATGGCAAAGAGTACTTTTGAGGTTTGTTAACCACGATATAAATACCTATTATAACTATAACATACATTTAATAGCCCACGGTGACTACAAAAGCGTTTCGTTTGTTATCTAAAAATGTGTATTTTGTATCATAGATCACTTTAGTTCAAGGAAAATATTCAGGTAATAATTATATGCCTTGAATTAAATTTAGAATATCAGTGTGAGTACAGCGATTACTACAAATCAGTAGGCTCTTGTTTCTTATCATCTGGCGACTACAACGCTAAACGTACGTTTTGGGAATCAACTCTAATTACTCTAAAGCGCCGTGTTTTGTCCGACACAATTTCAAAACTGCGTCTGAGTATGACTTTGAGTGGCCAGCCCACATTTTGGCATACTGATTGGCAAAAAAATACTTAATGTTTTTGATTTTGGTGTGACTAAGAGCATCTCAAGAGAAATTATATTTTGAATAACTTGGTTAAAATACAAAAAATATCTTAGCACTCATTGCTCCAAAAATATACTGCTAAGAAGTGCAGAAGGCTAAGACATGTGTCTTATTGAATTTGTTATTGAATTTGCGAGAAATGATACAGAAAAAGGCAACATATTTATTTGACAAGTGATCTAAATTTTCTGAAAATTTAAATATTATTTATTTGATATTATGTTAATTACCAATAACATTTTAAAATAAAAATGCAATTTATTTGTTTAAGGAAAAAGCTATTTCCTATACGTATTTTACTTGTTGCTTAGGCCAGCAACCAGAGAAGCTAAAGCTACTCTATAAGTATCAAAATTCTAAAAAACACAATGAGAAGTTTATATGTTAATAGAATAATAATATAAAATATATTTGAAATCTATTTTAGAACAAATTTTTCAAACAAATGTTGTTCTAAAATACATTTCAAATAAGTTTTATGTTTTTATAAATCCCGCATATTTATAAGCTAAACACCAACAAAAAACTACCTTTTTCTTTTTTCCATACTGTCCATCTACAATCACCTAATACAGACGTAAGTTGTAGTGAGTACAATATAAAAATTATGGAGTGGAACCATGGTGGGATAAGAAGTTATATTAAAAAAGCTGTAAGAGATAAAATTTTTCTAAAATTATGTTTAGATTCAGGGAGTCAAAGAATATAAATAAAAAAGTTTCAATAGAATCTAAAATGGTAAATTTGAAAACATTTATTTTTTGTGGTTGATTTACATGTAATGACTTAAACAACAATTTCTATTTACTTAGAAAAATGTAGAGCTGTAACAAGAAAATTTATTTCTTATAAATCCATTACTAATTTTATTATTTTGATTTGTGGTTGTAAATGCATTAAGAATAGTAAGAATAGTAATCTAACAAAGTTATTAATAAATTAAATATAAGTTATAGTTGCTTTCATAAACATATAAGTTATTAAAAATATTTATTAACTCTGTAACAAACACGTTACTTTTAAATAAAATGTTTTACATAAAATGTTTGACTTTGCAGCAGAAATTAAAAAAAAGACATATAAATTCGAGAAGAGCACTGTAAATATTAAGAAAAAACAAGTAAAAGTGCTATATTCGGACGTGCCGAATCTTCTATACCCTTCAGCACGGTGATTTTATTTATACAGACATGTACAGCATTATCGATATTGTTGACTCTTTATATACATAAATTAAAATAAGTCGTATCAGAAAAAACACATTATTCTAGCTTTACAGAAATAGAAGACCGGCGATGCAGCTAAATGAAAACAAATTACGTTGGCTACAATTTTCGCTGTGTTGTCAGCTACTTAATGATATTGAAGACAACAGCTACATCGTAAACTCTGATATTGCTTTCATAAAATTAAATAACTTTTTTAAAAACTTATAAATATTTCCTTCAAAACTTTTTGTTTGTATGTGAATTTGTAATTTACAATTTTGTGACATTTTCTTTTGTTGTATAAAATAGATATTAGCCTAAGTTGACGACAGCCACAACGGTGGTCGTGTAGCAATGTAGCTTTGCTGACTTCAAAATAATCGTTTATCTATAAACGTGTGTATTTTATTTTTGACAGTTTGTAGTCGGTATCCTGATGATGTCTATATATTTAATGCACCTAGGTTTTAAAACAGAGATATCATCTATTTAAAAATCAAACGCATTTAAAAAAATATGTCACATATATAGGTATTTTCTTAATATTAAATATATGTAATGTTACAGTCATGATTTTCATTTTCAAAGAAATATTGAAATTTTTGTTTTAATTTCTCGAAAATTGTTTGTAAAAATGTTTGTAAAAATATTTTTTTAAAAATTATATTTGAAATTTTTTTTGGAAAATTTTTAAACATTTTTTTTTCAAATATTTTTCTGTAAAATATCTTTTTAAAAATATTTTGTAAATTTTTTGTAAATAGTTTTAAAAAATTTAAATTTTTTTGTTAAATTTAGGAACTTTCTGTGATCTATATTGAGTTAGAAGGGTCAGACTAAAGCAAAAAGATATCCTTATAAAAAAAATTTCGTCATATTGACCCCCCATGTACCTTTTAACTGCTCCTATTTACCAGTGGGTACCCTGTGGGTATCCTGTGGGTCCATTGGCTACCTCTATATGTATTGCTTTCTATTAAGGTCTCTAATACAAATCAAAGCAGAAAAACCCTACCAATCTAAAAACAAACAAAAATCGACCCTTGCAAGGGGTTATCGATCCCCCTTGATCTGTATGCACCCCTTGCGATCTACCTTTCGCAGTCTAATATTTATTTGACAAAAAAAGGTAAAAGAGAATCATTAAAGCCGAAAAAATTAAAAAAAAAACCTGAAAAAAATATATGTGGGCGTTGTTTTTGGCCCGCAGTCTCCTAAGTAATGTTGCGATGTTGCTGAATTGCAATACCAAAATTTTCGAAACTATGCCTGACAATTGGTGTGCTTTAATTTTTTGTGTCTCTTCTGGTGCCTTGGCAAATAACATTTCAAATCGAACACGGACAGATGGTCATCGCTTAATCAACTTCTCTATGTATAAGGATCCAGAATATATATACTTTATGGGGTCGGAAATGAATATTGTAGAAATAACACACGAAATGACAAACTTATATATACCCTTTCCACCTGTGGTGAAGGGTATAACAAAATAACTTTGTAATTCAATTTTCACAATCAAATATCTTGTTTGTTTTTTTTCGTAACAAATCAAAAGTTTAGAAATTGGTTTCCTTGCAATCAAAACTTCTTTAAGGTAATAAACAAAATAAAAAACTATAACTTTTTATTAAGTTAGATAAAAAGATTGCAAAGTGTAATATAAAATAGATATATAGAAACAAGTAGTAAATTTTATCCAAAACAAAAATTGAAACGTTTCAAGTTTGGTCAACAACAATATTTTATTTATCCTAGACAAATGGAAAAGCTAATATTGAATTAATTAACTTATTATAAGAAAAATTTAGGTCTAAGAATGATACATAGCAAATACTCGTATATATTTTCATACATATTTTTCTACATAGTGTTAAAAATAATATGATTAAAAATACTTTTTGTATTTGTACAAAAAAACCAATTGTGTCGGGTATAACTTGCATTGGTTCTATAAATTGGTTGGAAAGAAAAGCTTAAGATGGAGATGATTTATATGTAACTACGAAAATAACAAAAATTAAATTTAAAATACTTAATTGTCAAGAAGCCGTCTGAAAATTCACTTGCAGCACAGCAGTATTTCATAATGAAAGAAAAAAATAGTTTTTGTTCAATGTGGGATCATCATTTAAAGTTAAACAAATAAATTGTACACGCAGAGAAAAAGCATGGTTATGGTATGGCTAAAAAGAAACAAATATTGTTTGCTTTTTATGAAGTTTTGGGTTAGTTAATAAATAATTGTGTGTTTTATTATAAAGTATGTTTATATAAACCAATAAAGTATGTTTTATAAATATGTATCTCACTATATTTACTTAAATAATTTCTTATTAAAATTTTTTATATATTATTTTAGTAATATTATTTTCATAATAACATTGATTTTGCTACAACCATATATGTATGAAATGCAATCATAATATGTTGCTCTTAGATAACGGTTATCTCAAATATTTTTGTTTAATCATATATGTCTATATATGTCTATATAATAAAATAGTGTCTAGAAACGAGTCACAGCATGATCTATACGTGGTATGAAGGATGTTCCCGTTCTTCCCATAATGAATTGCTTTTAAAGATATTAGGGTTTTAAATATTTTTAGAACAGTCCCGAACATTCGAAAGCATTCCACAAAACTGCATTTTCTGTATTTTTTTGGGATGATCCGAAATAGTCTGGAATATTCGGAAACATATTGTATATCTTTTTGAAGTGCGGTTGTTCGTTTGTGCGATAATCAAGGTTAAATGGTTCCAATATTTCAACTAACATCATCTAATAAAACAAAAATAAAAATACTAAGTACACAGTTCTTATTTCATAACTCCGGCCCAAAGAGGAGGAAATGGGTAAACGGATATTTTTATATAGAATGAAATTTAAAACTTCTATTTGATCTATTTGAAACATAAATAGATCCTCATCTAAAATGTGTCCGTTAGGAAAGGGGGAAAATGGCAACTTATATATAAAATTTTTAAAATCTGTCCAACTTTTGAAAACGGTTACCTCCAAAGCAAGCATATTTTTCGGCCAATATGTAAACAAGTGTTTACTTAAACAATTTGTTTATATGTAAATACCAATTTTTAGCTCTACTCATCTATTTGTTGAAGTTTCGAGCCTTACTAAGCGACTAAACAAATTAAATAATGCTATTAAATTTTTTTTACTTAACTAAAAGACATAAAGATACTTATAACATTAAAAATCGCTTCTAACGTCTTGATATTGGCTATGAAAACGAAAACTCAAAGACTTAATTAAAACTGTTAAAATAAATATGTCAACAAACGAAAAAATAAAATTAAAATAGAAAAAAAACAATTAATTTTTTATCCTTTTATTTCTTATATTTTGTCTTTTTTCTTATACTGCTAAGAGTTTATGTTATAAAAATAAACATCTGGTTTATGAGCAGAAGAAAGCAGAAAGTTACTTTTATGAAGGCGTTTATTTCCTTGCTTATGTTAGGCAAGTAGTGAAATTCCAAATTTTTAAAAAAAATATTTGCGTATAATAAGCATTTCCAAAAAAAAAATTTAGATTTCTGTGACAAAAAAAAAAAGCTACAAATATAAATGCTGATGGAAAAATGTAATATTTATAATTTTCTGTTCTTGCCAAATTATCATGAATGGACTTATACCAGACCAATGTTCGCAAATTGAGATGTTTTATTGAAAAAGTTATGGTTCAGTTCAGAAATGAAACTCATTTCTAGCCCAATGGGCTCGTCAATAAATATTTGGAATGTGAAAATATCACAAAATTCAGTGATCCCGACTTCTGAAAAAATTAGTCCAACGAGAACATTACTGTCAACGGAAAACATTATTGGGATATAAGGCAATGTTTACTAATTATTTAGGACCAAAAATGAATTAGGTATATATTAATTAAACACATATTTTCCCAACAGGCCCACACCACAGGCCCACACCACAGGATATACAACGCATCATATAATTGACTTACAAAAGGAAATATTTGGCAATCACATTATTTCTCAAAATACCGCAATGGTCTGGGCTGAAGAAGTTACAACCCCCAATTGCTTAAAAGTTATCTAGTATAAAGTTGTTGTTTAATTTGTAATCTCAGTATATTATTGCAATAAAAAATCGCAAACATTTAACAAACATTTCGTCTCATAATTCATACACATCGTGGCAGACCATTTCTTTAATGGGTACTTTTTCGAGCCCCTTCCGTCCTCTATAATTATAGGAAACTGTCTTGTAACTTACAAAATGTGCTAACAGTAGCCTTTACTCTTGACCTATGTGGTTTCACACAGTAAACTGGTAACTGACGCCTAGCATTTCTAAAAGGCTTAGTTCCCCCATGGCAATGACATTTAACAAGTTTCTGGCATGGTCTCAAGTCTTACGCTATCTATTGCTGGACATTCATACACAAGGTACACTACCATCTCTGTCTCTCTATTTCACAGTCTGGAATTATCATCTTCGATTTTAAATTTGGCTAGGTGATACTTAAAGTTTCCATGACCTGTTACAACGCAGTTATCCAGCTTAAGGTACTTCTGTTACAGCTGAACACCTGACTGGCCTTCTTGCCAATAGACTGAGCACTATTGGAGCCTATCTACATGTAGTATCCTAACTCAACCTTTCCAACTTTAATGTTTTCACCCATTGTAGTCCCTTTGCTTACTCTTGATTCTGCTCCACGTAAATTCACAACACAAACCTGCAGTAAGGAAAAATGGTTCTCTAATTAATTTTAGATTATTTGGTTATTAGTGACCACCTTACTTTGTTGAATCTCGTGCAGTCGCTAGACTTTGCTCTCGACTATAGTAATTTATGACTGTCGAGTGGTAACTATGGACATTCTCTCTCATCACGAGGTCTTTTGTAAATGCAAATATGTGTGGAATGTTTAGGTCCCTTACAGCATCCACATTTAATATGGCCTAGATCTTGGCCAGTTGTTACTTCTAGTTTCGATCTGTTTCTAACGGAGTTAATTCGACATTCAAGCAACTTTATGGCTTTCCTTCCAGGGGGCTATTGCTTAAGACATTCATTAAGAGTTTAACCAGTTCACATTCTGCAAGATATATTCTTTCGAATTCCTATATTGCTAATAAAAACCGAAGTTCTTTGAGGAACTGATCCCTCCACCTCTTTTAATGCTTCGTTATTCATCACAGATGAATGATCAAGGATCTGATTCATATTATCAAAATTAGAAATCATGATTCAAGACTTCGCATACTAGTTATTACTAGTACACTTAATTCTATTTTTACACGGTAGATTGGTTCCAGAAAAATCCGTGTTAAAAAACCGTGTAAAAAAAGACATTGATCATATACAAAAATAGGTGATTGGTACCTTATCTCTAAAACCTATTAATATTAGTAAAAAACGAGAATTTTTTTAAGAACAAGGAATCATGTTTATTTTACTATATGACGACGTCTTCTTTTAGGGATGCATTGATAGTTTACAAAATATTAACACATTTCAATTGCTCTAACAAGTAAAAATGCTTGTATGCGCCAAAAGTTAATTCCTCAAAATTTTTGATATAAAAATATTTCGCAAAACTTTTACAAATAAAATATAAGCCCAAATGGAATAAAATCGTGTAAAAAAATTATTTTTTTATTTTCAAACCGTGTTAAATCAAAACCGTGTAAAAAAAGACCGTGTAAAAACAGAATTGGATGTCTGCTCCTTCATGGCCACGTATTCATGGCGTATGCTTCACCCATGGATTTGTGTAACTATTTTATAAAAGAGTATAATCTCTCTGTGCTCAGCTTAGTATGTTATCAGTCACCGAAACGAGGTATAAATCGAACTACTGGCAATGAACTCAGTTATGAAGATTGCTGTTTGTATCGATAAAGGTGTAGCTAGTGTCTAATTTTACAATTTTAATTTGAAAATATAAAACTTACTCGTAACCGATTACACTAGTGATTACATTTATTGTTTTCTTTAACTTTTTTCCGTTATTGGGTATGAAAAACTACTGCGAGAGTGCTAACAGCTTTACTTTTTATATACACCCAATTCTGTTTTTACACGGTTTTGATTTAACACGGTTTGAAAATAAAAAAAATATTTTTTTTACACGATAGTATTCCATTTGGGCTTAGATTTTATTTGTAAAATTTAAGTTTAGCGATATATTTTCATATCGAAAATTTAGAGGAATACTCTTTTTGTGCATACAAGCATTTTTACTTGTTAGAGAAATTGAAATGTGTTAATATTTTGTGAACTGGGTAATTCCAAGTCAAATCAAAAAAAAAAAAAAAAAAAAAAAAATGTTTTCATATTTACCACTCCCGATTCTATTGAAACTCTTTTTATTTATATTCGTTGACTCCCTGAATTCAAATATGATTTTAAAAAAATTCTACCTCTTGCAGTTTTTCCGCTACACAGTTATAAAAATTTAAAAATGTCCTTTTTTGGTATATGCGCTCGAAGATTAAATATATTCTAAATCCAGTTCTATAAGTCCTAGAAAGTTGAGTAATAGCTCATTTTAAAGCGTATTTCATAGGCTTTAATATTTATATTTAAAAAAAGGTTTTATTAAAATCTTTGAGATAGTGTCTTTTAATTTTTAAATTTAAATATGTTTTCTAACGTGGCTTAATGAGTATGCCGTAAAAATTTCAGAGTGGGACCATGGTGGGATCAGAAGTTATATTAAAAACTACATATTTTTCAGTTTTAAGGAATATTTCTTACCCAGTTTATTACAAAATTTCTATTTTTTCAGTTTATAATGAGTCAAAATGAAGTTTTTTTTTTTTAAAATAATCATGGTCCCACTCTGAAATTTTTATGGCGTACTCATTAAGGCATTTTAGAAATTTAAAGAAAATTAAAAGACACTATCTCAAAGATTGTATTAAAACTTTTTTTTAAATATCAGAATAAAATTTGTGAAAAAATTTCATGATTCATGATTGATAACAAATTAAAGCCTATGAACATTACATGAACATGCTTATCAATACGTGTAAAAATAAACATGGTTTCTTGTTTTTAAAAAAATTCTCGTTTTTCACTAATTTTAATAGGTTTGAGAGATAAGGAACCAATCACCTATTTTTGTATACGGAATTTTCTGGAACCAATCCACCGTGTAAAAACAGAATTAGGGTATACTTTATAATTTGGTCAAATTCTAGTCTGCCATTATATGTGAATTTTATGCTATTGTTGCACCCTAGCTCTTGCAAGTTCGGTAGGATGCACTGAACAAGCTCGTCAGAACAATGTAGTCAGATTTTTTGTTGCCTAAGAAATTACTCAAAAGCAAAATAAATGAATTCCAAGCCTTGTACTCGAGTTCTGTCATTGATATCACAGAATTAGAATCTTTTACGAATTGCCTAATCTATGGCCAATTATAAATACTTTATCCTAGAAACTTGCGTGAAAGAAAATTGAAACATTCGCCAGTTTTTTCAAGCGCCTTCACAAACTGTTTCATAACCTGAGTTTGATATGAAATGGTGGAAGTATGATGCGGTCTTGGCTTCCTCCTTCGACTTATAGGATTAATTCCGTTTATTCTCACAACGTAGAAGTAGCAATCGTCATAGTGGTTTCTAGGTTCTTGCAACTCATGGGTGTAACGAACGTTTTATTGCATCACTTTTTCCAGTGGACCATAAGGTGGCGTAGGTTTTCGATATTTTTAAATATACATATATTCACTAAAAGTATAGCAAATACAATCTGGGTTAAATATGCACCATCTTCTTGACGAACTCAGATCTAAAACAAGAACAAAATAGTTTTTATTAAATGAGGCTAGATACCTATAACTTAAAAACAAAAGCTGTAAGAGTTTTCTCTTACGGCTTGTTGCCGTATTAAAAAACTACGCGTTAATATGAGATAGAAACAACAACAAAAAATACCAGAAAATAATTTTTATTATTTTTGACCAGTGTCAAAATGATTTCTTCTCGATTTTATAATTAACGTTTAAAGTTTAATAATATATTTTTAAACATTTTATTTTGCAATGTGTATATATTTTATATCTTACAAATACTAAAGATAATAATTCTATAAAATTTTTATTCCTTTGGTTTTGTTCTGATTTAAGAAATACTAGAAAAATATGCCTGATACGTTATCTTTACGGAAAATATACTTATATTTTTCTTCCTTTTCTTAAAACATTCTAATTGTTATTTTTATGTACATACATACATATGTATGTACATAATTTTAATTTTTTCCCGTAAAGTTGTTTGACTTCCATACGAAGGGTTTTTTTTAAGTATAAGAAACAAACAGCATTTTCTGTCCTGTTTTACCACATCTATACAAAAGTACCTAAAGAAGACCAAATCTTTTGACATAACCATTCCATATTAATGTATATTTAATTTTGTTTTTGTATGAAAATCTTTATTTTATTTTATTTCTTTTTTTTTAAATATTAGTCAGAGAATAAAAATACAAAATCAAAAAAAAGTGTCTCACAGCTTATTTGATACAGTGTATAATTTTCATTATATCCATAAAATTTTCCATTTAAAAATCAAGACATCTAATTTTAGGAAACAAATTTGTATTTTTTCAAAAATCTAAATTTAGCTAACTAAAAAATACGAAAGTATTTTTAAGTAATGCGAACACAAACGAAAAACAGACAGACAGAGAGACAGATGGAAATGGGTTATTATTTTACTATATGTATAGGTGATGCTTCCACTATCTATACATATAATAAAACTGTAATAGGACCATTTCTGTATACTAAATATTTTAAGAAAATTTTGTTTCTGGTGGTAAGTTATCGGAATCGAATACAAAAAAGCAATTTTTAGAATTTTTGCCTATCTGTCCGTCTGTGATGATGAATTTTAACAATATTTTGTGAAGAGGTACCTTAGTATCTTGGTTCAAATAAAGGATACTTTTTGTTCGCAAAAAATCCATTTCCAATAGAAAATACAGAAAAGTTTGTGAAAGTACGCAATTTCACCGATTTAAAGATACTGCAAACTTGGCAGCACCTTTTATATTTGTCAGTGGAAACACTATTTACAGAACTCTATAATAACTTTAAAATTGTTTATAACCCATAACTGAAGCACTATAAAAGTAAGAGTCTTAAAATTTCGTGTGGATTACTTTCAAAGCAAAATCGAACAAAATATTGTCAGGACGCCTGCGACGTGGCGGGCACAGCTAGTAGTTCGTAAAATAAGAACTTTTACGAAGTTACAAGAAAATGCTTTTACTACATTTATTTGCTTCCTTGTTTTCTTTCCGAAAGTAACACTATTTGTTTTTAAGTTCTGCAGTCACATTGAAAGAAGACAACAAAGTACAAATAGAAGTTAAAAATAAATTATAAAAATAAATATTTGTTGACAAAGTTTATTCAGCGCAACCATAAGTCAGATGTTGTGTAAATACGATCCTGGAAAGAAAAACAAATATTAATTTGTTTCCTTTTTAAGGTCATATTCTAGGAAAACAACTGAACAAAATTGGTTTTTTATAAAAATTGATACATTTCTAAGTAAATTCAATTATGTTTACGTAGTCAGAAAAACTCGATGTGGCAATTTAAACAAATTTAAACAAGAATTGTGTTAAGAAATTGATTTTAAAGAAATCGAATGAATGTGTGTCAGAGATCGCAAAGTTTGTCACAGTTTTATTTTACTCCTGCGTTGAAATGTCAGTACTTATTGCTGGCATTGTTGCCATACCTTTCGGTTAAGACTACGTCAGTGGCTGTTTGTTAGGCACCTTTGGAGAGCAGTTTCAATTCGAGAGCATAGGTTTAGATAATTTCTTTATAAGCAGACCAATCTCTTAACGGGTCCGTTTTCGACCACCTTCCGTCCTCTATGATTATACAAAACCGAAAAGTAAAAACGCAGTCTCTAATAATTGCTCAGGTCAAGGCTCAGGTCTCCCATGGCAACGACATTGAACAATATATTACCAGTGCCGGACATTCGCACACAGTGGGCGCAACCTTATGTATGATTGCAGGTGCACGTTTATCTGTATACTCCGCTGGTCTTAAATATGTCAGTTGTTTCTGTCGATGTCTTGAGATTTTATCGTACAGTGTTGCTGGTTTTTTAAAGCTGTAAGTAGACTTTCTTTGTGAAATATTTTCTGCTCATGTGTAAGTGTCTCTTAGTGTCTCTTTGTGTTTTTCGTCTCTAGCTATAGTGTAAATTATATCGAGTTTTTTGTTGTTCTTATCTTAAGTAAGTGGGATTATATACATATATTCCCACTGTCGATAAACTACTTAGACAAATAAAACTTAACCACAAATACATATTAGATATAAAGGTGCATTAAATGCAGAGCATTGCATCACTTCCAACTTGCGAAAAGAAGTTGCATAACCAAATAGGATTCTAATATACATATCTTTTTAACTACTGTTTTACTCCTGAAAATAAACCCTATTAACACAAGAAACAGTTTTACTATAAGGCCGTGAAATAATGCAAAAAAATTGAGTACAGCATCAAAGAAATTCAGCCAAATGTATGCAAATTATGTTAATAGAAACTTTCGATTATATGTGCCAAAAGAAATCTATTATACTTAACGCCTTTTCTATGAATTTAAATAAAAAAACATCAATCTGTTGAGACATCCTTAAGCTGTTTAAAATAAAAATAATTGAACGTGTTTTTAAAACATAAACCAAGTATTAAGTGTTCTAGCCATTGAACCCTATAAATAAATCGCACAACTTGACTCACTGCCAAGTTAGTAGAAAATAAAACTGAAAGCTGCAATAAACCAATTTATTGGTCAAACAGTTTGGTAAACTTAAAAAGAGCAATTAAAATATTTTATTTCGTTTCTATTTAGCTGTGGTTATTGGTATGTGTTTAAGTGAAAAAAATAATTACACTCTCAGTTAATTTGCACATTACTATCAGTTTAGAAATATTGTGCTTTATTTATTTTGTGCAAAAAAAAAAAACATTTGTTGTGGTGAAGGTTCGAGTTGCAATTAGGAATTTTAATTACGTAAAAATATTGTATTACACAGCATTAAAGCTCAATTATCTTGCTTATTTCAAATTTTGCATTTAACTTGTATTACTAAAGCTTGTAAATAAAGGGCATTACTTTTTAAGATGGCGACCGATTTAACAGCTGTCAAGTGATTTATTCTCAGTTTGGTTTGGCAATTCATCATGAATAGACTCACGCCTGAACAACGCTTGCATATGGGCCCAAAACGATATTACCGTTCTTCCGGATTTTCATAATCGAATTTTGTTTAGTGATGAAGCGCACTTCTGGTTGAATGGCTACGTCAATAAACAAAACTGCCGCATTTGAAGTGAAGGTAATCCTCAAGTGTATGTCGAAACACCGTTACATCCAGAAAAACTGACTGTTTGGTGCGCTTTATGGACTGGTGGAATCATTGGTCCGTACTTTTTCAAAAACGATGGTGGCCAGAAAGTTACAGTCAATGTTGATCGGTATCGAGCCATGATTATTAACTTTTTCATTCCTGAAATAAATAACCATGATATCCAGGAGATGTGGTTTCAACAAGACGGCGCAACATGTCACACAGCTCGTGCCACAATAGATTTATTGAAAGACATGTTTGGTGACCGTCTAATTTCACGTTTTGGACCTGTGAATTGGCCTCCAAAATCTTGTGATTTAACACCGCTAGACTACTTTCTGTGGGGCTATGTAAAGTCATTGGTCTATGCGGATAAGCTACAAACGCTTGACCATTTGGAATACAACATTCGCCGTGTTATTGCCGATATACGGCCACAAATGTTGGAAAAAGTCATCGAAAATTGGACGTCCAGATTGGACTACATCCGCGCCAGCCGTGGCGGTCATATGCCAAAAATCATATTTGAAATGTAATGCCACAAGATTATCTTTCGGATAAATGAAATTCATGTCAATCGAATAATCGTTGTTTTATTGCAACTTAAAGTTCTATACCTCTCGTCTCATGTTTTAATTTTCACCGAAACTTGGCTCAACCAGAGATATTATGTTATAAATAGCAAATATATCGATATAACCGAAGTAGAGGATGAGGTGCTCTTATTGCGGTTTCTAGTTTGTTTTCATATGAAGCTATTTTGACTGATGTTTCTGTTATCGAATTTGTTGCTGTTGTAATTAAAATGACGTCTAAGAAAATTTATTTTAGCTGTTCCTATATTTCACCAGGCTCGGATACTCCAAGCATATTGAAGCTATTAGATTGGTATATCAACAAGCTGAACTTAATGATAGCATTTTCGTTGTTGGTGATTTTAATCTCCCCTTCATTTCGTGGATACGAAATGAAGAAGTTCTTATGATGACTTCTTGAATGAAATGATTGATTTTAGTCTTTATCAATTGAATCATGGCAATGGAAATTTGCTTGATCTGATATTCACTAATGATCTTGATTACTGTTCCTTAAATCGCACGGAGCCTGTTGGTTTGCCAGAAGATCGTTACCACCCAACTATCGAATTCAGCATCTCAATACTATCTCAATTTGTCTCGAATCGTTATAATACTGATAAAATTTATTGCTTTAAGAAAACTACTTGTTGGAATGTTTTGTTGTCTACTTCCATGAGCGTCGCATATTAACACAATAATTACCAAGTTTTGTAGTAAAATATATTCTTATTTTGAAGTTTGTGTACCTAAAATAAGAATTAAACCGCCAGTTGGCCCACCATGGAATTCTAAGGAACTCTCAAGGTTAAAAAATAAAAGTTATAAAATATTTAAGAAGTCTGGTCTGACAACAGATTACGGAAAATATGCAGTTTGCCGTGCTGAATATAACTCTTTTAATCGTTGGCTATATAACAATTATATTAATGGCATAAAAAATAAACTTACACGTGATCCGAAATCATTTTATACTTTTGTAAACTCGAAAAGAGAAGTTCTGTGGATGTGAATCTTGTGATGAAAGTATTATTTTCAACATCTTTAATGATTTTTTTTTTTTGCCAGTACGTTCTCCAACGATCAATTTAATGATAAAAATGAATATCCATACATTAGCCATTCTAACTTCAACATTTGTCTTCCAACATTAAATTTGATTGAAGTTGTATATAACTTGAAGAAATTGAAGATGTCATTTAACCATGGCCCTGATGGGGTACCAAGCTGTATTTTAAACCGTTGTGCAGAGTTTTAGCTACTCCGTTAACATTTTTATTTAATATTTATATTATAAATGGTTATTTTCCTAAGTTTTGGAGAGAATCTTTTATTATCCCATTATATAAATCTGGTAACAAGTTTGAAAACACGAACTACAGGGGAATAGCTAAACTAAGTGCTATTCCAAAATTGTTTGAAAAAGTTGTTGCTGATTACTTCTGTCATCGATTTTCTTCTATTTTATTATCCAATCAACACGGCTTCAGAAAGGGTTGTTCAACTACTACAAATGTTCTTCAACTAACCTCCTTAATTAACTCTGCTTTTATTGAAAAGAAATAAACTGATGCTGTATATACAGATATTAGCAAAGCATTTGATAAAGTCAATCACAAGCTTCTCCTGATGAAACTAAACATGCTTGCTGTTACCCGCATTAGCCTTAATTGGTTGCAGTCGTATTTAACATGCCGTAGTCCAACTGATCGTTTTAATAATCGTTCATCAAAATGTATTGCTGTTCAAGCATTATGCAGATGCAGAAATGTAAATGCATGAGATTTTCAAGGAGTGATTTTATCAGTGTTAACTACTTCTTAGGAGAACATGAGTTGGAGGTAGTTGATTCAGTTTTGGACCTTGGAATTTTGCTGGATCCTAAACTTAATTTTGTATCTCATATTACAATGACTGTCAACAAGGCTCGAGGTGTTCTTGCGTTTATTAAGCGCTGGTCAAGTGAATTTTCCGACCCTTACATCACAAAACAGTTATTTGTGGCTCTGGTTAGACATATACTGGAATATGGGTCAGAAATATGGGATCCTTATTATAACGTACATTGCCAACTTCTTGAATCTGTTCAAAAACAGTTTTTGCTGTTTTTGCCATTGACTACAATAAATAAATAAAAAAAAATATGAAATGCCAAACAATACTAAACAAAAATAACATGACAGCATGACACGACTCACACGTGATGTGTCAAAAAAAGGCTATTGAAAAAAATATCTCTACTTGAGTCACCCATTACAAAAAAAAAAGATTATACAGCTCTTATCTGATCCGCACTTCAATTGTTTTTGCACACATTCCATTTTTGACAGATCGATTAACTGAGTATGGTAGTGAATCCGTAAGAGCAAGTGAGAATTGAAGAAAGAGCTATATACATATAGCCTTTTTTTGGCATCAATTAATTTATTTATTGAGAGAACATTTCAGTGAGCACCTAATTTCACGTTTGGGCCGGTCGATTGGCCACAAAGATCGTGTGATATCACACCGTTAGATTTTTTCCTTTGGGGATATGTAAAGTCTTAAGTTTATACGGTCAAACCCGCTTCGATTCAGGCCTTGTAGGAAAACATAACGCGTGTCATTCGATATGCTCGAGCGAGTCATCAAAAATTAGACTCAACGGATGAACCATCTGCGACGTATCAATGACCAACATTGGATAGACATAATATTCAAAAAATAAATGCCAAAGGATGTTCTTTCAAATGATAATAAACATTCTCCATTAAATTTAAGTTTTGAGTTTTGCAGTTGTAAATGGAATCACGTCGTCAGATAATTCCATTGACCAAAGACACCTAACGTGCTTTTTATAAATTAAATTTAATTATCTAAGCAAAACAAATGCCTCATTACAACACAAAAATATTTATTTTTTATCTTACAATTATGTTTATTAATGAGTACAATATTTTGTTTTTAATTATTAATTAATTTAACTGCTAGAATTACCTATAAGACTGGAATTACCTAGAATTACCTGTGCCATTATTGTTAAATGAAGGAAATGATAATATTCAATTTCTACATAATTAATTAAGTTGCAAAGAAAAACATTTCTGAAGTGTTTTACACACATCAAATCCCACAATAATTTGAGTACTTCTTGTTAAGCTGCTTTGAGATTTTGTTCTTGTGATGTCTTTCTACTTTATTAAAGTTGTCTAATTAAGACGTTCTTAACTTTATTTATACTAGATGTAAAATGAAAATGAATATTGGTATAAATGAGAATGAATATATTGTATTACACATTTTATTATTAAACAAGTATGAGAAATTGTGCATAAAAGATTTTAAGTATAAAGCTCTAACATTAATAGAGGGTTTTTTTACAACAAAATGAAAAGCATATTGGGATAAAAATTAATTAAAAATGCAGAGATACAAACGAGTCACATAGAAGCTAAAAATTGCTTTAAATATTTATAAGTTTAACATTATCACACCAGGAATTTTATTGGCCTAGCACGACACCACAAAATAGATTTATAAAAATATAAAAATTTTAATATTAATTAGTTATAAATTCTTAAATAAATGCCGGTAAAGGGAAACATAACAGTCTATGAAAGGAAAGTAGTATTATAATTGTGAAACAAAGAGTGTCGAAAAAGGACACATTAAGATAGTGGTCTGCTTTGCACTCGGAGAAAGCTGACAATAAATCATAAAATTTGTTTCAAAATTGGCTATGTTTCGAATGGGCCGAAGGAACAAAGGATAAAATTTATTACCTAATTTTTTTTATTAGAATTGTCTACATATATGTTGTCTTTAAAATAGTTCAAACAAAATTAATAAGTACCAAAATAATTTTAAGGTCTTTCTAAATTTAAAAAAATCTTAAATTCTGGTGACATTAAGAGAAAAAAAAATGTATGCCCGAGGTACCCATATTTGTGTTCCGACGTCCGTGGGTCCACTCGAAGACAATTCTGCTTTACCCGTGCGAACTTTTATTAAAATATCTTTAGTAAAATTGTTTTAAAACCACTGTGCAATGTACTTAAGTGGGACTATGTTGAGAAACAAAACGTTTTTGCCCAAACGAATTCACAGAATTGTTAAATTTCTCAAGCAACTTTGAAAAAGTTATGATTTCACATTTAAGCTAATATTTTTTTATTTCAACTTATTGTTTTATGTTAACAACCATGTGTTAACATGATTTGTATAATGTATGTATCACTGATGTATGATATTTTCAAACTTTGAGCATTTAATAACAAGCAAGCATGCCATGATTGTTATTAAGAAAATTCAACTTTTTATAGTTAAATAATTTTTTTAGCAATATAGTTTCTTATAGCTTTTTGGTGTAATTTAACAACGATAAAACGAGTGTTGTACCAAACAAGAATAAAAAAGAAATTTAATTGCTTGGTAAAAAGTTTTGTGTAAAGTATGTAAAGAATTTTAGTTGGAAAGAGATTAACCTGAAACTTCTCAGCGGGAAAATAGGTTTCTACTACATACAGTAGGGAGCAGATGTGAGTACGTCTTTTTAATTCTGTTATTGCTTGGTGCATAAAAATAGTAATAATGAAGCGATTTTCGAATTTCTTTTTTGTCTTTTTTCCTATTTAGTTCCTAATAAAACAGCTTTAAAAAAATTATAAAACAATATGTAATTAGAGTAAATTTAATAACAACAAAATTACTCGTATATACTCAATTTTGCTCTGACTTGTTCTCAACTAAATCAGTAGAAAAATTTCAAATTTACTGTTATTTTAAATTAAACTTCCGATTTAGTTATTATACTTAAACGTGTTATTGTTTAGTTTAAAACAAAAATTTAAAATTTTTTAAAGCCGTGAAAAATTAAATTGCAAATATGACATTGGAATTCTCTTCATCAAGTGTAGTAGCCAATTTAATCCAATCAGTAGTTATTAGGGTGCTAAAGTGGGCAATGTAACTCCGCAAGAGCAGGCTAAATGCTGTAATATATTAACTTATAGAGACGCACGCCTTATGATGAAACAGATGAGAGATGACAAGTCTTTAACGCTTCCCTATTACTAAATAAAAATGTTACACTATGAATGTTAGAAGAGCGCTACACAACATTGTATACCTCGCAGATGTGAAGAAACCTAAACCTGCATTGATACATAAAAATGTTTCCGCACATCTACAATTCAACATGCCTCACAAAAATTGGGCTGTTGATGACTGAAATGGCGTAATGTAGTCATATGAGTTCAAATAAAACCGATATAGTCTGATGGTAAGCAGTTTTACTGGAGCCTACAGCAGGAGATAGTTCAACGGCGCCATATTAAAAAATATCAAGCACCTCGGTGGAAACATCATAGAATGGTGTTGTTTTACATGGTATCTTGTTGGTCCATTGCAAAAAATTGATGGCGTCCTGAGAAAGGAAGTCTATTTAAACATATAGCATACCCATCTTCCGGATTTTTAAGATATAAGGACATATCCCAAGGAAAAAGGTGTATTTAAACAGGTTGAAAACAGCTGAAAAATCATTGAGGAATGTCAGACTTGCCAAAATTTTCAATTGATGTATGTGAGAAATTATAATCACAAATGACAAAAAGTACATATTTATTACCACGTATATTCCCAAATTTTTAGAAGGAATGTATTGTTTCTGGGTGGGTGTGACAATTATTGGTGTTTTTCCCTATATGTATTTAAAAAAAATTGGAGTTGCCTGCACTCAACTTTACCATATCTCCTGGAAACAGATATTTTTAAGCATATATTACATAAGGAAAAAAGTTCAGAGAATATTCGAATCGAAAAAATAATTATTTTCGGTTTGGGTTGTCAAGTGAACTACCTTTCCCCCTATACAGCTGTTTATCTCCATGTACAAAAGACCTACTCCATTTCAAATGGTATGAACTGTAGAGCGTTCATAAAAATAGTCGAAAGTGGTTAAAATGGATTCTGGAGTCCTCAAAACGTAAATATCCTTTGAAGTCCCTATATCAATTTGTTTTCATGATCAGTATACTACGTATGGAAAGGTAAAAAAAAACGTTGTTTCACATGTAATATTTTTATTTAAAAAGTACCAGAAGAGATTAAAACACACCAAGTAAAATTCTATAGATATAAATTTGTTAATTATATAGAAATGAAAATATTTTTTCTTCCGTGTTAAGAGTAATGGATACTGGAAGCAGAATATTATACAGTCTCTTAGAAAACACTGTTTGCTTATTTACGTAATATATTTACCAAACAATCGTTTAAAGTCAATTCGTCAGGAAAACACGTTATAACAACACAAATATCATATAATGTGTTGTGTTGCCTAAATGTTTAATAGCTGCAATTATACGATATGCCGTAAATATGATAAAGTTAATGTCTGCTAGGTCAACTTCAGTTTACCAAATATAGCCAGCACTCATTGTATTAGTTTCAATGGATCTATCGTGGCCCAATGCCATATACTTGAAAATTTTTTTGTATTAATTCGATCTGAAAAAATACATATTTTAACAGTATTTACATATGTATATCTATGTACATTTGAGTAGCTTTCGATTTTATTACTATTATTGACGATCTATTTGTTTACTATTGAATAAAACAATTACTGATATAGTAGAGTTGTCACCAGTAGATGATGAAGCAACAATCCCTCTTAAGACCAGGATTCACTATACTACATAATCGAACGATACAATCTCAAAAAAATCTGACAAAATTCATTGATACTCAGAAAATTGTTTAAAAATGGAGTTTTAGGTGCCGCCCTATTATACACAAAAAAAAAAGATTCTGCAACTCTGATTGCCTGATTAAAAATCTGGGGTAGCCTACATTCAAATTTACCATACCTAATGGAAACAGATATTTTTATGTATATATTACATACAGAATAAAAGTTCAAAGTAGACTCGAATAAAAAAATAATTATTTCCGGTTTGGGATGGCAAACTACCCCTTGCCTCTCCCGATTATGTCCGGATTATGCCCAAAAACTATACAGCTTTTCATCTCTATATATCAAAGGCACATACTGAGTTTCATTTTAATATGTCGAACCGTATAACCTGTAGATCCGTCACAAAAAAATAGACACAGACAAACAATAAAAATTTAAAAACTTGTGTTTTGTATTCCATATCGATCGCTATCTGCACCAGAAAAAATTATTATAATAGTAACATGGTTTTAACCCATTTTCTATTTTATTTGAATTATTTAATTTGCAAACTTAAATCTGAAAATTTTATTTATTCTTCAACAATCTTAGCAAATGTTAAAATGAATAACGTGACGTATGATTATTATTTTATTATTGTTATTTGGAGTGAAGACTGTATATAAAGTATACGCACTACAGTGCGTACTAAATCAGTTTAAACATGAAAGGATTCTGACATAATTCTGTGCTACTAAAAAATAGTTTGAAAATGGATTTTTATGATACAACAACAAAAAAAGATTCTGTAACTCTGATGGCCTAGTTAAAAAATATATTGTGAATTTTTTCAAAGGATTAGAAAATTGTGGAAGACCTGTCAAAAAGGCTGTCTTATGTATAGGTATGCCATTTTTGACAAATGATAGTATGATATCACTGCATATAAACGTAGCTCTAACAAAACCCTTTGTTTTAGGAACAAATATGGGACAAATGGAACTTCACTGTGTAGCCGTAAATATAATTAACTCTACAGTTTTGAATGCAATATTTCTTTCTGAGTTCCTATCACCAGAATGAAAGGCTAATCTACTTACCATGATATCTTAGTCATGAAAAGATCACTCAAAGCTAGAATCGTAAAAGTCTATTTTCAAATATGAAAATATTTTAATTTTAATATGAAAATATTTTAATTACTACTAAAGAAAGAATGTATATCGAATATTAATCAAAACAGCAAACCTCTTTTCTAACTTTTACACTCGACGATAAATTTCTGTAGGCTATTATGAATTTACCTAACTGGTCATACGTTTATAATTAAAGAAAGAGGTGTCACCACAGCGAATTAAATCCTGATCAAAAAAGTAGTATTTTGGGACCCATTTTGTTTATTAGGACATGCCAACTAGAAGCCAACTCCACGCTTCGATATTTGCTAACGACACAGCTTTTCTAAGCATTCATAATTGTTATCTAGTGGCATCTCTGTTAAATAAATAGAGATTAATAAACATAAATATACTCACATGAAAATGTGTCCGATATTATCCTACCCTAAACTATTATTAAATTATAAAACCCGACCAAATTTAATATTAATTTTTATTTCTTATGGTTACTGAATTATATGAACTCTTAACAAACAAATAATATAGGTTTTGTTTACCATAACTTTTCTCTTTATATTTTATTGAAATCATTGCTTAGCATCTGCATTTAATTGTCTTGTGGTTATTTATAATATTAAAATTTAATAAACAGAACCATTTTATCTAAAGAATTTGGTGAATTCTGCTTATTCATCAGCCTGTTTACTTAAGTTAATTTTATTTTCTCTCTTAACATATTTTGTTTATTTTCACTCTGCAAAATAATTTTAAAATATTTAATACATTATATAGAAAAATTTTATATAATTTTTAGAAATGATTAAACTTTCCCTACATAAAAACAGTTTCTTTTTTTCTATATGGTTACATATGTATGTTTATTTTGAATAATTACACAAATGGTGGGATTAAATAAATATAAACGGTTTTGAGATGCAAACAGTGAAAATTGTTTCGTAGGTTACACTGTCCAACAGCATTTTTGTAACAGAATAGCGACCCTATAATTCTGAAAGGGTATGTTGAGTAGATCATTTTTGTAGAACAAACTTATGGTTCAGCACGTCTGAGTTTTTTTTACAGTGGGTCAAAGTTTTCATTTTTTGGTCGAAGGAAGCATTATACTATATGAAGAAAATGATTTAAGTTAATGTCTGAGAGAATTCTTATGGTCAGATTTGTATTGTGGAATTGTATGAGGATTATTTTTGTGGAAGATCTTAACCCTCTAACTGGACTCTTGATGGGTCAATTTGACCCTTTTTTCGAGAAAATCAAAAAATAACTTTTAAAAAGGACATAAGGAATTAAATATTCTACGAAAATCTTTGCTGGAAAATTTCAGTGGGGTTCACCAAAGACTCTATTGTTGTAAATAAAGCTCTTTACGCTTAATTAGTAAAATTATACGTCAAGTTCGGCCGGGCCAAACAAAATTATAATTTTTTTATAGAAGTTGGCGAGTAATTTTGCCAATTAAGTGTAAAGAGCTTTATTTACAACAATGGTGTCATTGGTGACCCTCACTGAAATTTTAATGCTTCCTTCGACCAAAAAATGAAAACTTTGACCCACTGTAAAAAAAAACTCAGACGTGCTGGACCATAAGTTTGTTCTACAAAAATGATCTACTCAACATAGCCTTTCAGAATTATGGGGTCGCTATTCTGTTCCATTCAAAAAGTCTTAATTTGTTGGACAGTGTTATTAGTAGAGCTAAATTTAATATGCACTCTATTTTATACAAATGGTTATAGTTTTTAAGTTTTGCTATTATATACAATGGGGGAGAAAGTGACATGCCCTGCAAACAATGTTTTTACAAAAGCGATTGTAATTAAATTTTAAGTAAAGCAATAACAAATTTATGACTTATTTTAACACTTTTTACTTTTTGAAGGAAAATTCTATGACATTTCTGTAAGTATTATTTTTAGCCATATTTTCAAGAATTTCTGTTGTTAATTTTTTAAAGGCGTAAGTCATGTTGATCTCCAGAGTTCTTCCGTTGGCAGCATAATAAACTTAATGCACTACCAGAGAAAATCATTAAAAAGCATTAAATCGAACGGTCTTGGAGCATAGCCGATTTGGTGAAATAACATTATCACCACAATAAGTTTCAATAATTCGATGGCTTCATGAAATGTATAGCACTTATCGTCATCCTGATGAAACCATTTATCAATGTTTATTTCATTGATTTTTAGAAAAAAAAAATTCATTGCGCATATATTGAAAACCTAAGTAATTTACTGTTACAGGAGCTGCTACCCAATTTCGAAAAAAATAAGAACCGACTATACCGTGTGCTATTGATACCACACAGTCACTTTTTGTGGATGTAATCAGAGAAACAATATTTCCCTAATTAAGGGTTGTAATTAGTTTCAGATTAATTTTTTATTTCATTTAATTATTAATTTGTGTTTAATTGTATTATCTAAAATTTTTATTAAATTTGTATCTGAAACTAATTAAAACCTTAAAATTTATTTTATGTGATGAAATCCCATGTAATTGTCATGGACGCTTTTCAATCCATACTCCGCAATTTTGCTGGTTGAAGTATCTATTTAACAAAAAGATTTTACGGCAAAAAGCTCAAAGGTAAAAAGGCTCAAAGGCGGCGGACGAAGACAATGATGGTCAACACTTGGACTTACAGAAGCGACAGTTTCCTTAATACGAACATTTTTTTTGTCTTGGTAATGGCTTATTGCACTAATTGTCATTGCGGTACAGTGCTTTCAGGGAAAATGGGGACACCAGATGCCAGGATTCTTGGAACCTTAATATGAAAGAACAGGTCTGTGTAATACAGGGTCGTTCGAGGCGCCACCAGTGTCCAAACGACTGGTATGGCGTGTTTGGAATTAAATTCTAAAGGATACAAAATAAAGAAATTGATTATATGTTTTTGTAATTTCATTTTATTTCGATATGTTTTAAAATTAAACTTTCAATGATTTTTCTTACAAACTTACAAAAATATTTTTGTATATTAAACACAGAATTTAATACATATGTATGAAATTGGAGCCACTGGCCCAACAAAAAGCCGCTCTCTGTGACTGGTTTTAAGTGAGGTCCCTCCGGGGTGCATGTGGTTGTAGTTTAGACCAATATATGCAGAGATGGTGCATGGTTGGTAGTGTGCTGTAGCACTCTCAATAAAAACCGTTTGATGATCCTTAAATCGCTAAAGAAGAGGTGGCGCATGGGTCCAGGCTAGGTTTTGGGATTTCCCAGACTTTTTCACTTCCTGGGACACGGGAAAAAATATTCGCATTCCCGGCAATTCCCGGGATTCCCGGGAAAAACTGTTCTTATTCTTATATTACTTTATTTACCGAAACAGTATTTAATAATTCATAGTTTTATTAGTATTAACAGTTTTATAAAACTTAAAGACAATTCAGGTGACAAAAACAAAAGGATATAACAAATATTTATATATACTGAAAAAGTATTTCAATAATTATTTTGTTACAAAATATGATTTCAGAACTGTTAGTGCGTTTAACAAACAACACTCTTTTTCTTGCCCTTGTTGCGAAAGTCTCTCTTTAAAAGTTGGTTCCATTTGGTTAACAACACAACTGCTGGTTGACGGTTCTACAGAATCGAGTGGCTTGCTTGAATAATCTGTTGAACAATTGTGCTAAATAAAGTTTTACGACTTTTTTTGGCATATTATATTTTACCACTTTCTAAATACTTAAGTATCGCATTAAACCCATTATAATCGCTCTTGAAAAAAGGACTCGTGATCTTGTCAAATGTCCTTTATAGAAAAAATGCAATAAATCTTACAGAAATTATGCGAATTTAGCGAAACTTTTAAATATTTATTAGTACAGAAATGCACATGACTCATAGTCACGCATACTCACGGAGATAAAAATTTACTCACACACGATCACTCGCTATTAATTTTAGAAAAAACTTATTTGAAAGCTCACCGCCACTACTTGAAACGCTCTCTTCATCATTAACGACACTTTATTTTCGTATATATTTATAAATATCTTCAAAATCTATATTATTTTGAAGTTTAATATTCCCTCTTGAAAACATAAGTAGATCTGTGGATATTAACAAATGAATCATCAAATCTTTATGCGTGTCTATTCGAGACGTTTTTTGGGTATGCGGCAACCTCACATTTTTGTGACTTGCTTCTAGCACTTTTTCCGGCAACCAGCCTAAAATTTTTTTTGTTTAATTATTATTTGAATTTCAGATATCATATGTTCATTTATGTTCGTTAGATTTACTAGACCACAGCAAATTAAATGCAAATATTATACAACTGACGCCATCTGTTGCGAAATAGGCTTAAAATTATTCCACTTTCAAACATAAAAGGTGCTCAACCGCGTTTACAATATCCCAGTTTTAAACCGAAAATTTCAGTACCTTTAAACCGGAAAGTGCGTACTTTTACTGATTTTTCTCCAGTTTGGAATCAGGATGTTAAGGTACCTTCTTACGAAAACAAAAGGACAGACAGACAGGGGGAAAGGAGTTACTATTTTCTTATATGTATAGATGATAATTAAAGTGTAAAAATAATCTCCTACCTAAAGAATTACCGGACGTATAATTTTTTTTGTATGTATATCAAAACCATGTGAACAAAGTGATTAACTGACATTTAACAAGTAAAAGTGCTATATTCGGTCGTGCCGAATCTTCTATAACCTTCACCACGGTGATTTTATTTCTACAGACATTACAGCATTATCTATATTGTATTTACTTAAACTAAGTCGTATGAGAAAAATTCATTATTCATAGATAAAATAAATAGAATAGAACACAAATGAAAACAAATTCCGTTGGCTACAACTGTCGTCATGTTGTCAGCTATTTAATGCTATTGAAGACGACAGCTACATCGTAAACTCTAACATTGTTGTAGAAATAGTTGTTTTGCTTTTATAAAATTAAATAACTTTTTCAAAAAAATATAAATATTTCCTCCAAAACCTTTTGTTTGTATATAAATTTGTAATTTAAAATTTTGTGACATTTTCTTTTGTTGAATAAATAGAAATTAGTCTAACTTGACGACAGCCACAACGGTGGTCATGTCGCCATGTAGCTTTACTGGCTTTAAAATAATCGTTTACCTATAAACGTGTGTATTTTATTTTTGACAATTTGTAGTGGGTATCCTGACGATGTTTATGTGTTAATGCACCTAGGTTTTAAAACAGAGATATCTTCTATTTAAAAATCAAACGCATTTAAAACCATGAAAAAAAATTTATTGAAATTTTTGTGTTAAATTTAGGACCTTTCTGCAGTCTATATTGAGTTAGAATGGTCAGACTAAAGCAAAAAGAAATCCTTACAAAAAAAAAGTTTCTTCATATTGACCCTTCATGTGCCTTTTAACCGCTCCTATTTACCAGTTGGTACCCTGTGAGTCCATTTGCTACCTCTTTGTGTATTGGTTTTTATAAAAGTCTCGAATACAAATCAAAGCAGAAAAACCCTACCAATATAAAAATAAACAAAAATCGACACTCGCAGGGGGTTATTGATCCTCCGAGATCTTTATACACTCCTTGCGATCTACCTGTCGCAGTCTAATACTTATTTGACAAAAAAGACAAAAGAGAATCATTAAAGCCGTACAAATTAAAAAAAAAACGTGAAAAAAATATAGGTGGGCATTGTTTTGGCCCGCAGCCTCCAAAGGAATGATCCGATGTTGTTGAATTGCAATACCAAAATTTTCGAAACTGACAGATTGGTGTTCTTAAATTTTTTGTATCTCTTTTGGTGCCTTGGCAAATGATATTACAACACGAACACGGACAAACTGACATCGCTTAATCAACTTATCTATGTATAAGGATCCAGAATATATATACTTTATGGGGTCGGAAATGAATATTGTAGAAATTACATACGGAATGACAAACTTATATATACCCTTTCCACCTATGGTGAAGGTCTCTAAATAGTAATGCCCTTATCCAAAAAATACAGTCTACTTCAAGTCTACTTTATTTCAAATTTTATATGAAAATTATGTTTTAAAGTACACTTCAAATAGCTTTTATTTTTTCGCATATTATTTTTTTATTATTATAATTGTAAATCTACTTTGATTAGTAATAGAATCCCGATATCTCATTTATTTTGTGTTCTGTGACAAAAATACTTATATTAATTTACAAATACTTATATTATTCGTTCTTTTATTTTACATTTATTTCACAAGTACATGCTACCCTTCGTTAGATGTTCCATATGTGTATAAAAAATTTTTTCAAAACTCAATCATAATAATTAAAACAATTAGACTAAGAAATAAAATAGAAAATAACATGGTTTAACCCATTTCTTATTCTATTTAAATTATTAAATCTGCAAACTTAAATCATTATACAACTGAAAATGTTATTTCTTCATCAACAATCTTAGCAAATGTTAAAATTAATAATGTGACGTATGACTAATATTTTATTATTGTTATTTGGAGTGAAGAGTTTATATAAAGTATACGCACAACAGTGCGTATTAAATCAGGTTAACCATGAAAGGATTTAGAAGTTTATTTTCCAATGGTTTAATTTTCCTATGTTAAAAGAAAAATACTCGTACATGAAAATTATTTAAACGTTTTGTTTTTATAGCTTAATAAATCCAAAGCTCCTATATGGTTGAAAATAATACCCCTAGTTTATAATATAAAATTTACAATGAAAATATTGCTACTATAAAAATAAATTTTGCATAATTGACAATCTTTTATTTAATATATGCTATTCTTCCATGAATTGCTTAGAAAGTGTTTATTAAATAGAAAGGATACCTTTTTAACAAAAAATATATATTAATGAATATATTTTATACTCATCTGATTAAACTAATATTAATTATTCGTCAGTTCTCTATAAGCTACTCCAGCCTAACTTCTTTAATATTAATAAATTTTTCCAGAAGTTTAGCAATTTTTTCACTTTTTCAAAGGGATTCTAATTAATTTAAAAAAGAAAACATTACATTAAATTACAAACTACCAGGTTGTATTTAAATATGTTTTTATCAAAAGAAATTCTGTTAATTTGATTCAACTTTAGCTTATATGAATAATTCGTATATATATTTAAAAAAATTTTAGTTAAGTGTTTTTATCGTTAAGGTTCCACTGTTTTTTTTCGTTAATATTACCTACGAAATTTGATTCAGTGTAGGCTATCAATAGTGTACCTTTTCTTTTCCGTGTTTTTCTATCTAATCTGCGCCAAAGCAGTTGATTGTTTATCTTTATAAAAGTTATCTTATGTTATTTCATCCTTTTTTTCTAAATATTGTTTTGTTGCGCTAATAGAAATTAAATATCGGTAGCCGTTGTCACTCGCTTTACACTTTATTGAATTATTGCAAGATTTAATATCATATTTTTTCCTTCATTTTAATAAAACAAAAATTTATTAGTTTATTTTTACACATAAAAAGTCTGCTGTTGATTTTGCAATAATACAAATTACACTGTGCAACAAGAAAAATACAACGGGAAATGACATAATATCTTCAGTATATCTAAAAGCTTAAAAGAGTTTAGAAAATTTAGCTCTTAATGATTACCAAAAAAAATAAAATAATAATAATAATGCTTTAGAAACGTAGAAACGATACGTATAATATGATTTTAATTTTTAGTGATTTAGTATCTTCATCGTATACCCAGATACAAGTTTCCAAAAATTCGTAAATATGCTTAAAATAAACTCTGAGTGATAATAACTACAGGAGAGGTATAACCTGTTTGGTTTTCTAAAAATTTCGCTAAAATACTTCAAATAAACTCTTAGTGATAATCACTGCAGGAGAAGCATATCATCATCCAACAAATAAATTGAAGTTTTATTACTCAATAATATTGGTGGTGATATTAAAAAAAAAAAGTTCAGGACCAACCATAATGTGCGTAAGCTGGCTTAAGATAATGCCAAAAATTAACGAAAAGCCTGTCAAATGCTTGCGGAACTCACTTAATACTTTTAGGTGGCTAAAATTTACTTACGTGAGCCTAGAAGCTCTAATGCCCCAGCCCATTTGTTTTGTTCGTATTTTTGCAAAAAAATACTTTTTTTCTGAATAAATGAAATTTGTTAACAAAAAGGTGTTGTATAAACATATTTTATATATTTAATACCATTCTTATACAAATTAATAATTAAATAATTATTGTAATTTTTTACCTTTTTAATAATTTTATAATAATCTTTTTTAAGCTTTAGGTCTTTTTTATATGCTATCCAATGGTGTAGCGAAATATTAAATATACAAAAATAAATTTTGAAATTGTTATAAAAAAGAGCTAAAGCTTAGAAAACAAATTATCAAATTAATATTTTTTCACAATTTTGCCCAAAAGTATTAAAAAATTCAACGGTATGGATCATTCAATTTATAAACAATAAAAATATAATTAGAGTCCTATTAGTAGTATTCAAATATAGGATACCTTTTAGCGAAAAAAAATGTATTTCCAAGAGGAAGTAAAGAAAACGCAATGAAAGTACGCAATTTTACCGACTTAAAGGTACTGCATACTTCCAGGCACTTTTTATTTTTGAAAGTGGGATATTTCAAACACGGTTGCGCAACAGATGGAACTATTTTAAAATAATGACAAGATAATAATAGCTTCCTGCCAAATAGCCAATTGGATACAATTTTTATTTCATTTGTATTTTTACTTTGTAGAACTACAATTTTATTAAAATATTTTAAACACATTTTACAGAGCTTTACAATAATTTTTGGAATTTTAGAATTTTATATAAATTTTAGAATTTTATCCGAGGATGGGTACCTTTATATACAGTAAATAAATACGCGTGAAGCACTATAAAAGTAAGACTCTTAAAATTTGGTGTGGATTACTTTCAAAGAAAAATCAAACAAAATATTGTTAGGACGCACACAACGTGTGTGGGCACAGCTAGTTAACAATAAAATGCTCTTTCTATTGAATTACGATTATAATCTATCTTAATAAAAATTATTCAGATTTTAGCACTGAAAGAAGAACATTTCATTACACAGTGTAAGTACTAGTCAAAATTTTTTTTTAACACAAAAGCAAAGGTCAGTTGATAAATGTTAAAAATAATGTGGATTAAATTAAAAAAAATATATTTTGAAAATATCTATACATGTAATAAAATAGTAACTCATTTCCGTCAGTCTGTCTTTCTACTTTTGATTTGTGTTCGCATTAAGAAAAAACTACTGGATGGATTTTAACAAGGAGGTACCTTAGCATCCTGATTTCAATTGCATAAAACTTGTATTTGATTTGTATTTTTACTTTCTGGAATTACGTTATTGAAATATTTTAAACACCTTTTACAGAGCTTTACAATAATTTATAGAATCTTTTATAAATTTTAGAATTTTATCCAGAGATGGGCACCTTTTTATAAAGTAAATACAAAAACCATAACTGAGTCTTACAATTGGTGTGGAATACTTTCAAAGCAATATCGAGCAAAATATTGTCAGGATATCCACGACGTGGCGGGCACAGCTAGTTTAGTAATAAAATACTCGTAAATAAATAACTAAAAAGTGTGATAAAAAGATCAATTAATTAAAAATATTACATGTATACGATAGTAATTACTTTCATTTAACACACAAAAGGCAATTATTATTGAATGTTACATTGAATAAACAACTAGAATTCAAGAGTAGTTTTAATTAACAATGGTATTTTAACAATGGTATTTTAACTTAATTAATTTATATTGTTAACGGAAAAATTTATAATGTGAAATTGGATAATTGTAAGAAGAGTCCACATAAATCTAAGCAGTTAGCATCAGTTCTTATGTTTCTCTTTCCAAAAGATTTCAAGAGCTCCGGATTGCAACGAATTGTTGCAGTTAAAATTTTTAATATTCGAAATGTTCTGTTTATTTTTAGGGCAGTTTTACATTATTTTTTCTATAATTAATTTTAAACAACAAAGATTTTTTTGCAACTTTTGCTTAGTTTAAAGAATAAGATGAAAAAAAAGAGATTAATTTTATTTTATATTTTAATTATTTATTATTGCATTTTTTAACAAAAGTTTTATATCATTTTCTATGAAATGTATAACAATTACTTTAGTTTTTAAATTTATTCTTTGGTAATATGCAATGTAATTAAACAAAACTTAAACTAAAAGTACAACACTTTGTGTCATATATAAATAACTTATGTTACTTTTATGTTTATTAAAGAAAAGTTAATCCAGGAATCAAAAGTGCATCAATATTATTAAAAGAGTTTTGTTAAATAACAAGTGTGTTTAAACTTTAATACAAAACAGAAGTTTAATAATTAAATAGAAACACTTTATTAAAAGTTATGTGATTATATGCTGAAGTTAGATATAAATAAATAAATATTCATTTGTAAAAGTCATATAAGTTACAATCAAAAGAGTTCATCTCTTTCAAATGAAAGATTATATTTTTGCCTTTGTCATCTCATAGCTTAAAGTACAATTTAAATAATAAATATAATAAGAGTATACAGAAACTGAAATTATAAAAGGAGAATGCCAATGTTTTACTTGAAAAGTAGCAGTAACCGCCACGCCGTATGTGTCCTGAAAATATTTTTCTAAATTTAGCTTTGAAAGTAGTCCACATAAAATTTAAAGATTCTTACTTTTATAGTTATAGTTTATGTATTTGCTTTAAATATAAATAGAGCTACCCATCCCTGAGTAATTTACTGAGGATGTTGCAACATAGTCGTTATAAACAATTCCAAAATTATTGTAGAGTTCTGTAAATATGACTTACAATGAAACGAAAAGTTCTGTAGATAGTGTATAAAATTTATCGCTTATAAATATATCGGTAAAATTGCACACTTTCACCCTTTTATATCTATTTTATCATGGAATGAGATAAATTTTCGTGAAAAAAGTATGCTATATTTGAATTGAGGTACTAAGGTATATTTTCATAAAATTTTATTAAACATCATTCAGAAGTTTTCAAGTGATGCGAACACAGACAGATGGACAGAGGAACAGACAGACAGGCAAATAAACAAAAATTTCAAAAGTCGGTGTTTTGTAATCTATAAATTAAAAAAAAAAAAAATCTGAAGTGGCCTACAGTCAACTTTACCATTCCCCAATGGAAATAGATATTTTTATTGATATATTACATAAATAATATAAGTTTAAAGTATATTCGAATCGAAAAATTTTGTTATTTTCGGTTTAGGGTGTTAAGTAAACTACCCCTTGCCCCTTCCCGATTATGCCTAAAATTCATACAGCTCTTCACCTCCATAAACCAAAGGCATATACTGAATTTCATTTTGATATTTCATACGGTATGACCTGCAGAGCTTTCACCAAATTTCAGGGTAAGGAAACAACCTCTTGTCCCCTCCCGATTATGCCCAATAACTATATAGCTCTTCACCACCATTTACCAAAGGCACATACTAAATTTCATTTTAATATGTCAAACGGATGAGCTGTAAAAGCTCCACAAAAATAGTGGCATACACAATTTAAGATTTTATATTTTAGTTGTTAATTCGAAAGCTCTTAAACATCTACCAATAATTGTTTCTAGAACGTACAATGTGTCCAGTTCTATTCCAATGCATTTCAGCTCCCACTTTAACAATATAATAGAGCATTGGGGGTTGAAATACAAAGATAATGTTGCGAAACTACAGCTTCAAAGTCTGGTTAATTGAATAGAGCATCTGAGATTTTGAAAAAAAGGCGGGGTAGATACCTGTTTTACCTGTCTTTTCACATTTTGGAAGGAGATTAACCCAAAAAAATATAACTATTGGCATGGATCATGACCGCTTTTATAATTGCGTACAACGCGAAGCAGAACTTTTGTTTGGAAAGACCTGAGTAAAACTCAAATGAGGTATAATATCCCTGAGTTTATAGAATTGAAAGGATATTTTAAAAACGTAGATAAAGAAAAATCTGAAACAATTCGACATCCTAGAGCAATGCAACAAGCAAGATGGAGTGTGCACTAGCAGATGTTTGCAATTTTCTAATAAAATTCTATGTTCAGGCATAGGAAGCACTGCCTCAGTGGATTCGAAGTTTGTGTCAATGATCTAAACTTTTTACAAGCTCTTAAGCAGTGTAAGAATATAACGTTGCAATTGCATCTAAGACATTTAAAGACATTTAAAACCACATACAATACCTTTTTAACAAAATTTTGGTTTAGCATTTATTGAAGTCAGATTGATAGATAATAACAGTGTTTAACAATGAAAATATTAAATTCAAAAATAATATATATGTATATATACATATAAAAATTTTCTTTTTCTTTTTATATTTATATATATTATGGCGTGCTTGTAGAAACCTTAAAAGGCCAGTCTTACGTAAGCCTCCCTTGCGAACATCAGCTGGAGGCTGGGCAAGGAGTGATACCGAAAAAGGAAATTTATTTGCTGGACATTTGAAAAAGGTTTTTACCCCAAATATATCGACCGATATAGTTGAGTTGCCAGTTGTCGAGGCTAGTGCTGCAGTCCCGATAAGATTTGAATTTGGTGATCTTGAAAAGGCAATAACGGATTTAAACACCAAAAAAGCCCCTGGCGTTGATAAAACCAGTCACAAGATGTTAATTGAGTTGCCCCGTATAGCTCTCAGAATCGTTCTTTTTATTTTTAATGCCATTTTATGATTGAGTACTTTCCCACAGAGTGGAAGGTGTCCTTGGTTACCATGATTCCTAAACCAGGAAAAGACCACATTAAAATTGAATCATACAGACCAATAAGCCTTTTGTCAAATATGTCAAAGCTGTTTAAGAGGATGTTAATAACTAAGCTGAACCCTATTCTAAGCGACAAAGGATGTATTCCAAACCATAAATTCGACTTCAGGATAAAACATAGTACGATCGAACAAACTCACAGGTTACTCAATGTTGTTAAGAAGACTTTTGAAGAGAGAAAATACTGCTCTGCGCTTTTTATTGACGTTTCTCAAGCATTTGATAAGGTATGGCATGAAGGCCTAATATACAAGCTAAAACTGAACTTGCCCGTAAACCTATATAAGCTGCTAGATAGTTATTTAACCGAACGAAAATTTATTGTAAAAGAAGGAGATTTTTGAGCCCACCCCAGCCAATCGAAGCCGTAGTTCCCCAAGGTAGTATATTGGGGCCCTTTTTATACTTATTGTATACTTCAGACATGCCAACTAGTAACCGAGTGCACACATCGACATTTGCTGATGACACAGCCTTTTTGAGCATTCTCGAAAGACCCGAAGTAGCATCACGATATTTACAAGACCACATATCCAATTTAGAAAAATAGTTAAAGAAATGGAGAATAAAAGTTAATGAACAAAAATGTACTCACATAACCTTCACACTGCGTAGAGAATCTTGCCCCCCTATTCGGATAAATAACCAAACGATACCTCAGCTTTCAGACGCCAAATATCTCGGCATATATCTTGACTGGCGCCTTACATGGAAACGCCACATAGAAACAAAGTTAACACAAATGAAGTTATAAGCAGTCCAACTAAAATGGCTTATTGGCAGAAATTCTACTCTAGCTTTAGATTGCAAACTTTTCTTATACAAGTCAATCCGAAAACCAATATGGTGTTATGGCATTCAATTATGGGGCACTGCCTCAGCTACCAACGTAGAAAAAATTCAAAGGCGCCCAAATAAAATTCTTCGTATAATTACATCTGCTCCTTGGTATATAAAAAACTCGAACATCCATAAAGATCTAAACGTGCCAACAGTTAAAGCGGAAATAGCGAAACTTGCCATAAGTTATGTAAAGAAGCTTGAAACTCATCCTAATCCACTGGCCCGTAACATACTAAATAAACCTGGTTACATTCGACTAAGAAGGAGGGACACTGCTTCTCTCATCCGTACATCAGAGGGATAACCCGCAAATTACAGTAACCGTGAAACATACATTTTTTTTTGTCCAGCACTGGTTGGACTTAACATGTATATTTTTATTTTTAGACTTAAGATATATATATATATATATATATATATATATATATATATATATATATATATATATATATATATAAATATAAAAAAAAGAAAATTTTATATATATATATATATATATATATATATATATATATATATAA